>OU964972.1:1404532-1429532 GCA_918808275.2 Dolichovespula sylvestris | reverse complement strand
TATTGTTTATTGTTAATTAATATCAGTGATTCAAATTTCATGCTTAGATATATCAAAATAGAAGTAAAACAACAAACAAAACTCCAGTACTCGTAATTGCAAATAAAAGAAGTGAGAAAAATAATAAATAAATAACAAAAAAATTATCGAGTATCACTTGTAGCGTTTCATTTAACACTGAAACTGTCAAACTCGTCGAAATGATGGATTGTGGAATTTCATTTTTGTTGCTTTTATTTTTTTTTAACAACAATCGAAATCATAATAATTAAAACAATTATTGACCGCAAGTCAAGTTTGTTTATTTATTATCTCACAAATCTAATATATTAAAAATAATAATTTTCTTTTTTTTCCTTTCAAGTACCCTTTCGATCAATAGTAAATTGACAGATTTGATAAAAATAAATCGATAGTTCTAATATCTATTAATTATTATCTAATTTGTATATATGAAAATTAATATTGATAAAATTAAATATTCCAGAAGTATTTATTTGTATTCGTACAACACGACTAATAACTATCCAAGCAAACGACAATTTATTAGCGAAGAAGAAGAGAAAGAGAGAGAGAGAAAGAGGGAGAAAGCGCAATAAAATACTTTAGTTATTACTATATAGCTCTTAGTAGAAGTGCTTACCTGCTTGCTCGCAGCAGGCAACGGTGCGTACTATGTAAAAACTTATTGTATTTTACCTGAAACTATTCTTCATTATCTTATAATTATATAACTAATTATACCCTAACAATTATAAAATTTTAAACGTCCAATAACTGTTAAACATTACGCAATCCGCTAGTAATATAATATAATCATCAACGAAGTCACCTGTTAAGTGATTCCATGTGAATAATAAATAAACCTTTCATTCATACTTCAGAGAAACTTGAAAGTGGAGAGAAAGAGAGAAGAAAAATAATGAAAAAGCAATAAAAATTACAAAAAAAAAAACAAACATAAAAAGGAAAACGACGAAGGTTTAAAAGTAAAATAAAAAGTAGAATAAAAGAAAAACAAAAAGAAAGAAAAATAAAGGAAACAAAAAATAATTTTTCACGATACTTTCATCTAGTTTCAACATTAGTTAAGGGTTAAAATAGTACCGACAAATATTTCGTGTATCCTTCATCCCTCTTTTCTCTCTCTCTCTCTTTCTATTTCTCTTCTCTCACTCTCTCTCTCTCTCTCTCTTGCTTTCTCTCTCTCTCTCTCTCTCTCTCTCTCTTTCTCTCTCTTTTTACCTTTTCTCTACCTCACCCTACCACCGATACTACCACTACTACTACCAATACAACCACCACCACCACCATCACCATTACCACCACCACCACCATCACCATTACCACCACCACCACCACCACCATCACCATACCACCACCACGTTCTTTCTCGACTTCGCCGACTGCCATTTAGGGCCCCGCGTAATGTTGGGAGAGTACGGAACGGGTACCTACCACGGTCCAGAAGAGGAAGTCGAAGGGCAAGAGCGGGATTCGGAGGAGGGAAATACCAGGGCGGAGCCTGGTCACCAGGAGGAGGAATAAACGCGCAAACTCGTCGTACCCCACTACATCTCCCTCTCCCTCTTTCCCTCTCTCTCCCTTTCTCTCTACCTCTCTGTCTCTGTGTCTCTCTATAGCTCTCTCTCTCTCTCTCTCTCTCTCTCTCTCGCTCTCTCTCTGATATAGAGAGAAGCGTGCGCATAGGGCTCGGCCTACCCTTTGCCATCGTACTTCCAGCGAACGACCCCATCCGGTTTTCCTCTTTTCACCTTCATATGGATTTTTTACACCGTCGCCCTTCTTCCTATTTCGACGTCGTCCATCGAGACTTGCGCAAAACCAGCATCGTATCAGAGTTCTGTTTATCTATATTTATTTATCTATCTATCTATCTATCTATCTATCTCTCTCTCTCTCTATATATATATCTATCTGTATATTTGTCTTTTTTTCTCTCTCTATACGAGTTCTTTGTTCTTAGTCAATTTTTTTCTTTGTTCATTTTCCTTTTTTTAAATCTCTTCCCGTCTTCCTCTTCCGTAGGTGTATCGTTTTTATTTGTTCGTTTTTTTGGTTTTTTTTACTTTCCTCTCTCTCTCTCTCTCTCTCTCTCTCTCTCTCTCTCTCTCTCTTTTGTAATATTGTTTCTTAGACTTGATTTAGTATAACTGAATATCTCACTTCTCCGACGATCTCTCTCTTTCTCTAAGTGTACATATAAACGTTCCTTATCTTTTTCATTTTTCTTTCCATCTTTAACTGTCTACATTGTGTTGCATTGTCACAAATTTGAATTTATTTGTTCCTTTTTATTTCTTTTTTATCTTTTTTTTTATCGCTTATTTATTTCACTGTCTCCTCTTTCTTTCTATCTCATCTTTCCTTTTATCTTTCTAAGCTTACATTTGCGCGATCTATTTCTTTTATATATTGGATACTTTGGATATTGCTTCTAAGCCATTTCCTTAACATTGTTTAATTTCTTCATTTCTCTCTTATTTCCTTTGTTCTTTATTACGTTAACATCAAAGATCATTTTTACTCGATTTCTTATTATTCGAGTTGTAATATTGCTTCCTCTTCTTCTTCTTCTTTTTTTCTCTTTAATTTCATTCGAATCGACCAGCATATTCCTTTTCCCGTAACTCGTCTCCTTCCTCTTTATTTCATTACCTTGTATTTCTCATTTTCTACTCGTTTCTCGTCATCTCGGTAGTTTATGGCTCTTATTTGAATTTATCTGATTTTTAATGTTACATCTTACTTTGCTCATATTTCAATCTCGTTTCTCTAGCCATCTCTCTTTCTCTTTCTCTCTCTCTGTCTCTTTTATCATCTATCTTTTCCACAAATACCTTATTCATTATTATCGTATGAAAGATAAAATTTCGAAAAGAAAAAAGAAAAGAAAATAAGAAATATAGAATGAAATGCGCAAAATATAAATGAAATCTCTTTAACATTACTATCATACGTGTTGCTAGTAATCATAGGAAGAATTTAATTTTCACAATTTTAATCCAATAATTAACTAACGATATAAACTTTTAATCGCATAGACGCGCGCGTTCGTACTGTTATTCTTTATCTCATCTTATTCTGTCTTTCTCTCTTTCTCTCTCTATCTCTCTCCCTCTCATTCACGCCTTTTATTACCATCATTATCTCTATTTCTTCTGTTTGCTTATTTTCTTTTCTCACCCATTATGTTTTACAAAAGATATCTTATAATCTTGACAGACGAATGCCATCAGCTTAAATGTACACACATGTACCTACATACATAAATACATACGTATATACGCGCATATATACATACATGCATATTCGTATACAAGTAATCGTACTCACCCGTGAAACATACCTCGAGAGTTCCTTTTTGCGACAACGCCGAGTAATTATAATTAACGACTCGTTTGATGTAAAATTCACGCGCGTGCGGTTAAGATAAAATCACGATAAATAACATAGGTGTGCACGTTAAACAGATGATTATATTCATAGTATTTAACGATCGAAGTATTTCACACGACTGTTGGATGTTATTTATTTCTCTTACTTCAGTTTCATTACTGAAATTCCCTTTTCCCATTTTCCTAAAGAACAAGTCGAAAGGAAAATGATAATTAAAAAAGAAAAAAAAGAGAAGGAAAAAAGGCACAAAAAGAAATGTGTACTTAAGTACTTATTTATGTCCATAATGTTTTTATTTGGAAAAAAGAAAAAAGGGTCAAAAAAAAAGAAAGAAAGAAATTTAAAGGAAAGAAAGAAAATGAAAAAAATACTGTCTACAAATAAGAAGAAGTATCGTTCGTTCATTTTTAACATCACCGAGAACGAGCGAATTTTTCTCGTAATTTTCTCGTTATGCCGAAGTCGTTGAAACAGAAATGCTAATCGGCTTAACACGGTCCTGCCAGCCAGCCGGCCGGCCGGCCGATGATACACATACACACCTACGTATGTAATATGTATGTAAATATATATATGTATACACACGCACACACACAGATATATATATATATATATATATATATATATATATATATATACGTGAAAATATCAGGAGAGAGTAACAATTCACCGTATCGACCCATCCAAAATGCTACTGAACTTTCCGAAATTACACCGAAATGTTCTTTTTCAACGGCCGATCACTATTCCGTTGTTCCAGTTATCGATTTTTGTTCTTCTTTTTTTGCTTTTAAAGAGGTTGAAGGTACAAAACAAAGCTCTTTACCTTTTTCATTTGTTAATATCGTTATGAATAAGATAGAAAGAGGGAGAGAGAGAGAGAAAGAGAGAGAGAGAAAATTTTCATCTCATCGGAAGGTATGCACACGATTAAATATGAAACAGATAGAGAGAGAAAGAAAGAAAGGTTAATATGAAATAAAGATTAACATGAACGAAAGAAAGAGAGAGAGAGAGGGAGAGAGAGAGAGAGAGAGAGAGAGAGAGAGAGAGAGAGATTGATAGAGAGAGAGAGATTGATAGAGAGAGAGATTGATAGAGAGAGAGAGAGAGAGAGAGAGAGAGAGAGAGAGAGAGAGAGAGAGAGAGAGAGAGAAAGAAAGTTTCTGTCGTAGTTTCCGTGTTTCGTTGAAACGATTCGAGTGGTAATACTAATCGGCTTTACCGAAAGCTTCAGGACGTTCCTCTTGAAACGTTGACACAAACCTGGCCGATTTTCGTGGAAATATTCTCACCACAATTGTTTGAGAGTATTAACAAGCGATCGGTGTCGAGAAACGCCTGATGGATTCGTCCTTTCGTTTTGGCGGTACGTTTAAAAACAAACAAACGTTTTCTTTTCTTTTCTTTTATTAAACGTTCCTTATTTCTACTGATTCCGTTTGTGAATTTGTGAAACGAAACGTAGACTACATTTTTACTGTTATGTATATGTGTGTAAATATGTACACACATATAATAAATATATTATTGAAATGTAATATAAGGTTTGGAAGATAATAAAGTTGCATTGAATTACGATCAAGACTGTACCTATGTAATAAAAATGTCATCTTCGTACAAAACTATATAATGTATCTTTTTACAATACAATTTTTGTTAATACAACTCTTTGTTAGTCGGTACAATCATCATCTGTTGACTTTGTCGTGTCTTAGAAAATACTTGGCATAAATGGGAAATTTCTATTATTATAGAATCAATTTCTATGTGTGTTAATACAACATTATGTTTTACGAAATTTGTGAGATTTAATGAATGACAGGAAATCGAAATGTATCATTTAGAATAATGAATGTGAGAGATGTGATAATAATGATAATGATGATAATGATGATAATGATAATAATGATAATAATAATATTATATAATAATAATAATAATATTATATGTAATAATAATATAATAATAATAATAATATTATTATTATTATTATTATTATTATTATTACTATTAAAACTATATATAAACTATTATTACTATTACTTTATTCATTTATTTTTTATATTTAATAATAATAGTAATATTATTATTGTTATTAATTTTTTTTTCAAAACAGGGACAAATGTAAAGTGAAATAAAGAAAAAAAGAAAGAAAGAAGAAAAGAAAAAAATTCGTTTGTCGTACATTGAATTTCATTTACAATTAGGAATTAGCAATTTTTGTTAATATAAAAGGTTACCAACACGTTTTGATATGTACCGTGGATAGTTAATACTTAAAAGGGCGCTAGCCGGTAATGCTTACGTTCAATGGGCAACCGTTTAAACGAGGTTTTCCCCAATGGATACAGACTTAAGTTCAATGACTATAGAGACCCCCATGAGTTCTACCATTGTGTCGTTACTACGAAATATACCTACACAAAAAGAACAAAAGAACAATCGGGCCTTGTCGGAAAGGAAAGGTTTCTGAGTTAAAGTGTTATTAATTTCTTGATGAGCCACTCGTTCGTAGACCTTCTTAAAATTTACGGCCCTTGCGAAAATCCGAGGAATAAAAAAAAAAAGAAAAAAAAGGATTTATCAACAGATTTTCGCATAGTACGAAACAACAATCATAAATCTGTCAACCGTTTTATTATACCTTATTCGTGTTCATGTTGTTCTTTGGAAAGCGACAAAATAGAAAAAGAAGAAAAAGCAGAGATAAGAACAAGCAAATTAATCGAAAATAGAAAAAAATTTCTCCCTCTCCCTCACCCAAAAAATATATACATATATAAACCGACGATTGTTACACAAGTACTATCGATTTGGTACAAAAATTAATTTACCAGAAATACGGCGTTTAATGGTAGGAACAATTCGTTCCGAGAGAAAACAGAAAAAGAAAGAGTAGGAAGAAATTTTTTGAAAAGCTTTTTCTCATCAAATCTTGTATATTTTTAATAACACGAAATAAACATTTTCATCAATTTATTGTTATATCGTGGATTTTATAATTTCGACATTTATTTTTGTCATAAAGATATAAATTATTATTCGACTCGTCAAACAAGAAGAACAAAAAAGAAAAGAAAAGAAAAGAAAAGAAAAGAAAAAAAAAAGATTACAAATTTCTACATATTCATCGAAGTTTATAACGTTTATCGTTTTCTTTAAACGCGGCCTGAAAATGGTACTTGTTCGAGAAACATGGAACATGATAATAATAGACGTGATTCGACTATTTCAATTAAATTAAGATTCTTCCAAAACGCGTTTCGTGATATTTCTGAAAAGATTCTTAAAGTTTTCAACTATATTTGACTAGGATCCTTCAAGTTTCGTTATATACGAATATGTCTATGTTGTGTATATATGTATATGTGTGTATGTGTGTATGCTTTTTATACATACATGTTTATACATATACTTGAAACTATACTAGATAGATAGAGAGAGAGAGAGAGAAAGAGAGACATTATTTTGTTTCATTCTATGTGGTTCGGTGGAACGAATGTTCTTGAACGTTATCATGGTTTTGTCGCCTAGATAACGAGCAGCCCTATACTCGTGTCGTCATCACATCGGTTGGTACCCGGTATGTGTGATGTGTATGCAACGAGTTGCACGAGAGTTCACTATCTCTCACTCAATTTGAGCCTCATCCGGCGTAAGCGGATCGACCAGACTGGCCTTTTAACGCCGGATAGCCTCGGCTCTTCTGACTGTAAAGAGTGAGAGATAGATAGATAGATAGATAGTTAGATAGTTAGATAGATAGATAGATAGACAGAGAGAGAGAGAGAGAGAGAGAGAGAGAGAGAGAGAGAGAGAAAGAGAGCACATAGAACATAGACGCCTATAACAAACATTATCCGCCATAATGCTCCCGTGTAAACATACCTACCTACGTGCATCTCATCCTATATTTCTCTCTCTCTCTCTCTCTCTTTCTCTGTTGTCTTGCATACTTCGTTCGGTCCTTTATCCGCGATCCGGATAAAAACGTCTTTTTACGTCCATCTTTCTTTCTCCCTTTCCTTCTATCTCCCCGAGTTTGTTTAACCGTTTAGCGTCTAACGGGAAGTTAAGTTTCACGGATAAGTCGGCTTTTTAGCATGCCTCCTGCTACTTCTTTTCCCTTCCCTCTCTCTCTCTTCCGGTTTAGCACGCGACTACTCCTCTCTCACCCTCCTTTGATCCACTAGAGGATCATTGAGTGGTACCCTTCTTTACGACGTTGGCTGATGCAACGAAAAAGTAATCGACTTAAACAGTGCTAACACACTGTTGAATAGAAATTCTTTCCGACCATAAACTTTTGTGATCATCTGATTCTTAAAATACCGTATTTCATTCACGTATACTCAATGTTGATTCGTAAATCTTATTATATTTTCTGATATAGAAATAATGTTGAATCAAATTATGTTCAAATGATCAGGATCTATATTATGAATTATTAGAATTTTGTTATTACACTATCTTTAGATATTTTTTATAATGAGAATGATTAGGGCGATTAAAATTAACGATCACGATTCAAAAGACAGGGTCTTCCTTTTTTCATTATGTTTGTATATTCGTATTTTTGATAAGGAAATAAAATTGATTTAAATTATATTCAAATGATTAGGATGGATAATATAAATAATCCGGATTTTGTTATTGCACATTATCTTTAGATATTTTTTATAATGAGGATGATGAGGATGATTAGGATAGTTAAAATTAACGATCATGATTCAGACGAAAGGATCTTTCTTTTGTTCATTAAGTTCATATAATACATGTTAACGATCCAATCAACAATAATAAATATAATTTCTAATGTTGATTACGTTGCAGGCGTTCCTAACACATTTCGTTTCATTTCGAATGGTATATTCGAATTATCGTGGATTCAAAGGGGTTCTTTGTAAATCTTATCGTACGATAATTTTGTTGTTGTTTACATACAATAAATCTCCGTAATGTAGGTGTCCGTTAGTATTTGTAACGAAGCGATAAAGATTATTTTTTTGCTTATCGATATGATTTGACATAATGTTCGTCAATATTATCAGAAATTCGCATGTTTTTTAATAGCATTCTCCTTCCAAGAATAAGGGACATTTCAGACCCTGGTTGGAAATGAGGGTCCCCAAAAACGGGTGGGCCATTTGTACATACCTGCCCACTTCTCTCTCTCTCTCTCTTCCTCAATACCACTTCGAAATCCCCACCCCCGTTTTTGGGAAGGGACTGACGTTGGTAGGGCCTGGAAAACTATATACAAGGATGTTGCTGCAGCGGTACATGGCAGTTTAAGCGGGTCTTTCAGAACGGATAGACGTATAACAGTTCTTGTGATTTTTTTCTTACATTAAACAAACTTAAAAGACATTTTTCAACCTTTTTCTACAATATTCTTCGATCGTAACTAAAAGTGATTTATTGTTTTTTTTTTACGTTTCTTCCCAAGGAAATATCTTGTACTAGAAGTAGACATTTTATACTATCTTGGAAATGTCTAACATTAGAAGTTAGACGTATAAACGAGTATCGTAAACGACAGTGGACCGGCAATTCGTAGTTATTCACTCGTCGTTGGGAAACGACGAAGTTGTTTTTAACTGATTAAAGAATCGGTGCTTGGCAATCATCCGTCGGATATCCGTCTCGATATACTGTGCTGTGATATTTGCTTCTCGCCATTGAAAGACTTACCATTAAGGTCGGATTTTCACTTAATCAAAGTCGGGAGATCCTGAACGCTTTCAACCCACATATAATCCGGTACGTGTCATACCTTCAATCGTATATTTTTTGCCGTGTTTTATTCATTTTTTTTTTAAAGAAACTTTACTACCGATATATCTCACCTGACTTTTCCGAGGAGATTCGCTGCGGATATTTATCGGCTATCTAACTTCTTCTCTAATATTATATTAAAAAAAAAAAAAAAAAAAAAAAAACCAAAAGAAAAAGAAAAAACAGAAAAAAGATAAATTAATAAACATAAATTGCAATAATCTTTGTAATATTTGCAGGTAAACGAGACCGGAATTTACAAAGCGACGACGAGCTACGGGGCGTCGGTGGTACGTACTAGAAAATTAGTACCAGTGTTCGATTGCACGGAGTTATACGCTAATAACAACGATAATTTTCGTCGACGCGAGCAGAGTGTAATTAACGAGAGAAGAGAAGAAAACATTGGTGATCGTAAGAATAATAGTGGTGGTGGGTGGGAGCCGAAAGAGATTATCAATCGCGAAATAAGGAGGAGCGATTACGACGCAGCTGTGGCGGGTGAGCTGGCTTGCCTCGCGGGATACATGGCGGGGTATCTGAAGGCGGCGGGTGCCACTTGTGCCCCGACCGGAAGTCCTCAGTACCACCCCCACAGTCATCCGGCAATGGGAGTTGGAACGCATCCACATGCACATACTCATCCGCACCCTGGTGCACCACATCCGGGACTACCATCCCCGTTTGCTCTTGCTACACACGGACATCCCCATCCTCATCCGTTGGAACATGGGTTAGCAGCATTTCCACAAGGTAAGAAAGCTTTTAACATTTTTTAGCCGTATATATATATATATATATATATATATATATATATATTATTATAAATAAATTTTTTTTCGTTTCATAATATGATCAAACTGGTTGACCTGATCGAAAGATAGAAAGAAAGAAAGAAAGAAAGAAAGAAAGATAGAGAGAGAGAGAGAGAGGGGGAAAGAGTTGAGCATCGATACCTTTGTAAGTTTAATAAATTCAAAAATGTACCGTAAGGTGGCACTACTGGATACGCGCCGGTTTATTAAATTAGATCTTTTTTTTTCCATTCCTTCTTCTTTTTTTTTCTTTTTGCCAAGATAAATTTCAACGTCCCCACCGGTTAATACATATGTTTGTTTAGACACGTTTGATTTTATCGTACGTATTCCGATTCCGATGTGAATAATAATCAAAGTCTCGCATTGTAAATCCAATCGTCGAGTTCCCGTGCTCGCGCGCGCTCCGTGATCAGGCCGTCGCGCAACGGTCCATCCTAAAGCTGAAAGACACAAATCACTCGACATTAAGTCCGATCTCTTCGTACCGGCTTTCCTTTCGATATTAAATCTTTTTATTAGTATCATCGTTCGCCGTTTTGCAATCTGAAAGATCAAAATGTCTAAAGGCTAATACGATAATATTCACTGATGAAATGTTCAGAGTTCTTCTCTGCCTATATGAGGAATTCCCTTTGTTCGCCATAGAAGAGCCCATTATTGATTGTCATGCAAATCGATGCATCGACTGAAGCCTTACACCAGAGTCTTCGCGGTAAACTCATGGCTTCTTAACTATAGACACTCGGTCTTTCGTCGTTATGACTATACCGATCCTTTTCGAGGACACATTTCCCGATCTCTCTCTTTCTCTCTCTTTTTTCTCTATCTTTCTCTTTCTCTCTCTCTCTTTCTTTTCCCGTACCTTAATTACTACAAAGAAAAATGATCATTTTCGAAAGAGACAATTTTCAAGACTCGAATTGTTTCATTGCTAATAATTTATCGGACAAAAAACTAGTATTATCGAAGTTTTATTAAAATTACAAGAAAATATATGGATGTTCGAAGAAGTTAGAAGAAGATGGAAAAAGAAAAGAGAGCATTTCCGCGTCCGTTTTCTGCTTCTCATCGTTCTTGCGGCTCGATTCTGTGGAAAGCGGCAACGTCGTCGTAGTCGATCTCATTCTCTTATTCTCTCTCTCTCTCTCTCTCTCTCTCTCTCTGGTGGCTTGAAAGGGTCCTAGGAACAGGGAGGGGGTGGGACATGCAGAGAGAGAGAGAGAGAGAGAGAGAGAGAGAGAGAGAGAGAGAGAGAGGAGAGTGAGTACGCTCGAACGAAGAAGAGCGGAGAGAACCATGAGAGTAAGCCGCTTATCAGGGTGGCAGCAGGCAGTATAGGTCCAACCAACGCAGATAGGTGGGTTTCCATGGAATCACGGATCTGTCCGTTAGGTCCCTACGTACCTACGTCCAGCCGCCTATCCGGTGTAGGCGTATCCGCTACACGAAAAGCCGACGAACGACAGAGATGTGCGCGCGCGAGAAAGAAAAAGAGAGAGAAAGAGAAAGAGAGAGAGAGAGAGAGAGAGAGAGAGAGAGAGAGAGCAAGAGAAAGATAGAGAAGGAGAGAGAAAGAGAGAGAGAGAGAGAGAGAGAGAGAGAGAGAGAGAGAGAGAGAGAGAGAGAGAAGTTAGATAGTTCACGTATTTATGTGTACGTAGAAAGAAAAGAAAAGAGAGAGAAATAGATAATAAAAAAAAGGTGAGAGAGAGAGAGAGAGAGAGAGAGAGAGAGAGAGAGAGAGAGAGAGAGAGAGAGAGAGAGAGGTGATAACTGGCGATACCACAAGTCAGTTGGCTTTTATCGTTAGGAACATACTTACTCTGGCGACCATTTTTTAACTACGGTATCATTCGCCTTCAATGTCCGTTATTTTTTAATTACGATTTCGTTCGTCTTTAATGTCTGTCATTTTTTAATTAAAATTTCATTCGCCTATAATGTCCGCCATATTTTCTTTTTTTTTTTGGTTTATTTTTGATAATCTAAAATGTCGATTGTACAATGACACTTCTTTTTGTATCGGTTCGTATGAAGAAATTCGTCGTAACGTCCTTTTTTTGTCTTTTTTCTCTTTCTTTCTCTTTCATACACACTACGCGTTCCTTTTGTTTTTCAAATAAGAAGCGTCCGACGACAAATACAGTTCGATGTTCATCAACCACCGACGCGTGTTCGCGAGAAGGCCATTTCATGTTTTTCGCCGAGATAAATGTGTGTGTTTGTGAATAGGGCTGGGGTAGGCGTCGAGTATCAATGTTTATTTTATTATGCAGTCGCGTATATAAGGGTCGTGAAACCTGCGTTCACTTTGGCAAGAACGGTGACGACGATAGCCTCGAGGCATGTAAAAAGGGGAGGGCGCGGGAACGTAATAGAAGGGAGCGCCGAATATTGAAACGTTAGACTAACGAGCTAGAAATCAGTTAGAAATTACGTTGAAAGTGTTATTTGAGATTATTGAGGATGTTGGAGAAAACAGTCAAAAAAAGAAAAGATGGAAAGTAAAGAAGAAAAGAGAAAATGTTCGAAGGAATTCGTCATTTTAAATTCTGTTAATTTTCTTGTATTTTTTTGAGATGTTGGGTAATTAGGGGGTAAGACGAGGGTTAAGGAGACACATTTTTACGTCAGTCGCATTCACAAAAACGTTCGAACGATCAACGATATCATTCGAAATTCTTGAAACTAATCGAACTCATCATTCGAACTCGTCGATTCGTTATGAATTAATTCTCGGTTGTTGAAAGTTAGTTCAAGAGAGTTAAGGGTAGTGGTGGATGGGGAGGGGGTGGGGACGACGAAGAGGAAAGAACACTTTAGAAGTCGAGATCGAGAAAACGAGGAGAGGGTAGTTTAGTGGGTGTTACGTGAGAATTTTGTCACATGTCTATCTCTATCTTTCTCTATTTCCATCTCTTTCTCTCTCTCTCTCTCTCTCTCTCTCTCGCTCTTTTTCTTTCTCTCTTTCTCTTTTACCGTTTTCCCATTGGACGACACAACTATTTGTTGTCACAGAGAAATTGCCCGTCCTTTTAACGTCGTCTCTCCTAACGCTCCCCCTTCTCCCAACCCGCTTTCGGCGTCCCTTTAAAACTTCTGATTTCGATATCACGTAGAGTGGATAACAACCACTTTGTCGAAGTCACACAGAAATAAAAAAAAAAAAAGAATGAAAAAAAGGAAAAACGTGAGAATATTAGATACACCTCGATCATCCTTTGTAAATGAAATTAGGTCGACGGGAGTAAAAGAAGGAGAGGAGGAGGAGGAGGTAAAGGAGAAAAGAATAGACGAAAGATTTGCTCGTCAAATCGGTAGTAGTATTTCGATCGCTCAATTAGGCGTCAGGTTTAGAAGAAGGAGAAGCGACGAGGGGTGCCGAGGGTGGGTGGAGTAGGCGGACGTGGGGGAGAGGGGGATGGGGGGAGGTGTGGCACGTGGCATCAGCACGTGCGCACGTCGTCCTTTTGAAGTGGCCACAAAACGTCGACGAGAAAGAGAGAGAGAGAGAGAGAGAGAGAGAGAGAGAGAGGGAGGGAGAGGGAGAGGGAGAGTGCGAGGAGAATGTTAGGTATGTATAAGAGGTCTCTTCTTGCCGACGGCGCGTGTCACCGGCAAATTGAGTAGGTGGACTTGCGAGTCGTTCGAGGAGAATGAGAGATAGAAAGAGAAAGAAAAGATTGAACGGAGAATGAGGGGTATGGTGGGGTATATGGTGTGTGTGGTATGATGGGGTGGGAGAGGGCGGAGAGAATCCAAATACAAATCCGGGATCCTAATTGCAGGATAAACACTCGAGACTGAGTGAAATGTCACGTATAGCGACATTGACACTCGCCCTTCAAAAGGAAGAGACTTTTCGTTCGTTCCAGTTGTCTTCTCTCTCTCTCTCTCTCTCTCTCTCTCTCTCTCTCTCTCTCTCTCTCTCTCTCTTCCTCGCCATCTCTCTTTCGCTGTCTCTCTCTCTTTTTTACTCACAACGTTGACTTCTCTATTTCTTATTCGAAAAATAAAAAACACAACGAAGTAATTGGTTATTAGAAATTTTGTTTGAAACCTTCACTTTAACTATAGTAAAATACATATATAAATATATATGTACGTACGTATATACATACATACATACATATGCATGCCTACGTTTGCCTGGAAAAGGACACTTTTCACGGAGGACACGCGTAATGCGAAACTTATCCGATTATATTCGCTTGTCCCGGATGTGTGTTGGTATTCTATTACTTACTTATGCTTCTCCGAGTTAGATTATATCGAGTAAGGACGTCCAGAGACGAAGGCCACACGCGCGTTTCTACTTTTCAAAGTTAATTTTTTGCGATCATTTAGATATACTTTTACCGTTATTAAAAACTTTCCCGGAATTATAAAGGTTCAACTGTTGTATGGATAAAACAGTATATTTCCCTTAGAATCATCTTACGTAAGAGTTCATTCAATTCGCCATCGAACGTTTATCAATGGAAAATTAGTTTCACCGAACAATATTATTTTCTAATTATATACATACCTTTATGTTAATTATCCATATGTGTATAAGTACGTAACGCGAATAAATTAGATACCAAGGTAGAATATCTTCATTTGAAGTTAGTTCGAGAAAGAAGCATAAGAAAAGGAAAGATAACCAAAATAATGATAGAAAGAATAATAATAATAATAATACTTGTTATTATTCGTATTATGCAAAAGATAAAAGGTCATCGTTCTTTTCTTCTTTTTCTTGATGCCAAACTCAATTAATTCTCCTTATAAAGACAGTAGGAAAATATCAAGTCAAACGTACGCTGTGAAACGAGCTGGAAAAAAACATAATAATAACGATAATAACAATGATAACAATAGCAGCAACAACAACAACAACAACAACAACAACAACAACAACAACAACAACAAAAACAACAACAACAACAACAAACAACAAACAACAAACAATAATAATAATAATAATAATAATAATAATAATAATAATAATAATAATAATAATGATGATGATGATGATGATGATGATGATGATGATGATGATGATGATGATGATGATGATGATGATGATGATGATGATGATGATAATGATGATGATAATAATGTAGACGGTTATAGGTACGAAATTTTCTTTTTCCTTGTCACAGTACGCAAATTAAATGGTGAATGAGTACGCATCGTTCAGTAGTATACCATTCCTACAATTTTATGGAAGTCACTATGGTATAAAATAAAACGTTACAGGTGTTGATAGTGGGTGCTCCGATCGATTCCCTTTTAGTTACAATTCCGTGCCGGTCAGGATGTAAACGTAAAGTCGGCCAAATGTTTTCATAGCTGATGGCCTTTTAGGAACCTTCTCTCTCTCTCTCTCTCTCTCTCTCTCTCTCATTCTCTCTTGTCAAGCCACGTGCTGTCATCCCACGGTACCCTGAATAATCCATCTCTTCCCTGCTACTACTACTACTACTACTATTACTCTCTCTCTCTCTCTCTCTCTCTCTCTCTGTCTCCTTCATCCTTTTTTCCTCTCTTATTCCTCTTGGGAACCCATTCGCGTTTTAGCTTTTAATTAATTTTCGATTCTCTCTTCGCGTTGCCTTCTCACTTTTCTTCGCATCTCAGCTCCCATGAATACCAAGAGACGACGACCGAGAGAGTCCACTCATCGTCATCGCAAGTGTTCATCGAAACACTCTCTCTCTCTCTCTCTCTCTCTCTCTCTCTCTTTCTATCTATCTATCTATCTATCTGTCTCTTTCTATCTTTCCTTTTCTCCCCTTTTTTCTTCGTCGATCTAGCGATTACGTAATCCATCATAGAAAACCGATAGCCTTGGCACCCTCGAAAAGACGAAGGCAAACTTTTACATCGTTTTATAATTTGCATCGAAAGAGGATATTCCTAGCTATCGCGAGAAATCAGCGTGAAATTTCGCTTGGCGGTCCATTGACTTTCATCCCACTTCGGGTGCCACGAAATACGAGACAAGGAGGATGAAGATGACGGAGATGGTGGTAGTAGTAGATGGTGGAGGTGGAGTAAGAGGAGGTGTGGTGGTGGAGGAGGAGGAGGAGGAGGAGGAGGAGGAGGAGGAGGACGTCGACAGTCAACGAAGGGAGAGAAGAATCCAATAAACAGAAAATGAATTCGCTATTAGGGTCGCGACTGATCTCGTTGTGGGCCCAATGAGCCAAAGCAACCCTTATACCAACCCCCCTCAACCAACGTTGGTAGATTCTCGTTCGCACTGGGACGATAATAAATCGAATCATACTCCTGGACGCAGCGGGTGTTTGCAGAGATATTTAGGGTTGCTTAGCAAGCTATCTCTTTCTAACGAAATCGTCTACGGGAGTCCTTTATCGACGTCAATTCGATTTATAACGTTTATATCTAAGTGAAGCGAATCCCTTTACATATTCTCTCTCCCTCCCTCTCTCTCTTTCTCTCTCTCTCTCTCTCTTTTTCTTTTAACATTTAATAATGATCCGTGATTAAGGTCGACGTGATAAAAATTCGGTACGAATTCGTCTAAAACTAAGGAGGCTCTAAATCGTTACTACTATTTTTTAATAACAGAAGAACATAATCAGAATTCTATTGTTTCGAACGAGTGTAAGAAAAGGAGTCATTTGCAAAAGGGAGTCAAACTCGGTAACACGGCAAAGACCATCGTCAATGGTAGCAGCCAACGCCCACTTGACAATCAAGCATCCTCTTTTCCTTCGTGTTCATCTCTCTCTCTCTCTTTCTCTCTTTCTCTTTCTTTCTTTCATGCTGTTTTCTCGTTGCTCCACCCCTCTTTCTCCGGCTATGGTGGATCTTGCTGCAGGCAAGAAGAAAGATAGATATCATAGATCCAACGATCGCAGGCGTGTCGCGTTCGTGACGAGCAACGACGGTAGCCAAGCACCCGTGGAATTTGTACATTGTGACCGACGCAATCTACTCGTTAGATCTCGTTCGGTAACCAAATGGTAGGCCCACTCGACCAGTTCGTTAGCCGATACCACCACGTAGGCATCGTCATCGTTTTCCTTTCTCTCTCGCTTCCCCCCCCCTCTCTTTCTCTCTCTCTCTCTTCCTTCTCGTCATCATCGGTCAAAAGTACCAATACGTAATACATTCAACCTACAGATTTTTTTTTTACAGAACGTTGAACTAAACGAACAATAGTTTTACGAGGACCGCTCCCTTCTTTTTTAGTCTATACATATAATGCTTTCCTCATTTGATCGACGTTGTTATTATTATTATTATTATTATTATTATTATTATTATTATTATTAATCAATAAATAAATGGTTATTTGTTAATTGAACATTTCTTTATTTGTAATAAATGTACAATTTCAATTGTTGAACTTCGTGAAACATTAAATTAAATTTATTTTCGTTTCAATCGTTCGATCGACATATATCGATAAATGTTTCTTCTCTTTTTATTTTATTATTATAACGTCATTTCACTTAAAATTGATATAAATAATACGTACGTGAGGACTTGTAATAATTTAGCCTGTTTTTTTTTCTCTTATTTGTTCTTTTCGCCGTATTATCTTCATAACGAAATGTGAATAACATTAATTCTTACAAGCGAAATCCTTATTACATTATAAACATTCATAATATCAACTACAGATGTTCACATTTAAGAACGGTAAAGCAATGTTGTTTCGCATACGAAAGGTAACAACAATACGATTATTGACAAAGATAAAAACATAATACAATAATACAGAAGATAAAATAACATTAACGATAATGTTCAACAGTGATGTTAATTTTATTCGTTTTAATATATTGAAATAAAATCGTTCATTTTATGAGAATTATTGTCTTTTAAAAAATAAGTATCATAAGTTTTCAACTTGAGGAAATTGAAGATAAGTAATACGCATGTATTAAGAAGAAAGAGAGAGAGAGAGAGAGAGAGAGAGAGAGAGAGAGAGAGAGAGAGAGAGAGAGAGAAAGATAGAGTTTATTTGTGTGCACGTGTGTATTCACTTTTTTGAAGTTCTACCAGATAAAACTCAACTGGACTTTACGATCAAACTCGACGACATCAGAACTTTATTGTCTTTTTTTTATATTTTTTTTCTATTTTTTACTCCTTCACTGCGGCGTCCATGTTGTTGTCCATGGATGCTGTTCTCCCTAGTTCTCGTCGTCATCGTCGAGGCAGCTGGAGAAGAGAAAGAGAAAGAAAGAGAGGGAGAGAGAGAAGAGAGAGAGAAAGATAGATAGACAGATAGATAAAGACAGAAATGCCTCGCGACTTTGGTCCTCTCTCTCTCCTGATGGCCGTGTGTACCGTGGCAAGAGGCAGGGGGTGTACCCCCTCGTAGCTGACGTTCCACCACCCTAGAACCCCTCTTTCTCCTCTCCACTCTTCTCCACTCTTCTCCACTCCCCTATGACCCCCCTCATAAGCGGATTACGTGGGTCCCGAAACGAGCCAAGCGAGGCTCGATGGCACAAGGAAGGTATAGCGTAGGGAAGAGAGAAGAGCAGAGAGCGGAGGCTTGGGGGGAGGATGCTGTTCAAAATTACGCTATCGCGGCCTCGCAACGCTCTCACACCCCACTGATGTCGTCCCCTTTTCCTTCATCTCTCTCTCTCTCTCTCTCTCTCTCTCTCTCTCTCTCTCTCTCTCTCTCTCTTTCTTTTTCTTTTTGTCTCTGTCTCTCTGTCCTTCTCTGCCTACTACAGAGTGGCGTCCAACGACGCGTCGAATCGTTTCTCTTTTCTTTCAACATTATTTCTTATCCATGGAATTAGTTTCGATTCTTCATTTCTCGAAAAGCATATATCTAATATATTTATAATCTAATATATATCTTTCTAATATATTTTTGTATTTATTTATTTGTTTATTTATTTATTTTTCCTTTTTCAATTTCTATATTTCAGGAATGAACCAACGCAAACAACGTCGCGAAAGGACGACCTTTACTAGGGCCCAACTCGACGTACTGGAAGGGCTCTTCACAAAAACAAGATATCCGGATATATTCATGCGCGAGGAAGTCGCGCTTAAGATCAATCTACCGGAGTCGAGAGTACAGGTAATTGTTCAATATTATTTTATTATCGGACGACGCCTATTATTGGTCTCGACGTATAAACCTCTGTACTGTCGTATAATGACATTATCGCATACAAGTATTTTGACGGTTCCTTTCCTTTAGAAGAAGAAGGGGAAAAAAATAAAACAAAAATTAATTCCTAACATTCTTATCGTGAATGAAATGTTCTCATCGATCGAATTTGTTTTTTCTTTTTCTTCTTTTGCACGCATACGTAATCGTTCGAACAGTTATATCGTGTTAAAGTGTACGTTCCAAAAATAGATGTAAGAAATCGTAGTAACCGGGATATATATAATACGTGTAGATGCATCACGAAAGTGAAAAAAAGAGAGAGAGATAGAGAGAGCGAGCGAGCGAGTGAGTGAGTGAGTGAGTGAGAGGGATAGAGTAATCGAAATGAGAGAAAGAGGGTGTCTACAAGAGAAAGAAAGAAAAAGAGAAGAACACTGCGTGCTCCGGCAAGCACAGACGAGATTTAAGGTATTTACACAATGTGGTGTTGCGTCCCACGTTCTCTATTCCATTTCGGCATTGTCCTAAAGTAGAGCAAGGCATTACTACACATTGACAGCTATCACGACGAGCTCGTTGACGGTTTTATTGCGGTCCTTGTATATATAGCATCTCCATTCAACAATCGGTGTCCTAACAGATCGACTTACATCGACTTTCCAATCGGAATCGTAAAAGGAATTTAAAATTTACCGCCATAATCGAATACACATGTCCCCATTGAAATATTTGTCCAATCGTTTTGATATATTTGTTTGTTTAGTCGAATCAAAATCGACGTATATCTATCTTCTGCGTAAGATTTTATTCGAAAACAAATCAAATCTTGAATCTTACCATGTTCTTTAACGGTTTGTATCCAGTAATCGTATATGAAACGGTACAAGGATTATCCGATATAAATCCCAATCTTGGACTGTTCGTTGATCGATTTTTCTGTTTTCCTTTTTTTCTTCTTCTTTTTCTTCCAACATAATTTTCATCGAATTGCGAAAGAAAGAATGTACGGTTAAATCGGATAATGATTGATTATAACAAATATATTAACACAAAACACGTTAACTATCTTCGTTATATTCATTAAAACCTATTATCTGTGTATCAAATAATATAACAAAATGTATTATCATTCGTAAATATATTTTTTAAACCAGCAAATCGTTCGATAGAATTCGATGAAAATTATTAATAATGACAAAATTGTCGATCAAAAGAAAAAAAGATAAGAGAAAAGAAAGAAAAAAAAATACAAGATCAGATCTTTCTCTTCGATTAGAGACCGGAGACAAACTAAATAAAGAGAATACGTTTCTCGTCATCGCCATATCGTCGGTATAAGAGATAGATAGGACACAAAAGCTGTGTGGAAATTCGGGTGGGCTAGTTTCCACGCGATGCGAAGTTAAGCCTCCGTGAATGGAGGGCTCCCAATCGAAAAGGGAGAACTCGTACGTATTGTACATATGTACGTGAAACACGCGCGGTTCTACGTAGAGAAAGAGAGAGAGAGAGAGAGAGAGAGAGAGAGCGAGAGAGAAAAAGAGAAAAAAAGAAAGAGAGAGAAAGAGAGAGGGAGAATTTGTTGGCGTATAGGCATACACGAAACGTAGACAGTACGATCACCTTCTCTAGGCGTGTACCAATAATATCGATGTATGGGAGGGGTCTCTCTCGAAAATTCTCTCAATCTCAGTGGGGGAGGGGTTTTTTGATGCAGCTTGGAATAGCTACTACTACTGATATAAATATATATATATATATATATATATATATATATATATATATATATATATATAAGTATATAGGGAACATAGACAAGTATACAATGTGCGAAGTATAGTTTGATTTGTTCCTAGATTATAACCCCTCTTCCTCGACCTTTTGATTCTCTCTCTCTCTCTCTCTCTCTCTCTCTCTCTCTCTTTCTCCAGCGTATTTTTCATTTTTTATTTTTTATTCGTTTCTGTCTTCCTCTAACGACTAATATGTATGGGGAAAAGATCGGAGAACTTTGCAGCTGCAGTAACAACGTCACACATTACTTCGATATTATTTTCTAATTCGATTTTTAACTTATTCTTAATATTAATAAAGGAAAATTTTACGAGTATCAGTGATACGAAATGTCACAAGGTGTACATTACGAATATCAATGATACGAAAGAACGCGAACGTTGTTATTATTACATATCGTGAAGACGTGAAAAGACGTTAGAAACAAGAATAGAATAGAATAGAATAGAATAGAATAGAATAGAATAAAGTAGAATAGAATAGAATGGAAAAGAAAAAAGAAAAGTAAAGAGATAAAAAAGCTATCCATCACGCAAATAATTCGTGTAGGCGAATTCAATCCGTTTGTAGTTATTAATAGTACAAATAAGAAAATATATTTGTCATAACAGGAGTGTCAACGCAGCTGCGTCTCCCCCTTCGCGCCCATCACCCCCCTTGTGCTTGGCCCCCCGTCCTCCCTCTTCCCACTCGCCCCCTCAGCGTTCACTCTCACTCTCTCCCCGTCGCTTGACCCCCGTGTGTGTATCGTACGGGGTCGGTCGTTTGGTTGGTTTTCCTCGCGTTAGATATAAACCAGATGGTGGTGCAATTTGCACCTAGGCGTTGATACGCGAGCACACACGGAGAGTACACAGACACACATACATACACGCATTATATATATATATATATACGTACACACACACACACACACATACGCTCGCACACGAAGAGACAGACAAGCTATGCTATGTCGTGCGGTGTGATCGTCGCTCCAGGCACTTCGGATGCCACCGTTGCTCGTTCCGTTGCTTGTTGGGGTAGCTAGACTCTGGAAGGGGGTGTCGTTGTGCAAACATAGACCGATAATGCCTTTCTCTTTCTCTTTCTCTTTTTCTCTCTGTCTCTTTGTATCCCCTTTTTCGACCCTTTGACTCTTTTCACTTTGAACTACATGATCATTTTTTCCCTTAAATTTGACAGTCCCAAACTCATCGACTTATTTATTTCGAAAAGAAGAAAAGCAACGGTATAATTTGTGCAATTTTTCGAACTACTTTTTTCTATTTTTTCTACTTCCTTCCTCTCCTCCTCCGCTTCTTCTTTTTTTTTCTTTTTCGATTCTTGTTTTTCTATCATCGACATTACAACAATCGGTAGAAATTCTCAAATCGATCTGTTTCATTGAGCTGCGTTCTTGCTTAAAATCCTGTATACCTACTGTACGTAGGAGAACAACTGTTACAGTACTGTGCCGATAATAACAACAATAAAGACGGGTCCTGGTTTTAAAGGTACGGGCATAGATTCATAGGATCGCACCCCTAGCCACATTGTGTGTTAGGATTAGAGAACAGGCCACGTCGAGACGCGATAGAAAAGGAGAGAAATAGACAGAGTTTGCGGCGTGCTAGGGGATGCTTTTTGTCCCTCTCCCTCTCCCTCTCTCTCTCTCTCTCTCTCTCTCTCTCTCTCTCTCTCTCTCTCTCTCTGTATCTCACGACTCAACCCCTATTTCGACAATCATTCCTGGTCGACGTGAGTACACTTTTTCGAAGACATACACGTAGATGCACATATACATGTACACGTATTCGGTTTGTTTGTTGTTGTAGCAGAGATATATCACGTATACGCACACACACGCACACACACACACACACGCGCGCGCGCATATATAGATACGTTCGTGCAGAGGTATATATATATACACGCTCTATATGTGAGAGCGTACATTCACAAGATAGGTAGGTATACATATCCAGAACCATTCGATCTCGCCACGGGGGTTGAAAACACCCTTTGCTCGTACGATTCAAGCTTTGATTCGCGCATGCGTGCCGGCAAACGACGGAAGATCCCAGGGGATGCTCCTACGCTAGTGTGAGTATAAGAAAGAGAGAGGGAAGGGGAGAGAGAGAGAGAGAGAGAGAGAGAGAGAGAGAGAGAGAGAGGCATGTAGAGGACAACGGAGAGAGGTCCCTTCTCGAATCCCTGTTATTGTTGCGATTTAATGAAATGTTACGCCCGTCCGCCCGCGATTACTTTCCCATTGCGCCGATTAACTCCCCGTTCAGTCTACCCTCGATGTAGTTCGATGTCCTCCTACGTTTCCACCTTCTTTTCTTAATACGGAATCTCCATCATCCCCATACGAAGGAAGGCTCCTTTTCACATAGAGAATCCTTTAGATTTTCTTGGATGTTCTTTCTTCCGAGCTCTTTAAAAAAAAAAAGGTTTCTTTTTTTTACTATATTCCAGGTATGGTTCAAAAATCGTCGAGCGAAGTGCAGACAACAACTACAACAGCAACAACAACAACAACAACAACAACAGCAACAACAAAACTCACCGTCTAAGGGTTCACCAAGAGCGAGCCAATCCCAAACAAATGGAAACCAGAGTGGGAAAATGGCCGCCACGACTAGTTCGTCGGCGCAACCAAGTCGACGTTCATCACCGGTCTCCCCGCCACGTGGAAAGGAGGCACCAAGTACGAATTCGCCGTTGTTATCGGCGAGCTCGTCTTATCCACGGCTTGGTGTAACTCCGACCGGTGGAAGTGGTGCCAACAGTGCTCTTACGACACCATCTCCCCCGCTCACACCTGGATCGAGTCAGTTACCCCCATCCTCGTATCCTCCGCCAATGAACCAGATTCACCACGGTGAATACGGTTTCACGTGGAGCTCTGCATCACCCGGATCCGTGAATCCGAGTCAGTGTTATGCAGGGCAGACTTACAATGCCTACCAGAATCCATACACCAGCGGCGATTATTATCAGACCCAAATATCCCACATGCATCACAGTCCACAGGGGAACTATCACCATCCCCAATATCATCATAATATGGCATTAACGTCTTCGATGTCACATCTTACTACCCATCATCTCAATCCAAGTGGCAGTAACGAGATGACGAATACTACTGCCGATAATGATGGGTACATTCTGCCCGATCAAAAATATCAGGCGATGGTATAGCGCAACACTAGGACCTCTGGAATATTTCATCGTGGACAACAAGAGGCTATCGGGAGCGTTCCTAGTTCTTCGACGACGGTATCATCCTCGACGTCATCTTATCATTGGCGTATCAATAATGCTCCTAATTGTCACGAAATAAACGGTAGCCTCGATTCTTCCGACGATAATTAATTTTGATCCACGATGGATTCCCTTGTTTCTTCTTCTTCCTCTTCTCTTTTTGATTCTTTCCCTTATGTTTCTTTTCTTTTTTCTTATTTTTAGCTTTCTCTACAGAGCTCAGGAGAGATTACGTTTTTTTTTCTTTTCGTCAATTTTTCTGAAATCGTCGTAAACCAAAAAAGGGAATTTCAGTAATTGATTTTATTCATTCTTTCTCGCGATTATTCTTGCTTCGTTAATAAACGTGATCTTCACCATTGTTTGGGAATCGTTACTTAAACCACACCACCCACCCCTCCCGCCCTTCTCACTCCCTCGCCAACTACCCACCGCCCCACTAACATTTAAGAGCGAGCAACATTGTTTTACGGAAGCTTACGCGAAACGGCTTCTCTTACTGATCGATATCAAAGCATAGTTCAGAGGCTTCGAACAATTTTCTTTTTCTCTTTTTCTTTTTTTTCTCTTTTTTTACTTGTCACGTAACTTGATGCATTGTCGTCATCTTCTCTATTTCAAAATTTTCATTGCACGATTATTATTTTGATTTCAACTATTTCGATTTGAGATTCGTATACATTTCATAGATCTTTCTTTCTTTGAAAATTCACGGAATACATTTTCTTTTATTATTTCTTTATTAAAAATGTAAATAAGAGAAAGTATGAGCGTGAGTAAACGAATGAATGATAAAGGGAAACTTATTATAATTTTCGAGTTACCAAAG
>OU964972.1:1389532-1392032 GCA_918808275.2 Dolichovespula sylvestris | reverse complement strand
AGAAGAGAAATAATAAAGACTGGGAAGTAGTCGAAGAGCTATCAAATTTGTAACGTTGCGTATTAGATGCGTGCGCCTGGCGCATGTACAATGCGGAACCTTACGCACAAAGTGAATCTCGGGTTACTGGTCTCTAGGGCTCATGGAAACCCTATACCATCGTGCACGTTAGGCCACCGCTGTGGAAAGAGAGTACATGCATGCGTGAGTACACGTATTTACTACGCGAGAGAGATAGAGATAGATATAGATAGATAGGTAGATAGATAGATAGATAGGTGGAGAGAGAGAGAGAGAGAGAGAGAGAGAGAGAGAGAGCGACAACTCAGCTTGATGGAAGTCTGCTATCGGGTCGATTCGTGTTTCGCATGGTGCATGCTTCGTGGCTGTACTCTATTAATGGCCGCGTAATAGCCTATTTGTGATCGCTAACAGCCGAAGCCCCTATCTCTCTCTCTCTCTCTCTCTCTCTCTCTCTCTCTCTCTCTCTCTCTCTCTCTCTCTCTCTCTCTCTCTCTCTCTTGTTCTCTATATCTTTTGCTTCCTCTCTCTTTCTCTATCTCTCTCTCAGCAGTAGCAGCAGCCCCATACTTCAGAGCAATATTCCCTAGGGAAATCTCGACTGGTCGAGGTCGGTACAACAGATCTTTTCCTTTCCCTTTTTTTTTCTTTTTTTATTCCCTTCTTCTTTTTTCCTTTTCGTTCGTGCTGAACGATCTGGGAGGTCTGATACTTCTACGATACTTCAAAGATAATATTAAAAGCGAAAGAAAGAGAAAAAGGAGGAACGATAACGGGTACACGACATCGGGTTGAATTATTTGATTCATTGGATTTCGACTAGCGAAATATTCCAATGGAAATATATACACTGGGTGGGACACTAAAAAGTGATCGATCGAATAGCTTCGTTATTTTTGGTTTCAAGAGGGGTGGAGGGAGAAGGGAGAAAAAAAGAAAAAATAGGAAAAATAAAGAAAGAAAGATAAGAAAGGTATGTTCAGAGCATAGTAACAAATTATCGTTTGAAGAGTTTTATATTCCGATTGCCATCTAAGGCACGTGTGCGTTATTACGTTCGAGAAAAAATATCTTAAAATATTAATCTTTTTTCCTTTAACATTGTTTTTTTAACTTCAAGCAAAAAAGAAAAAAATATTTTTTCAAAATATCCGAACGCGAACTAACCTCTTTTTGATATAGTATCCTTTAAAATTTTTTTATTTGAGAAGAATCAATTCGTGCAAGACATCAATCTTAGAGTTCTATTTAGAAAGGGTCTATTTAAGAAAAAGGTTCGTTTAAAAGGAATTTTTTTTTAAAGGAATCTTCAAAAGTTTCAATTAAAAAAGAAAGCAAAATATCGAAGACCTTGAAATCTTCTTAGAAAAAAAGAAAAGAATACGGATTAAAAGATAAAAAATATTTTATAATGATTTTATATTTGATTAAAAAATAAACAATATTTTATAATGATAAAAAATTTGATGTGTTTTCAAATAGAACTATATTTCGTTATAAGGCTACGTTAATGGGATATTTTCTATTTAATAAAAACTTGTTAATAAAAAAGCGACTGACATGATTGCTATTGTTAATTATTCGATTAATAATATACTTAACTTCGATATACATATTTATATATTATGCATATATATATATATATATATATATATATATATATATATATAGTGTAGAAATATAATGTATAAATATTCTTTCTCTAATAAAAATAATAATCGCTATAAATTTCTTTTATTTCCTTTCTTCATGCTTTACTTATAAAACATCACGCTTCTGAAAATGATTTTCACGGACAATAACAAGGAAGAAGAAGAAGAAGAAAAAGAAGAATAAGAAGAAAAGGTAAAAGAAGAAGAAGAAGAAGAAGAAGAAGAAGAAGAAGAAAAAGAAAAATTTGACATGCAGGTAGTCATTGAATAGATTTTGTGACCTTAGTCCCCAATAGCCGTACAACCAATCAAAATCTCGTTAGTCCCGCTACGATTTTTAGGATAACAAATGTGGGAAATTTCGAGAGAAAGAGAGAGAGAGAGAGAGAGAGCTTGGGATCATTTCCTGTGTGTCTTTTATTTCCCGAAAATATGAAAACCTAATAAAAATAAAAAAATGTAATATCGTTGTGTTAATTTCTTAAAGTATACTGTAAAATAAGTTGATGATAATTTTTGTTAGTAGCTATAAACTATTATAGAATATCGTAAATTATCGGATATCGTAGTTAGGTTTGCTACTTGTGGGTAAAATGATCGAAGCGTTAAATGAGCATTATATTGAGTGTATCGAAGCGTGACGAGGAATGGAGACAAGCGACGAAGGATCAAATCCCATTTGATATCGTCGTATGGAAGATTTATTATAGTTGATCACGTGTTACGCTTAACGTTACATTTAAAATTAAAATTGATTAGTTTATATTTATAATTTCAATTTTTAATATATAGATGATTTTAAACAGGTGAAATAATTATTGCATTAT
>OU964972.1:1339532-1384532 GCA_918808275.2 Dolichovespula sylvestris | reverse complement strand
GATAGATAGATAGATAGATAAATAGATATTTACTACTTCTAGTTTAGATTATATGTTAGATTAATCTTGGCTACCAGGATATCAAATAAATATATTTTAGTTATTTATACATCCATTCCTAGGTAAATAATATACAGACAAGTCAGTTTATATCTATGAAAGAACTTTAAAGATTTTCATCGCTTCATTAACGTAGAAGAAGCGTAAGTTGATGAACCGTCGCGTGGATCCTATATTCGCGTCAATCGGTCAATGAGGAAAATTGGCTAAGAGTTTCATGAATGGGCCGCCCGTGAATAAAGTAGCTACATGTTAGTACAGGTTTATGGAAGCAAGCCGGTTTTAGTTACGCTAATAGCGTAGTAATGCTGGCTGATCTTTTCGAAATCCCGTAAGAGCATTAACCGCTCGCACGTGAGCAAGTTAAATTGCTATGATGCGGGTATACGAAGCGGGGTACCTAGCTATCACCTGACTACAGAGTGTATCAAAAGAAAGGGATGATCGGTCCATCAAATAAAAAAGAATTTATGAAAGGAATATAAAGAAAAAAAAGGGAAGAAAAGAAAGTGAAAAAAAGAGGAGAAATAGGAAGAGGAGAATGTATCGACAAAATGAGATCAACAAAGTGGTAAACTCGAAGAAAGTAAATATTAATTAACGAGGTTTATTTTCAATTATTTCGATACATTATTTATCTATTTCCTTGTTTAATTCCAATTTCTCCGCTTAAATAAAACAATATTAAAGGAGCCTGTTTAGTATCCCTTCCTTCTATTTCCTCTCCGATAGACGATATCAATTAAAAGGGACATCATCGGCACGATATTATGATTCTCTCTCGCGAACAAAACAATCGTCGCATCTTTCCTACGCTATTATTGTCATCCACGAGGAAGGAAATACCTACTCGGTACTATCGGTGAAAAATATTTGAAAATAGCGAGTTACGTTCGCCCATTTTCTCGCAATCTATTCCGCGTAGGACGATGAAATAGGAAGAAAGATGAATAGAGAGAAAGTGAGAAAGAGAGGAAGAAAGAGAAAGAGATAGAGCGAAGGGAGGGAGGGAGGGGGAGAGAGAGAGAGAGAGAGAGAGAGAGAGAGAGAGAGAGATAGAAAGAGACAGAAACATAACGCAAGGTATAAAAGGAATGGTATGACAGGAGACAACAGGCTCGAAGGTAGAGAAAATATATTTTCGTTAACGTCGCCGGACGATTCGTAAAATGTGATTGGTTCCCCACTACGTTGCTCAGCACCATCAGGAACGGCCCCAAGCCGTGCCACGAACGAACGTGGCAACGTAGTAGGTCTGTTTTTAGTGGGGTTACCACCACTCCGTTGGGTACCTAACCCCCACCATACCGGCACGCCAACCGAAAGCGAGTACAATGAGTCTCCCACCATGTAACGCATCAGTCGATCCCCACCAGCGCTCGATGCTGGTCCCCACTATCGTTCACGGAGGACGCGCGCATATTCCCCTCTTTTCTCCTCTCTTCTCGTTCTCCTACACACTGCTTCTTTCTCTCTCTGTTTCTCACTCGTTCGTACGTTCGCGCCCATAACCCCTCGACCAAGAGAGCGATCCGTAACAACTAAAGTTCTCGTGAAAAGTTTAGCCAGGTTCTCTTCTCTCCTCTCTCTTACGCACACACATTACACACACACCACACACCACACACCACACACACACACACACACACACACACACACACACACACACACACACACACACACACACACACACACACACACACACACACGTACATACATAGCCATACACACAACATACACATATACATGGATAGTGTACCTATAATATCTGCTCCTGGTGATATCACTGTCTCTCTCTTTCTCTCTTCTCTATATCTATCTTTATCTCTATCTCTATCTCTCTATTCTTGTCCATCTGTGGCTAGCTTCATCTAACGTGGCTCGTTCCAGAGACGGTTTGTCATTGCTATATACGACTAAGAAAGAAAGAGAAGGAGAGAGAGAAAGAGAGAGATAGAGAGAGAGAGAGAGGGAGAGAGATAGAGAAAGATAGAGAGAGAGAGAGAGAGAGAGAGAGAGAGAGAGAGAGAGAGACAGAGACATAGAGAGGAAAGAAAGAAAGAGAAAGAGAGAAGTAGATAGAGAAGAGCAACCAATCGCACGGACCAGGATTAGGGAATAGAATAGTCATTATCGGTGTATATATCCAGGCACTCGGTCGCTCCATCTCACTTCGACCGTCCTGGCCGCACGCACGCCCCCCTCCCCCTACTGCCCCCGCCCCCGAAGCGCCCTCTCTTTCTCCCTTTAACTTTCTCTCTCTCTCTCTCTCTCTTTCTCTCTCTCTCTCTCTCTCTCTCTCTCTCTCGCTTTCTCTCATTCTCACACGTTCTACTCTCCTCCGTCGGTTGCGTTTCGGCTGGTGCGAAACGTCGTGGTGGCCGGCCAGAGTAAAGGCAAGCGTGTGTGCTGTGAGTTGTCGATCGAAAACACCTAACTTTGTCCCTTTCCGTTCAGCGATCGACAACACGAACACGAAGAAGAAGGCAAGACGGTGTGCCTTGTGCACTGATTTAACTCAAAGCTCCTTCGTCATCGGACTTCTCTCTGGACGATACACTCTTCTAAGTCTTTCTTTAGTGGATTAGTAACAAGAAGAAGAAGAAAAAGCAAAAGAAGAAAAGGATTTTTGACGTTTCATCGGTTTCGCAACTGCCGATTACGGCTAACCACTCTGGGTGAGTAGAGACAAATATCTATTTATTTATTCTCTCTCTCTCTCTCTCTCTCTCTCTCTCTCTCTCTCTCTCTCCCCCTTCCATATGACGAAAGATTAAATGAGATAGAAGCTATCAAGTTGATGACATAGTAAAGGTGATTGAACCATGTTTATGGAAAATACAAAATATCTTTTTTCTTTCGTTTTTTTTTTTGTGGGAGTGGGAGAGCGAGTTATCTAGTTTTCCTGGATGATGACGAGCCGTGATGATTAATAGACAGATAATGGTTTAATCGTGATAAAATGACAACGTCAAATATAAGTGAAGGTGAGAGGAACGTAGATAGTGAGTGAGAGAGAGAGAGAGAGAGAGAGAGAGAGAGAGAGAGAGAGAGAGAGAGAGGAAGGAATTTTCTCTTCGTGCGGTTTATCGATCGAACGCGTTTCGTAACGTCGACCCTGGCTTCTGTGCACCGACACTTGTGAGAAAGAATTTAACCGTGACAACGGTTATCTATGTGCTACTAATATCTTCTTAGAAAGGAAATTGTTCGTTATCCTTTCGACCTCGATGAATGACAATGTCACAGTGAATAAACCAACCGAATTTCTTGAACGGTTATTTTCATTTTTTTCCTCTTTGAATTATACCCTTTACCTAAATTCCATTTAAACGTTATTCAGTTCAAATTATGTGAATCTTCCTTTCAAATAGTGTTCAACACGTGTCACGTGTAGTTTAGACGTCACGGTTAAAAGTAATAAACGTTAGTAATGTTGTTGCATTAGTGCGAAATTGTTCCGTGTTATGGTAATAATCGGTGACGATAAGTCGAATCTTGTCATTTCAAACTTCGTTTCCTTTCCGCCGTCGTTTATCCTAACCGAACTTAAAGTGATACTAAAGTGCGATTATATCATTAAAATTATGATATCGGTTAATGGGTTTCGAAAAATTTTCTACTTTTAAATTTAAAGTATCCTTGCGACATGTTAATTACGTGCGTATGAGAATTCGAGAGAATAACAAAGATAATTATTATTAGCGAGATATTAGAATGAAGAATTTTTCAATTTATATTCTCTCTCTCTCTCTCTCTCTTTCTCTCTCTCTCTCTCTCTCTCTCTTTCTCTCATATCTATTTTATTCTATTATTTGTTTTAGTTTTTTCATTTCATTCTTCGATAATAAACGATAATTATGTTTGTCAATTTTCCTTCTCCACGATTACATTTCGTAATGTAAAAGGGGAAAAGGAAAATGTGGAACTAAATAGAGAGAGAGAGAGAGAGAGAGAGAGAGAGAGAGAGAGAGAGAGAGAGAGAGAGAGAGAGAGAGAGAGAGAGAAAGGAAAAGAGAGGAAGAGAGAGAGAGAGAGAGAGAGAAAAAGAGATAGGGGTGGTGAAAGAAGAGGGAGAGATCCAGCCATCCGAACCAATTGAAATCGGGTACTGCGGCGAACGAATACCCACATCGAAAACTGCGACGTTTAATCGGCGAGCCGTAAAGCTTTCATCCAACTGAAACGGAGAATAAATATATATGTATATATATATATATAAATTCGCACGCAATTCCTGGGGAACGATCGGTAGAAAATCTTACGATGTAAAAATAGAACGAACGATGCGAATTCGAAGAAGAAAATTATCAACAAGTAAGGAATAAACGTGATCGTTAATTTTAATAATTGTTTCTCATAAGATTTATATCATAGCTAGCCACAATAGCCGTTAACGTTACGGATAATGATAACAGAAAATTAAATGACACCGATTGACATGGGACTCTCTATGACGGATAATATTTGATCGACGATATATACTTATTGCTCTGTCAATTTCGTTTTAATGACGTTCTATCGAGTTGACGAAAGGTACGAGAAACGTTCGTAGCATAGGAAGCAACCGCCAACGTGCCGAGATAGTAGTTGGCCAGCAGCAGGATTTCCACGGAAATAATCTGCTTACGGTAATCTTCTTGGCTCGAGTCTCCCTCCAGGTTTAGGTCCGCCTTCCACGAGGAGGACCTTCTCGTTCGTCTATACGCGGTGGAATGTCCTCTCCGAGAGAGAGAGACGAGCAGAGATAGAGAGAGACGTTTCGGATCCTAGTAGTCCGTCCCGGGATTTCGTATCCGACGTCAGAGTTTCGCTTCGAAACGTTTAGGTAGAACGAATATATATTTATATCGTATTTAACGCGTCCGAGAATGATAGTGTCTTTCGCGAAGGATTGCTTTCGATCAGGATCGCGACTCAAGAACGACGAAGATCCTCGGCTATCCTCGAGAGAAAACGCGTTCTGAGTGAGAGAACGCAATGTGGATGGAAACTTGAAGGAAATGAAGACTAAGAGGACGCATTCGAGTTGGTTCGGACGTAACAAATTGAAAAACTAGAAAGAAAGAAGGAAAAAAACGAAGGATGAGGAGGAAATGAAAATTCCTGAAGGGAAAATACGTTCGTGCTTGATGTGATTGGGTAACAAGAAAAGATGATGATATTCAACCATATATTTTCGAGAAGAATACGTTTTAGGTATAGTAAGATAGCAAATTAAAGAAGATTTTGAAGAATCCTGAAAAAAATGAAGATTCTGAAAATACGATCTAATTACGATTGGATATATTGAAGAATATTCTGATTATATGGTATAGCAAATTACAAAAAAAAAAGGGGAAAAAAGATGAATTGACAAGTACTGAGACTTTCGTTTTGAATATAATGAAATTACATATATAAGAATAAATGTTATAATAAATCAATGAAAGAAATCATGTTCCTATTTAAAGAAGACTGATTGTGATCAGGGAATTTAAATGATAGATACCACGAAGAATTCTCAGGTTCGTGGAAAGTAGAGAAACATAGTTCGATCACATCGGAATCGAACGGCCATCGGAAGCCGAACGTCGAAGAAGAGAAGAGTATTTCCAAGGCTTCCAACAGCGAGTGTTGGACTTCGTGCTGGATCGACCAAGGACGAAGATTAAGCGTTACTCGATAGCCTGATTTTTACGGATTTCCAAGCTAATCGATCTTTGAAATTTCCCGAAGAAAGTTTGATAACAAATCTATATATTTAATCGTTCTAATATTCCTGTCGTAATACCCAGATAGATATGCGTATACAGATATCTTTTATATCAAAGTCATACATCAACAACAACAACAACAATGAGATGAGTATGCTTTAAAGATCAAGTAGGATGAAAGTATCCGGAAGTGGCTCCTTTTCGAGGGGTTGCATTTCGTCGGTTTCGTATCTTTCGAGAGATCGTGATGGATCTCGAAGGGCGTGTGAGTGGAACGGATCGACGTGACCACCAACGTAGCTGTTCATCCTAGTGATGGTTGTGATAATGGTGATGGTGCGTTCGAGTTAGGAAGAGAGGATATATATATATATAAGTACATAGTTTTATTCAACAAATCGGCTTTAAATGTGTAACGTCGAGCGTCGGCGTGCGTGAAATGAAAGGAAGAAAGAAAAGAAATGAGAGCGAGGAAAGAAAATGGCGAAAATGGAAAAAAGTATTGGAACGAAGGCTCATCTCTTTCGAGATGAAAAAAGAAAGAAAAAAAAAACAAGAGAGAGAGAGAGAGAGAGAGAGAGAAAGAGGGAGAGAGAGGGGGGGAAGAAAAAGGGACGCTATTGGAATCTATTCTTCGTAGTGGAATAAAAACTAACTAGTGAAGGAGAATAAGGTATATATATATATATATATATATATATATATATATATATATATATACACACACATATATGTATGTATGTATGTATATATATACCTATATATAAAGTGTACCTCACAGAATTTCCACGGGAATTAAGTTTTACGCTCAATGAACGCGCAACAACGACGCGTCCCCGGGGCTAAATTGCATTGAATGCGACTCTTCGAGGAATCGTTTGCTACCCGTACACGACTTGGTACGCATGGCTACCATCCCTTAAGCAGGTATTCTTCGCGCGCACTGCCGCGAGTATAGTACGCTCGCGCGCTAACGGGCACATCCCTTGTACGAGTTTCGTTTTGTTGAAAAGAAAATGAAGGAGAACTGAAAAAAGAAAAAGGAAAAGGAAAAGAAAAGGAGAGAGAGAGAGAGAGAGAGAGAGAGAGAGAGAGAGAGAGAGAGAATGAAAGAAAGAAAGAAAGAAAGAAAGAAAGAAATGGATAGCTATACGGAATATATATATATATATATATATATATATATATATATATATATAGTTTTTTCTCGTCTATTTACGTGTCCGTAGATATGCGAAGGAAAATTATAAAGTCAGAAAGAGAAAGATAAATAGATAGATAAATATTTTGTTGTTATCATTTTTAAACGTTTGTTTGTAGATATGCTGGATTAATCGAAAAGTACAAGAAATGATTGAGACAGAGAGAGAGAGAGAGAGAGGGGGGGGGGAGAAATAGATAGAAAAATAAATAAATAGATAGTTAATTTAAATGTTCTTAGATATACTAAAAAAAGTTGAGATATATTTAGGATAAATTAGAAAAATACGAAGCGTGTGTAAGAAAGAGATAGATTAATAAATAAGTTTCATTTATTTAAAGGTTTATTATATTAATAATTAAAGGTCTGTGTGTGTGTATGTGTGTGTGCGCGCGCGTGCGTGTGCGCACATATATATACCATGGGCAAATTAAAAAGATGCAAGAGAAAGAGATATAGAGATAAATAGATATACGTAAATACATACTTCATTTAAATGTTCTTGCATATACTGTCAACAAAAAATGGAGCCGTATTTAAGATAAATTAAAAAAAGAAATGAAACAGAGAAGGATACATAGATACTTATATAAATATATACCCATGATCATTCATTTACTCGTTGTAGACGTATAATAATTTCGTGAGAAAAAGGATGGAGATATGCTAGGCAAAATTAAAAAAAGAATTAAGAAAGAAAGAGATAGTTCTACACATAAGCATACCTACTTACTTAAAAATATTGAGCAAATCGAAGGGGAGGATAGGAATAAAAAACAAGAAGAAAAAATAAAGAAAGAACAATTTAACCGAAAGAACTTCAGCAATTTTAACAAGATATTATTAAACTTATTAATGGCGACAAGAAATTGAATTTGATGATGGTAAGAAATTGAATTTCCTCCTAAAATTCGCTATGTATGGTGATATATTGATAGGTACACACACACACACACACACACACACACACACACACACACACACACACATATTTAGAGAGAGAGAGAGAGAGAGAGAGAGAGAGAGAGAGAGAGAGAGAGAGAGAGAGAGAGAGAGAGAGAGAGAGAGAGAGAGAGAGATAAAGAGAAGAGACTTTGTTAATCCAGGCATCACGACTCGTAAACTTTCAACCTCGATATCGGGCAGACTCAAATCGTTATCGCTTTGATGCGCCTCCTAAGTATCTCGCGAACCTCTTGCCCTCGGTATTAAGCAAATTGGATCTTTGTTATAGCCCGCGATATTAATCTACCAACTTTTTTTTCTCTCTGTATCTCTCTTTCTTTCCCTGATATAATCCGATAAGAGGATTATATCGTACGCATTAGATATGCAATTGCATCGTGACTCGAAGATGGCAAAACGAGTTTCTTTTGTTTGATCGAAATTTTCTCGTGAAAAAAGAAAAAGAATAGAAAAAGAAAAAAAGGAAATAGTTATGAGCTATAACCCTTTAAAGGGAATATATTTCAATAAATCATGTTACAATCATTTATCGACATAAACGAAAGAAAAAAAGTCAACAGAAAACGAATTCTCTATCGATAATAGAATATATCCAATCGATATATATATATATATATATATATATATATATATATATATTTCTATCGTTCATCAACGATTCATCGACGTGTAAACGAATTTCATTCGTTCGCGGTTTAATAATGCTTCGCTCGTTTGACGAGTACCAACTTATGCCTTTTCTTGTGGTGGATACTCGTAAAGCTACTCTACTCTACCTAGATCGTTTTATGTATTCGCAGATAGGAACGGATACGTGTATGTGCGTTGTATATCTATCTACGTGGACAAGAAATGGTAGACGGAGCCAGTGGCTCTCGAAACATTGCAGACGACGAAAACGAACCATCGAGGTCTACGCGAACGTCCATTGTGCCGTAGACGAACACGAGAGAGGGACCACTCGAGGAACAATGCGCTTGTGTGCAAACACTTCTCGAAACAATGCCAACCAGAACTTAACTTCCTACGATAGCTACGACTAACTTCGCTTTTCCTCTCCTGTACTTCAATATATATACTATAGATACTATATATACTATATATATATATATATATATATATATATATATATATATACACAATATGATCTATATATAATTATATACAGATATATATACAGATATATAGGTATATAATAGATACAGTAATGTTTAAATAGAAAATTTGTTCTTACCAATATTAATATCCTATTAACGTTAGAAAATCATAAAAATCTACAAGAATAAGATATATCTATCTTCGTTGGCGTAGGGAACGATCTGAAGATACAAGAATATAGCCAGTCGAATTATTTCCAAAGTTAAAAATGTTTCGGACAGTTTTACGAATGAGCAAAAGAAAAAGAAGAAAAAAGTGTTTAATGTGTGATCAAAGTATTGGTTTGTAGTTATAGGGATATATACGGTTCAGATAAATTGAATTTTTCGGCCTTGAGGAAGGGTCCGAACTTTCACTTATCTCTGTCTTTATTTCTTTATTACTTTATTTCTTCTTTCCTTTATTTCTTTTTTCATTTTTTACTATTCTCGTGGGACATGTAATAACTAGGATTTAACAGTCATTAGGGACAACGGGCTGGTATATGTCCGTTGTCGATTGGTAACGCAAAGTGTTTGCAATAGGACAGGACTCTTGAAGGACAAAATGAGGGTGAGGTTTGCAACGAGCACTAGATGGTTTCGTTGAGTGGAGGGAGAGTGAATGTTGAAGGTGCTCGAGGGCGGAAAAAGTTCTTTCTCTTTCTCTTTACCCCTCGGACCCCGGCGAATAGTAGTAGACTACCTCGAGTACACTCGTAGTCCAATCGAGTGGTGACTTGGGCATTTTCTCCACACTTGTCGGTTCTGTAACAAGTGCATTGTTCTGCGTGCTGAAGTGCACAGAGATAAAAAGAGAGAAAGACAGAGAACTTGGTTGGCTGTGAAACCACCCCTTTTACTCCTCTTCCTCCTCTTCCTCTTCCTCTCCTCCTCTTCCTCTTCCTCCTCCTCGCCCCTTCGATTTTTTTCATTACGTCGCGTGCTCGCGACAGAATTCTAACGAGAGTGCTGCGAGGACTCCTATCTATCTCTAAGGCTTCCCTATTCTCTTTCGTTGCTTCGTGGAAATTTATACGTCGGTACGAACAAATTATATTTTCTTTTCTTTTCTTTTGTTTAAATATATACATGTGTCTCATTATATACTCTCCCTTTTTCGTTTTTACGAGAGAGAGAGAGAGAGAGAGAGAGAGAGAGAGAGAGAGGCACAGTGATAGAATTGAAATTATTACTGTTTGAAGATAGAATTTAATATTCGAACAAATAACAATGTGTTTCGACGGTCGTAAAAAGAAGATTTTCATTTTTTCTCTTTTTTTTTATTCTTTTTTTTTATTACTAACGAAAATGGCTTTCAAATTGATGTTAGAGAAAAATCGAATAGAACGAGTTTATTTATCTTTCACGTTGATCGGATAATCATCGGGAAAATGTTTACTCTCGAAGAACTATTTTATCGTTTGAAAAATCGATCGATTAGGTTTTTTACGTTTAACGATTATTTGTAAAAGTCTAATGAGCGAATTCAACCATCGTTCATCGGATCATCAAAGTCAATCGATTATTCAACAATATGAATAAAAATTAAATAAGAATTCGAATTTTCTCGGAATGAATGATATCGATCGTCGTTCACGGCTCACCAATTCATTCATTTCAATCTAAAACCGAATTTACGTTTTTATCCATTGATATTTCGAGACAGTACTTTTTCAATGATTATGATTAAATGATATATAAATTATAACTATATATTACATTTTATTGGCAATTATTCTGTCGTACACAGTTGCCCGCGAATCAGAACATCGATGCGTACGTAAGTAAGAAAATAATCGTAAAACGAAAACGTGTCTGTGAGTTCGTGAAAAAAAGAAAGAAAGGAAAAAAAAATCCTTGATTAGAAATAGAAATATAAAGAGGGAAGGAAGAGTAGGTGGATGGAGGGAGAGGGGAGAGTGGTCCAATCGTTCGCGCAGCGGGATAAAACAGTATGAAAAGTGGAGTGGCACTCGTGAGGCGGCGCAACCGTTTCATCCGTATTTGTGCAAAGGGAGAGAAGGCTCGAACGAGTTCTGGGTGATCGCTTTGAAGAGACCCTTTTCGCGATAGAAGCCCAGAACTCCTTTTCATTCGAATGTAACTTCAATATAACCGGTGCTCACCGTTACCGGCGAACAATACTTTATTAAAAAACGAGCCTCTAAGATTTCGTTGGTTTCGAGAAAAAAGAAGAAAGGAAAAAGAGAAAAAGGAAGAAGAGAAAAGAAAAGATAAAAAAAGAAGTGGAAGATGAAGAAGAGAAGTGGAAATAGAAGAGGGGGAAAGAAAAAGAGAATGTCACCGACGTTAATTACTATTCCATAAACGGACGTCATACGATTGTTTCTCGCAGACATGGCAAACGTTAATTATCATGCGATTAGAGTCTTTTAATCCGAAACATGTGCGTGGCGTAGGGAGACACAATATCTTTCTCGCAAATGCGTCGAAGGTGTTTCAAGAAAGGGAGGTATGACAAAGCATTGTATCTCTCTTTCTCTTACATGTTAGAAGACAACGTAACAGAGCGAGAGAGAGAGAGAGAGAGAGAGAGAGAGAGAGAGAGAGAGAGAGAGGAAAGGATGATGGGTCCGATAGACGTCCTTCTCGAGCGTATGTAATCGGAGAGGATAAAACGAGCGGCTTAAGAAACGCTGGTCGTGCTCTTGAGGCTGCTAGCATTCTCATTTTTCGGCGTTTTCGCGTCACAGGAATTAGGTTGCATCGCATGAGAGAGAAAGAGAGATAGATAGATAGATAGATAGATATATAGGTAATACACAGAAAGAGAGAGAGAGAGAGAGAGAGAGAGAGAGAGAGAGAGAGATTCTTGTCTTTATGGGTCGGCTTAAAATCCTCGGTTTTTTTTCTTTTTTTCTTTCTTATTCTTTACCGACTGACGCTTTGGAATTTGAATTTTCAGGAAGACCGAAAGAAGAAGAGGAGGAGGAGAGGGGGAGTCGTGCTGGGGGCCGAGGGGCGGTAATGTGGTCGAACAGCCTCGGCGGGACTTCCGGTTGTAGTGGAGGCGCCGGCAGCGCCGATCTCGGAGGCCTTGCTGCCTCTACAACCTCGGCTTCCGAATTATTTGGCCCTAGTGCATTTGGCACTTCCGCGGCTGGGCCCTACGGTGCCCTTAAGACCAACCCTTACGTTAGTGCTTTAGGAATGCCACCAATCGAGGCCCTTCATTCAACCATCGGCTATCCGGCTTGTACACCCGCCGGTGAGTCATATTACTGTGAGTGCCCAAAAAATTCTTTGTTAATTAATAGATAGATTATTTCTGTATATTTCTAGTTTCTTTAATATTATAAGGTCATCGTCTAAGCGCGCTTTTATCTTCAATATTAGATATTTATTGTTAAAGTGATCTGAGTTACGTGAAAAAAAATTTCGTCTATTAATTGGCCAATTAACGATGATATTTTCAATATTTTGTATATTTAATGAAACGATATTTACTTTAGGTAATAGTAATTCATCGGATTGGTCAATAAATGATGTTGAAAATTACAATGAAAATTATTCGATATCGCTTTATTCGCTTAGATATGAAATTTTAAACATTCTTATCTTACTTATTAGTCAATCTAATATATTTCGAATGTAATTTGATTTAATAAAATTAATATAATTAGTTTAATTGGTATAAGAAGTAATAAAATTTCGAAACTAACTTTTTCTAGAGGTCAGGTCACTTACATTTATATCAACTATTCAAGGTAAACGTTCAGAAGTTAATTTCTTTCGTTGTCAAATCATCACAGGAATGGTTGACGTTGAACTTGTAATGTTTTTTTTTTTAATGATTCGACAACTATCATCGTCTAATGATACAACAACTTCGAACAGATTATATAAAGTTATAGAAAAATTAATTGTCGGATCAAATTTACTACTTCACGTTCGCAAATACACGATTCGTGTTTCATAGTTTAGAAAGTTTTCTCAGTGACGTAATGAATCTTCTGTCGAAGGTAATCCCAGAAAACAACGGAGGGAGCGAACGACCTTCACGAGAGCACAGCTCGATATCCTCGAAGGGCTCTTCTCAAAGACGAAGTATCCCGATATTTTTATGCGTGAAGAAGTTGCAATGAAAATCAACTTGCCCGAATCTCGAGTACAAGTAAGTAAATTAGAGATTGATAATGATCAATATCTATTTAATCCAAAAATATAATATAGGATCTAATAAAGCATACCTGGTTAAATAAATAAATGACATTGGATATTCGAAATAGTATTTAATCGAGAGACATGATACAAAAGTTAGGCCTGTTAAAGATATAAAAAGAAAAAAAATAATAATAATTCAATATTAAATATCTAATTATCTAGTCTAAATATAATCTAAGAGTATCGAATTAATATTTAACAAACTATACCTGACAAATAATTGTAATAATTTACATTCAATTTTCGAACTAATCAAAACGAGAAATATGATACAGCATTTAGCTCTACTTGGTAGAAAAAAAAAGAAAAAATTCGATAATACTGAAAATAGAAAACGATCTAATTCTAATCTTTTAAATATAATCAAGGATCTAACAAAATATAAAGCTGATCACCTATGATGACCTTTGATGTTCGAAATAATTCAAAATCGTGGAATCATGATAGAAAATTTAAGCCTATTAGATCGCAGACAAATTCAATCATAAAAATCTGATCTAGAAGATAGAGATAGATAGGGAGAGAGTGAGTGAGAGTTAGATAGTTAGGAAGTGAGAGAGTGAGTGAGTTGTCTCTTGTTTCTCTTGAAGGGGTCAGAGGACCCACGCACGATGAGCTGCGCCGGCACGCGGACACCATAGACGCGCGGCCATCGATTTATCTTACCCGGCGCGACCTAACTCGCTCGTTCGCTTTAACCGAATTAGTCGTTTACCCTACAAGTACATCGACCCGTACCTATGCTCGTCCTACGAAAAGACACCCAACCCTTTCCCTTCCGGCATAGCACGTAATTCAATCTCGAAAAATTCCACTACAGTCATCGTAGAAAGTAAGCAAGTACTTATCTACTTTTTTTTTGATCTTATTACAAAGAGAAAAAAAACAAAAACAAAACAAAAAATATCAAATACAATATAGTATTATATATTTCACAAAATTATTATCATTACCAATTCTTGAAATAGAAAACGAACGCCATGATCAATCAATTTTTTAAATATATCTGTACTACGTCATCGCCATATTGGATTGATTTTTTTTTATATCAATGATTAATCATTAAAATGTTTCCTGATTAGACGATAAAATCAGACACATTTCAAGAAATTATCCTTGTCGTTATGCGAATCCTGGCTTATTTTACATAAAAAAAAAAAAAATAATAATAAAATAAAAATGTATACCCATAATTATTCTTTCGTCGATAACATACAAATATCTCACGATATTAGCTACGCTCATCGCCATTCTGAATTTATTTACTTTAAATCCAATAGAAAGTAATATTATATATTTCACAAAATCGTTCCTTTTTATCATTATCAATTTTTGAAATAGAAAATAAACGTCATAATCAATCAATTATGTAAATACTTGCATGGCCTGATCGTTATATTGGATTGACTTTTTTTAGATCAATGATTAATCGTTAAGATATTTCCTGATAAGCCGACAAAACGGGACACATTTCAAAAAATTATTCTTGTCGTTACACGAGTCCTGGCTTATTTTACACAAAAGAAAAAATAAATAAATAAAAAATGTATACTCATAATTATTCTTTCGTCGATTACATACAAATATCTGACGATATTGCTTCTGTGCATCGGCATTTTGAATTTATTTTCTTAAAACAGTTAGTTTTAATTATCGATTAATTGAACGAAAGGAAACGAAAAAGTTATCATCAGTTTCAGTTGATTTACTGTAAAATGATAAAAAAAGAAAGAAGAAAATAAAAATGGACGACTTAATAAGATAACAAAAACAAAACAATTTGAAAAAATTGACCCTACCTGTCGCCATGAATACATAAACTTTCTTAAATCGATTATTTCGAATTACCGATTAATTATCGAATTAGGAATAGCGTAAAAAACTTTTCATGAAATTCTTTTGGTTTAGAATTTACAAAATTCTTAGAATGATACGAAAAAAAGAAAAAAGAGAACTAAAGAGAAAAATATATGTTCTAGAATTCCTTTCGATGTAATCGTTTTTCGTTTCGAACGACTTCGTGACCTTTATCATTGGACCTTTCGTTTCGGTCGTAGGCCAGAAACGTGTCGACGCATATTACACCCTCATATTCCCCGGGGCGAGAAAGGACACGCGTAGCATCCGCAATTGCGGGACGGAAAGCGCACCTGGCTTACTATCCTCGTGCAAATGAAATGAATGTCACGAACACGTAGCATAGTCTTGCGCACGTTCGTCGACGCCTGCGAAAGCGATAGACGTTTCTTTGAGTCTTGCCCGACGAATAAACGTCGGGCACATTCATGTCATCCCTTATTCGAATATGCTTCTTCCTTCATTTTCATAACAATCCTATACATTTGAATCTTTTCTTTTTGATGCCGATCAATTTTTCATTTTTCCTGTTTCCCCTTCTTCCTTTTTTATTTATGTTTTATTTTTTTTCTTCAAACAAATCCCTCCAAACAGGTTGCATTTCGTTACATTTCTCAAGTTTTTGATTAGGTTCGTTTTGGTACCATACACCAGGTTGGACTTTAAAAGGCAAATTATATTATGGATTATTATTTTAATTAGCCGTATGAATTCAAATGTTCGTCCTAACGTATTGTAGAATATAAATTTATTATTAATTATTTTCAATGAATGAAATATTGATACACCATATTTTATATTTTATAGATTTAATCGAATTACGGATTATCATAGATGAAAAAAGGATATGTCCCGAATAATAACCATATTAATTCAAATTTTTCGTCGTTTTCTATGTCAAACAAAATTATTCATTATTATCGATTATTAATTATTTTCAATGATGACATTCGCCGTATTGTATATAGAAATTCACGGTATTATTAGCTTGGATATAACAAAAATGAAAAAAAAATTTATATTTAACATAATAACTGCAGAAATTAAAATGTCGTTTTAATTTCAGACGTACAAAAATCGTCTATTAATTATTTTTGATAAATAACATTCGCCTAAAATTAATTAATAACCAATTTAAATAATCAAATTTATAATCAAAGTCAAGATTAACTGAACAAATATAATAGGATTTAAGCTATATCTTAAAATAATATCTTAAAATGTTATATTGAACCTTGGAATTCAAATCAAAGATAATATGTTTTACCTCATAGTGGCACGAATCGTTACGGTGTCGCGTTTAACGACTTGAGAACGTGTCGAAGAAAATGCCAAAAGTGTTATCGCGGAGTATATAAACGCAAAGTGAAACTAGAAAATTCGATATAAGATAGGTTACGAGACGATAAATCGAACGAACAAGAAATATGCTTGAAGAATATTACTAGCTTCTGTCGTTCCTCAGAAAATCCGTAGAAACCCAAGCTCACCTCTCAGCCTCTAACATTGATCGCGTGGGGCTTCTCTCTCTCTCTCTCTCTTTCTTTCTCTCTCTCTCTCTCTCTCTATCTCTATCTATCTCCCTCCACCTTTCTTCACGACCTCACTCACTCACTCACTCACTCATTCTCTTTCTCTCTCTTTCTCTCTCCTTTACTGCCCCTTCCTATCTATTTCCCATTACAATTTTCATTCGACCTATACCTATCAGAAAACAAAGAACATGACTGTGTATTTAACAATTTTCTTATTTATTTTGATTATATTCCATAGACATTTTCAACATAATCAAAATATAAGATTCGTATGAAAAGGAGATACACCGCCATCTTCCGGTAAGCCAAAGACGTTTCCGGCACTTTTGCACGTGCGCGTCGTTCTGGGATCGATTTCGTTTCGACCTTACGAACGAATCTGAACTCATCGTACCCTCTTCTCGAGGAAAAAAATGGCGTTTTCCAAAGAGTGAGAGAGAGAGAGAGAGAGAGAGAGAGAGAGAGGGAGGGAGAGGGAGGGAGGGAGAGGGAGGGAGGGAGAGAGAGAGAGAGAGACATACAGACAGAGAGACAGAGAGGCAGAGAGAGAGAGAGAGAGAGAGAGAGAGAGAGAGAGAGAGAGAGAGAGACACAGACATACAGAGACAGACAGACAGACAGACAGAGAGACAGAGAGGCAGAGAGAGAGAGAGAGAGAGATATCTCTTCTTGATAAAGATTTTACGATATTATAGCAAACTGATCAAACAATGATTAACTTATTCGATCAAAAGCGTTAACCAGGAACTAAAGAGAAGTGATACATAGCTCCTAGAAAATCGGCTTATTCTATACCGAAACGTTTACTACTTCGTGATAACTATATATATATATATATATATATATATATATATATATATATATATATATATATATATATATAATTCCACTATAATATTGTTGTATTAACGATAGATTTCTATAGAGATTGTATGTTTCACGTTAACCTTCTCCTTCTACATACAATTGATTTCATTGATAACCAATAGCTTCTAATCCAATGTCGTTTGTAATAATTAGCCATTAGATTATCTATCATCAGATCAGATCAGATCAGATTAAATTTAACAAACGATCGAGTAGTCTTGACTTGAGCCAACGTTTATATATTTCTTTTTCCTTTTTTTGTTCTTTTCTTTTCTTCTTTCTCAAAAGATAAGAAAGCAAGAAGAAAACATATCTTTATAAAGTTCAAGCAATTATTCGTATCTAATATATTTAATTCTGTAATGACCATTTTGCGAAAAACAGGTGTGGTTCAAAAATCGACGTGCCAAATGTAGACAACAACAAAAACAGCAGGAACAACAACAAGACAAGGCACCGAGATCGAAGAAACCCTCTGGAAATCCTACGAGCAATCCACCTCCAGGAAAGAGTCCTTCGATCGCTACCACACCCACGCCAGCTGCGACTGTACCAGCTACGACTCCTCTGTAAGTACTACATACTACCTACATTTATCGATCTACGAAAGGATAACGTTGACCCGTTGACGATAAATATTTCAAATTATATTCCTATTATCAGTATAATAATCTTTCTTCACAATCTCATACGTAGTTTTACTACCAATTCGAAACAATTCAAGTGATCAAATATTATATATTAAAATATAATGAACGAAGTAATTAGTCGATTTCAAAATGTTCACTATTTTGTTTTAATTTTCTTTTTTCTTTAATTTCTTTTTGTTTAATTTTTATAGAAGTGGTGGTACAGGAGGATCAGCAGCCAGTTCGCCGGCCCTTTTAAGGGACTCACCTCAATATAAACCTGCTGGACCTGCCACAAGTTTGCTTTTGGCAGCGAACACAACACCTCCGAGCGTAAGTTGTATTAATTAATTAATTTATTTATTTTTTTGTTCTCTCTCTCTCTCTCTCTCTCTCTCTCTCTCTCTCTCTCTCTCTCTCTCTCTCTCTCTCTCTTGCCCTCCATCTCGAACAGAAATTTTCATTACATATTTTCCAATCTTAGATTTAACGTTGTGTTTAAAATAATAATATATTTGATTTTGAATGTGTTTTCTTTCTGTTCTTAAAAAAAAGCATAATTGATTTTAAATATATTCGTTACGTTAAAAAAAAAGAAAACAAAAAAACTGCATTAACATCCATTGAAAGAAATTGTCGATTCATAATAACATTAAATCAATAATTTATTTATAATTTACAGTTGAGTGGTACGGTGTACAGTAGCGGAGGAAGTAGCAGCAGTATTTGGAGCCCTGCTGTTACGGAAAATGGTGGATTCGCGGGTGATCATCAAAGGTTAGCGTGGACAACGACAGCGTCCCAACAACAATGCTATCAAAATTACTCTTCGTACTATACAAATATGGAATATCTATCTCCTGCGTCGCATCAATTGAACGTTGTGGTAAGTTAATCTCGGAGGAATAAGAACGTTTTGAACTTATTTAAGTAACGTTAAGATAAATTTTTTCCTAAACTTGTAAAGTTTCTTTTCTAATTTTTCTTTTCCTTTTTCTTTCTTTTCTTTTTTCTTTTAAATCAGGACGGTGGCGCGAGTGGATTAGACAATTCGTGGAGCAAAACAAGAGACGAGAGCGCCTCGTCATGGTTTTACAACAGTGCTGGCTGGGGTGATCGAAAGTGAACATAATAGAGTGATAATAGAAAAATAAAAATAATACGAAACCAAAAAAGAACAAAAAAAAAGAAAAAATACAAAAAAGCAGTAAGGAAGGAAGAGGGAAAGGAAAACAGGTAAAAAGGAGAAGAAAAGGAAAAAAGGAGAAATAAGGAAAAAAGGGGAAACAAGTAAATAAAAGAAAACACAGCATAACGAAATAAAATAAAACAAAAACAGGACTAGCCACGACAAGAAAAAACGAAATAATACAAAAGAAAATAGCGTCCCTTGAGAATGTCAACGGCTGGGTACATATCATCGACAATAGAAAACATTTTACTTTTCGGAATCATCCTATCTGTGCGAAAACAATGGCGCTGGGTCAACGTGCGAAAAAAAAGAAAATATAATCAAAAAACTAAACAAAAAAAGAAAAAACGTATAAAAGAGAAACAAAAACAAAAAAATATTTTTCTGGACGATGAAAGGACGTCGTCGATTGGTCCGCGTTTATGACAATTCTAACGGAGACATATCGATCGATACGCGAACCACGCTAGATAATATTACTATTATCATTATCATCATAATTGTCATTATCATTATCATTATTACTATTATTATTACAATTATTATTCTCATTATTATTATTATTCTTATTTTTATTATTATTATTATTATTATTATTATTATTATTATTATTATTATTATCATTATTTTTATTATTATTATCATTATTATTAATATCATCATCATTATTATTATTATTATCAATTATTATATTGTTAATGATTATGCTGCTAATTCCGGAGAGAATCGAATTTATTTCAAGAGGTATGTGCGCGAGTACGTACGTTTAGGATAATATAGCTATATAGCTATTGAATAAGTTTACAAATGTGGATACTCAAAGAGTGAAAGTGAGAGAGAAAGAGAGAGAGAGAGAGAGAGAGAGAGAGAGAGAGAGAGAGAGAGAAAATGTTTACGTACATACATATATATATATATATATATATATATATATATATATAAAGTTATACACATTTATATATACAGGGTGATCCACTTAAGTAATGTAATTTAAATATTTCGTCGAATTGTAACGATGACAAAAATATTTTTCACGTAAATTTAAAGATACTAAAGGATCGATCAATCTAGGCAAGAAAATTATTTTTATTGAAAAGATTCATTTGTTTTCTGAATTTTCAAGATCATTGACGTGTCGTATCTCTGCTTCTCGCTAAACCACAAATTTTATGTAAAACTTTGTTTTTCGAAGATCAAAGCCATTGCGAGATCGTATTATCATACACATACGAATGGATTTTTTGATCAGCCACAATATACGATAAAATATGTAAATACAGTTTTATGCGGAAAAAGAAAAAGAAAAAAGACTAATGAGATCTTGAAAATTCCGAAAAAATGTTCTTATCTTAGAAAATGTATTCATAACGTACGTTGCTTTTTTGCATATCATTATCATTATGTAAAAAATATTTTTTTCGTCGACACGATTAGAAGGAGATCTTAAGGTCTTACTCAAATAGATCACCCTGTATACGTACGTACGTACGTGTGTATCCGCATCGAAAGGAAATCTTTGTTGATTGACCTTCAAACCGATTCTCAATGCTGCTAGTCATCGCGAGCGTGTTAATGTTTAATTTGGAACGGGGGATGTGATTAAGGTTAGGTTAATATCATTATCATTTGATAAAAAAAACGAGAGAAATGCGTACCTCTCTTTTCTTCTTTCGTTGTTTGTTTTTGATTTGAGCACGTGACCAAAAGAACAGCATATGAAAGAAATCTTGTTTACCAGTTGATTTTTTTACTTCCTTTTCTTCCTTAATTCCTTATCAAAAGTCCTTATCCACATTATTATGATCTATGTACATACGTAAATACATGAAACATATTGATAAGAAAAGAAAAGAAAAGAGAATGAAGTGGAAAGAAAAGTTAAAAAAAGAAAAGATAAGAAATGAAAGAAAGTTTTACAAATTTGTTGGAACTTACCTTAATAAAAATTTGAGGTTACCCACTGGACGAAAAATCGAAAACACTATTAATCCGATGAACAACACATTTTAACACATTGTAAAAAATATATTATATAAATAGTATGTTCGATGATACTCAGAAGGGATTAATTAATTATTTAATAACTAGACGTACGAATTGAAAAAAAAGTGTTCGAAGAAAGTGAAAGAGAAAGGCCTTTCGCATTTTCGCGGATATTCCAATCGTGTGAGTGCGACGAGTGTGAATATATGAATGTATGAATATATGAATGTATGAACGTATGAATGTATGTATGCGAGCGTATCTGCACTTACACGTATTTTCTCGAAGGGACGACACACGTTTCAAATTAACGTTCGAACGGAACGTATCTTTGAGCGCCATCTGAACTGTACATATAAAATTATATATAAGGATCTACATCGAATATCTATGTACATATGTATAATTTTACAGGTTGAGCAATCTGTACTAATTATCTTAAAAAAGTGAAAAAGAAGAAAGAAAGAGAGATTGAGAGAGAGAGAGAGAGAGAGAGAGAGAGAGAGAGAGAGAGAGAGAGAGATAGGATTATAATAATGGTTTATCGTACCTCTCAAAGCGAGTCCAAAGTTTCGTCGTTAAAAAGCATAAAATTGATAAATACTGCTTCTTCTTCTTCATCTTCTTCCTCTTCTTTATCGATGTTAAAAGAGTTTTCAGATACATACTTTACGCTGACGTAATTAATCAGTGAGGATCGAGATTCGACGAACGAATCGAGAAGAACGTATTTATTATTTTTGACAATCATTATCATCGTAATAGTATTGTAAGCTTTCGATATAAACCAAATGTCCAGTTTTTCTTCTTCGGTTTTTATATACTCATTTTCATTCGTAATATTAACGTTAAAGAAACATTTTTTTTCTTTTCAGATCCAACACGTTCGTCTACAGTATAGATCCTCTCGTACGTTACGTACGATCGTTTCTTTTTTCCCTCGTACTATTTTGAGATTAATTTTGTTCTACGCCGGTAAGTTTATCGGTCGATAAATTTACCGATCGATAAAAAATTCTTTCCTCTTAATAAAGAAGTATTAAGTTACAAGGCATGTACGATAAACCTTAATAATTTTGACATGCAAATTAATTTTAATGTAAGCTAGCAAAAAATTGAGGGTTAATATGTAAAGTATAAAAAAGCTATGTATATATACACACACTCGCACACACACAATTTACGTATGTGTGTATATATATATATATATGTATAAATATACGATTAGTGTAGGATTGTAAGTACATATGTGACTGTTTAGACCGTTGTTACATAAAATATTATACGTAATGATTCGAATAAGGAAGGAACAACGATGAACATGTCCTTAAAATGTATGAAACTAATATATCGAATTTGAATTGTAAATCCTCTTGACTTTCTCTCTTATATATTATTTATCTTCGTTTTTTCATTTGGAGTTTCAATCAAAACAATTCGATTGTATTCCGTTTATAGCCGGTAGTATTTATAAACGTTGTATTCGTACGACAGCAAGAAGAAAACAAATGGCAATATTTTCATTCGAATACCATTGCTATGTAGGTATAACAGGAATCTCTCTTATTCACATTTTATAACTTATCATCGCAGAGTAATAGAATATACGTGAAACGTTACCGACGATAATCGGAAGATTGTTATCTCGTTATTGTCAGAAATTTATAGATATCTAAAAGATGTAAAGGAACAAAAATCAAGGAAAAAGAATAGAAATGATAAGAATAATATCGTAGAAAATAATTTCTTTTATCGGTCTACATAAGTTAAACTTACCGATCGAAATGAAAACATAAGTTTGTCTCTTCTTTATCGACGATGAAAAAATTAAATGAAGCAAGAAGAAAGAGAAAGGTAAACAGAAACAGAGACAGAGATAGAGTGAGAAAGAGAAAGAGAAAAAGAGAGAGAAGTAGAGAGAGAGAGAGAGAGAGAGAGAGAGAGAGAGAGAGAGAGTAAAAATTGCGTCGATGCGAAGCGACGCCAAGCGGTAGTCGAGAAAGTCTCAAGCGCATAAAGAAGAGAGAGAGAGAGATTAAGAGATAGATAGATAGATAGATAGAGAGAGAGAGAGAGAGAGAAAGAGAGAGAGAGAGTATGCAGCAGCAGTATCACATACGAAGGTGGTGGGGGAAGGCACATCGAGGGTCGCGTATCGCGAGGGGTCGCGTCAAGTTGGCGTGGGTCACCGGCCGCAGTACCGCGCGTCGCTTCGTCTCGGTCGATTCGTTTCCCTTTCGTTTTAGTCGTCTCGTTCTCGCTTTGTGTCCTCTTCTCTCGTTTTACTCCAAAGAGAAGTTAGCAGTCGCAGTGCAAGATAGCGCGTTTCGCGACGGAGAACATTTCTCGCATAAGAGAGAAAAATGACGGTTACTTGAGGCGTCGAGAAGAATTTCGTAAAAAAAGAAAATAAAATAAGAAAAATAGAAAGGGAAAGAAGAACAACAATTGAAACGAAGCATCGTGAAAAATTAGAGGTTCGGATCGTTGTCCTTCCTCTATTTCTCTTTCTTTTTTCTCTCTCTCTCACTCTCTCTCTCTCTCTCTCTCTCTCTTTCTTTCTCTCTTTCTCTCTTCCTTTCTCTCTCGTTGAGAAGGAATAGTGGTGGTGGTGGTGGTGGCAGCAGCGAGTCTCGAGGGAAGTACGAAAAGGATGCGGTGCATCGAGTCGTTGGCGTTCCTCGTCCTATGCCTGCTGCGTGAGTACCACATATACATATATATACACAACCTATATATATATACGCATATATATATATATATATATATACACACATACGCACACGTACATATATATATATATATATATATATATATATGCTTGCATATATAAAGGTACGTAACGTACTAACGTACAACATTACGACTACGATTTTTTTTCTCTCCCCCAAGAGAGTGACGCGAGCTCTCTTTCTCTCATTCATTCTCTCTCTCTGTCTCTCTGTTTCTCTCTCCTTCATTCTGCATTGGAGTGGACGAGCGAGGGGATGAATCACGGGGCTCGAGCGAGGAAAAAATGATCGTGCCAAACGATACTCCTTTTTTGCATAGAGATATTGTACTGCACTTTATTCGTTCTCTCTCTTTCTAACGAAATGAAGGCTTTAAATCATCCAATCTCTCTCTCTCTCTCTCTCCTCTCTCTCTCTCTCCTTTATCGACTTTCCTATAACCTAACTATCGAGCCAACCTTTTTTTCTTCCTCTCATAAATTCCTCGACCGTCTCTCCTCCTCCTCTTCCTCTTTCTCATTCTCTCTCTCTCTCTCTCTCTCTCTCTCTCTCTCTCTCTCGCTCTCTCCTCTCCCCTCTCTTTTTTTTCTCTCTTTTACGAAGCAACGAAGCGAAGGAAGCTCGTTCTTTGACCATATTAACGCGAGAAAGCTCTTTTTTCGTCTTCTTCTTCTTCTTGTTCTTCCTCTTTGTTTTTTTTCCTTTCCTTTTCTCTCCGCTCGAAGACTCGTTCCCTTTGCTCGTGGTTTTCTTCGCCGGCATCGAGATAATTACAGTTAATTGAAGGCAACCCTGATCGTGAGCGGTCTCTGAAATAATGACGACTTCGAACCGGCTCTCCCTCTCTCTTTCTGTGTCTGTCTATCTGTTTGTCTGTCTCTCTCTTTCTTTCTATCTCACTCTCGTTCGTTCAGCCCTTTCGGGACGACCCGAAACGCCGAAATATTTCGGAACCTCCGAACACGTCGGCCTGGCTGCGTAATTGCTCCGAGAACTCACGCATGTCCGCCATCTTTATATATTTTCTTTTTTTTTATATATAAATTTACGTACGTACGTATGTATGTATGTATGTATGTATGTATGTATGTATGCATGCATGCATGTATATTTCGGAAAGATTTTTTTTTTATTTATATCTTTTATTTTTATTTATATCTAAATTTTATTTATATCCTTTCGTTTTTATAACATTTTAACTTTTAACTATCGAGTATTCTTCTCTCGTGAATTATTTTACGTTCGTTCCTATTATATCTATGTGAGGATGGTGTATCTTTTTTTATCCTTTTTCTTTTGTTTTCTCCTTCTTCTTATTCTTCTTCTTCCTCTTCCTCATCTTTAGTGGTATTCTACGATAAGAATCATTGAGAGAGTTCAATGTCTTTCTTGAAAATCGATCGGGAAAGGGCTTTTTAAGGAAAGCTTGGAACAAGATGGAAGCTCCCTCTCGAGACACTATTACTAAGTGCCCTATAAATAACGACCAGGACTCGCGCCTTTTATTTTGTACTACTGTATAAAAGGTAGACATAGAGATTTTCGAAATCGTTGTACTTCGAAGTACATTTCTGATAAGTATTTCGAAGTACATTTATGATATATAAAATTGTTGAAATATGTCTTTTTGTTTTCATACATCAAACATATGTATTTCATACATATAACATATATTAACATAATCACACAACATATAAATATATATATATATATATATATATATATATATATATTTACAATGACGATGTTATTCGATATTATATATTTTTAATTGTTTATATATATATATATATATATATATATATATATATACACATGGAATACTTGAACAGTAGCATATACTATGTGTATATCCTAATATTAATATACACCCAATTCTGTTTTAAACACGATAGATACGCTTTCGCAGAATACGTGGAAAAAATGAAAAATTTATGTAAAATAAATATACTTACTGTATCTATAGAAAAAAGACAATTAAAATATATATATATATATATATATATATATATATATATATATATATACATATATACATACATACATACATACATAAAAATTTATTATGTAAAATAAATTGTCACTTTCGAAAAGAAAAATAACATTTTTAATGCATAAACAGGAAATTAACAAAGTATTATGATTTACACATATGATTTTTCATATGTTAGCGTAAGAGCAATTCTAATTAAAAAAAAAAAAAAAAAAAGAAAGAAAAAGACGATAAAATAAATAAAGAAAAAGAATGACTCGTAAAAAAACGAATGTATTTTCTAATAAGCATTAAATCAAAATTATGTACAACAAAGTTCGTGTACCAATGAAATTGGGTATAGGTAATACCTACTACTACTACTACACACATACACACATATCTATATAATTTGTATAATGTCATTTGAAAATATTATATCCAAGATCTTGAAACTACTCAACGAGATTGGGCGAAAAAGTTCTAAGCAGGAAATCTAATAGAATTCTAGAGAGCTTCCTCCTTTCTCTCTCTCTCCCTCTCTCTCTCTCTCTCTCTCTCTCTCCCATTCTTTCACTGTCTCTTTCTCTCTCTCGTTCCTTTCGTATTCTATTTCGCGTAACTTTCGGACTAAAGTGTGCACACGAGTGGGGATCGACGATCGAAAGGGAACTTGTTTTCGATGCCTCTTATCTCCCTTGGTCTTACTACCATGTTAGATTATCACACGGCCTGTCTACTTTTTTAGGGGGTTGAAAAGGGTTCCAACCCTTTGCGACTTGATTTTCTTTCTCTTTCTTTTGCTTTTTTCTTCTTTTCGTTTTTTTTCTACCTCCCTTCACGTTGTTTTTAGACACACGAAGGAATAATAATAAGAATAATAATAATGACGATGGCGATGATGATGATATTAATAATAATATGCTATTGATATTAATAATAGTTAGTTTTTGTTAAAATATATATAAAAAAATATCTTTGATATTTTTATTCAATACACACATATATATATGTGTGTATTGAATAAAATTTCAATACACACATTTCAATATATTATTTTATCCAAATATATTATTTTTCAGTTTTTAGTTTCAATATATTATTTTATCCACGTAAAAAGATCCAAATTTATATTAATTATGGAATTAACAATAATCGAATATAAAAAAAGATATATAATTTCGTATAAATAACGTATAACGCTATAATTTAATTCTAAATTCGATATCTTTAATTAATGAACCGTCTAATATCCATTAGATTATTCGCGCGAAAAATATTCAAATCGATATTTCCTATTAATTAACGAACCTAACAGAACCGTCTCCAAATATTTTTATTAACGATATAATATCGTATGAGCAATTAATAATTCAACGATAGAATCTGATTATATCTTCCAAGTTTCTTAATCTATTACAGTAAAATGTCATTGATTATTCACCAGGAAGATTCAAAATTTATATTATCGAATAATATATAATTAACAATAATCTTTTTTGTTACTCAAAAATCAACTATCATTCGATTATATCTTTTACGTTTTCGATCGATTATATTAAATCGTTATTGGTTATTCATAAAAAAATAATCTATGATTGATATCACCGAATAATATAATATTAATTAGAGGTCTTCTTGTTAATCAACAATCAACGATCCTTCGTTTAAATCTTTCACGCATTTGTTCAATTATATTAAATCGTTGTTAATTATTTATCAAAAAAAGATTCATTATCGATATTATCGACGAAAAATATAATATTAACGATCGATTAATAACGATCTATTTATTAATCACCGTATAATACATCTATAAATTTTCAACGATCATCTCAACGAACATTTACACATTTCTCTCCAATTTTTTATTTTTTCAATAAAAAAATGACGAATATTAATTTAATTAATTATTTAGATAAAAATATTGAAATTTATTTGCAAGTACGAAACGGAATAAAATCTTTTTCGATCGTTTTAATATGACATTAACTTCCGATGTATTTGGAATGCAAGAAGTAGCAAGTATCATTAGTAGATATTACTGAATAATATTAATTAACTTTTTATTAATAAAAAATCAACAATCGTTCGATTACATCTTTTACGTTTTTGTTCAATTATATAAAATCGTTATTGATTCTTCATCAAAAAAGAAAAGAAGATCCACAATTGATTTTACCGACGAATAATATAATATTAACGATTGATTAATAAAGATCTATATATTATATTTTCTATTTATAATATTTTCATATTTCTCCATAATCTGATTTTTTCCATCAAAAAATGACGTATTTTTATTCGATTGATTATTAAAAGAAAAATATTGAAATTTATTTATAAGAACGAAATGGAACAAAATCTTTTTCGATCGTTCTAAAATAACATTAAATTCCGATATATTTGGAATGCAAGAAGTAGCAATTATCAGTGGCAGCCGGTGTAGGGCACGATTTCCGATGATATCTCAGGTTCGAACGTGCAGGATGCTGTGTAGTAGTTCACGTTGGTCGAGTTCTCTCTTCAAAGGGAACCGTAAAACCGGTTCGATAGCAATACACATAAAACTCCCTATGTACGTACACATACAAACACCAAAAAACACATACCCAGTCAGCTTGTAAAACACAGGCTTCAAGTTGACCTGGCAGAAAAGGGGTAGCTGATAGAGATGGATGGTGAGATCGAGATGAGGATAGGACGTAGAAAAGATTTTAAAAAGAGAGATAGAGATAGAGAGATAACGAGAGAGAGAGAGAGAGAGAGAGAGAGAGAGAGAGAGAGAGAGAGAGAGAGAGAGAGAGAGAGAGAGAGAGAGAGAATATATTACGTAGTAGCATCGAGGCTATGTAATATCCAAAAGACATACCAACCCTTAGCCCTTAACGTCTTACCCCAACTCCTCCCCTTTCTAAACGTTTTAGTATCGGTGGCCCATAGTTACCCCTTTTTTCAGTCCCCTTTTTCTCCCTTCCACCAACTCCACTTGGCTATTCATCCTAGTCCGGTGGTCCTAATTACACGTCTCGGGTTACGGATGAGAACTACGGTCTTGAAGTTTGGAGAGACATCTTCTGTCGTGAAAAGGGATACATTCTCTCTCTCTCTCTCTCTCTCTCTCTCTCTCTCTCTCTCTTTCTCTCTCTCGTTTCGCCATCCTCCACCTTCACCTCCACCTCCTTCTTTTTCTTTTTTTTTTTTCTTTTCTTTTATTATTATACAGTGGTTAACACCAAAGCATTGCTTTTTGTCCAAGAACCAACGTGCTTGACTATTTTATACACCGAATGTTATTCATACATGCATACAGGAGTTACTTACGGGCTCCCTTTATCTTTTCTGAGTTTCTCAGTCACAATCTGTGAGAGCGTTTTTGAAACCTTCGGGTCATGCATGTTCTTCTGAGTGTCGAAAAAGAGCTGATGGTGGTGGTGGTGATGGTAGTAATGGTGGTGGTGGCAGTGATGGTGGTAGTGGTGGTGTAGGAAAGAGACGAGAAAAATTGTATTAGCCCTTTGATCCTTCTACTGCTGGTGGTGCTGTTGGTGGTAGTGGTGGTGGTGGTGGTGCTGTTGCTGCTGCTACTGCTGCTGATGCTGATGGTAGAACGACTCGAAAGAAAGCGAATAAAGGACCGGCTCCTGTATAATACGGCTATTTACGCATAAAGAACGAAAACGTCCGTGCTTTTCCTTTCGTGCCAGTCTTTCTTTTTGGCACGCGCGTGTTACAAGATTATATAGGGTGTCCCGAGAATTTCGATCGATTCTTGTTCAACGTCGAGCTTGTTTAACGTTTGTTGAAATTTATTCTTTTAACGAAATAAACTTTATTCGCGGCTTGAAATAACTTTGAAATGATAAAAAAAGATTAGGTAATAAATTATTTTAAAAAATTTAAATAATAAATCGTTTCATTTAAATTGGATACGTACTTCTTTTATTTTGTTTTGCTTTTCTTTTCTTTTTTTAATACTTTCATGCGTGAAAAAAGAGAGAAAGAAAGAACAAAAAAAGAATAATGAATTTATGTTTAATTTTGTCGAGCCAAAAGGTGGAATACCTTTAATCCTAAAAATTCCACGTATCCTTCAATACGAGCCTCGCGTATTAAAGGCTTACATGCATACAAGCTCGCAATCGCGATTTACATCGAAATCGTTTTATCCATTTCCAATGTAATACCATCTATGACGAATATCTGATAATAGCCGATCGAATCTTTTTTGTTGAGAGATTCCATTCTTTTTCATTTCTGCCTCTCCTCTCTCAAATTCTCCCAATTTTTCTCTCGTTTTTTCTCTTTTCTGTTTTTTTTAATCGATTTTTCCCCGTAATCTCTTAGGACAGTTAAGGATTCGAGACAACAAAAGGAAAGAGAGAGAGAGAGAGAGAGAGAGAGAGAGAGACAGAGAGATAGAGAGAGAGAGAGAGAGAGAGAGAGAGAGAGAGAGAGAGAGAGAGACATGTTATCGCTATCTGCACTTGAACGACGATGGGTAGTTCCTGTCGTTTAGTATATCATTGAGAGCCAGACTATCAACCTTCCGTTGATGTTTTTCTTTCCTTTTCTTTTGTTTTTTACCATAGGAAAACGCCCTTTACGCCCCTTTCTTTCGTTAATGTGTTCGTCTGTAGTTACTTATTAATTTTTTTTATATCCTCCTATATGTTCATACATAATATATATATATATATATATATATATATATATATATATATATATATGTATATATATATATATATCTTTATATAGATAGATAAAAATAATATTTATATATAAATACATATATTATTGTAATCTTGATAATAATTAATAAGAATTATGACAATTTTTTAATTTGTAATAAAAATAATATATATATATAAACATTATATAAATATTGAATTGGTTATCATAATATTATCTATACGCGTCTTTTTTTCTTTTAGTTTTTGTATCATTACTATAACTTTATTTTATTTCCTACTTTATTCTTCTTGCTTAATAATAATTTTTTTTTTGTTTAAAGCAGGAGAAATACGTCGGCTCTGAAAACGTGCTAATAAAAATGTTTTCATCGTCAACGAGTATCTCACGTTCGAATAGATTCGCTGTTAATACGTTTGCTAGCTGGCTATGTATTCCCACAGATATACATATAAATATATTCACATATACACCCACGTATATATATATATACGCATATATAGGGAGTCTTTGAAAATCATTGAAGCATCTTATTACACAGAAAAAAAGAAGAAAAAAAACAAGAATATTCCTCATTCGAGCTCGATCGTAGTCGTTTTCCATTATCAACGAATTTGTCCTTTTATACAAAACTCTGAATGCCAGTTGGTGAACCAGTCAATCGACCAGTCAATAAGATGTCTATGCCAACCCCAAAGCAAAAATTTTTCACTTTATCCGTGAATCCATTTTGCCCATCTGATTCTGATTTATTTCTTTCTTCTTTTCTTTTTTTCCTGTCTTTTTTAAGTTTTTTTTTCAGTTTTATTTCCTCCCGTTTTTTCTTTTTTTACCCTACTACACAGTTCTCCCATTGAAAAGAACATTTGCTCGTTACGTAACGCGTGAGTTCAGCTTTCGAAGGGCATGACGAGAACGACGATGAGTACCCTCTCTCTCTCTCTCTCTCTCTCTCTCTCTCTCTCTCTCTCTCTCTCTCTCTCTCTCTCTCTCTCTCTCTCTTTCTCTCTCTTCTTTGCTCTTGTCGCATATCGTACGTTCTTTTCAGTGTCATCAGTGTTATTCAGTGAATCACGGAAGAACGAATTTTAAGTTGGTTTAAGTACCTGATATTTTTCTAGAGAAATGGTAAAAACAAATTCGTGGTACGATAAAAATAAATATGTATATTTAAATTCTGAAAAATATTAATTTTAATTATATACGATAAATTTTGTAAATTGTATCATGTATACATTAATATGAATGAGATATTTGAAGATCTAATAATTCTTCTTATAGTTAGATCTAATATCTGTTGTATTATTACGTTATTGTCATTATTTTCTATTTTATTTTCTAATTACTTTTAAATGAGACCAATTTATGGGATATATATATATATATATATATATATATATATATACTATTTTAGCTTTATATTAATTTTATGTTAATACTACACATATGTATATGTATATGTAAAGTAAAAAATATGTATGTATATAATATATATATATATATATGACTAGATATATACAATGATATATACATGCACGCGAAAGAATAAAATATAAATACTTATTTAAAAATTCTAACGAATATTAATTGCCAAATTAACAGACATGTAAAGTTATGTGATTACCGAGAAAGAAATAGACAGTTTTAGAATAGTTGAAAATGTTTACCCTCGCATTTCCTACTCAGGCAGAGATTTTCTCACCCTCGGTGAAAATCATTACGGTGTTGGCTCTAGACTCGTCTCGAAGATGAAGAGAGAGAAAGAGAGAGTCAGAGAGAAACAGAGAGAGAGAGAGAGAGAGAGAGAGAGAGAGAGAGAGAGAGAGAGAGAGAGAGAGAGAGAGAGAGAAAGAGAGAGAGATGGAGGGAGAAGTACATCACATGCACACCTAATCCGTCGTCTCGAGTTTTTTCTCTCGAGCTTTTTTCTCGTCGCCTTTCGTCTTTATTCGCGTTCACGAGACAGGAGTTTGGTCCCTGCGAGTTGGCTACGCCTACAAAGCTTTCTCTCTCTCTCTTTCTTGGTATACCAAGATATCCTGATTCTCAGTTGGGTTTGTACTTTCTTCAGAGAAGAAAATGAGAGAGAGAGAGAGAGAGAGAGAGAGAGAGAGAGAGAGAGAGAGAGAGAGAGGAAGAAGGCCCTTGCCTTAGCCCTGAGAGCTCGACGACGCGCTGAGAAAGAAAGAAGGGACACCTCTCAGGACTCGCATTCAGAATCTCTCGTGAAAAACATCAGCGGAAGCGTGAAATTCACGCGCTGATGTACGTAGCGTCTGGAAAGCGGGACTCTGAACACAATTTATAGTTGACGAGCCGAAGAGTGAGAGAGAGAGAGAGGGAGAGAGAGAGAGAGAGAGAGAGAGAGAGAGAGAGAGAGAGAGAGAGAGAGAGAGAGAATATTCATGCACGAAAAACAAAATTTACAGGAACTCTGAAGTCTCTCTCTCTCTCTCTCTCTCTCTCTCTGTCTCTCTCTGTTTTTCTCTTATTTTTAAATGTACAATTTTTTTCCTTAATTTCTTACTTTCTCTCTCATTTTTTTTCATAAAAAAAAAAATAAAAAAATGAGAACCTCTCTCTTTCTCTCTCTCTCTCTCTTTCTAAATACATTTTCGTTATACGTTAATGTTCTAAACGTTGACTTTATGAGTTTCTTCTTGAAGAATTTAGCATCTATTTTGCTCTCCTTTTTCTTAGCATCCTCAGCTCATTGACCTCATTGACCACGAGTCAAAACGAGATCTTGAACGGCACCCTACCTCGTTGGGCTCAGCAGGTGCGGTGGTGCAGTGTGGTCATTAATCCTTTAAATACGTGATGCCTTCCTTTTTTTAACCGAGATATATCTTTTCACATCTTCTTTCGAGTAGAAAAGAAAGAGTGAGGAGATAGGTGGTGAAGAGTAGTTAAAAAAAAAAGAAAAACAGAATTAAAAGGAAAAAAAAATATGAAAGAGAAATATGGAGAATGTCGTGGTAAATATTATGTGTGAAAGAGAGAGAGAGAGAGAGAGAGAGAGAGAGAGAGAGAGAGAGAGAGAGAGAGAGAGAGAGAGAGTATCTTCACAAAAAAGAAATATCTTACGAGAGAGAGACGTCACTTGTGTCAAGGATAGTCTTGAAAAGAGATTATCTCTCTCTCTTTCTCTCTCTCTCTCTCTCTCTCTCTCTCTCTCTCTCTGTTTCTCTCTCGCACACACACACTCTTACTATGTCTCTTTATTTTTTGTAATAACATCAAATTGAGGAAAGGTATTTAATCGAGTCTGCTTGTATATACAAACTACACGTGTACTATATATATGGTTCAGCTCATTTAGAAAGTTTCGATGTACGTATGTACATCGTACTATGACTTGATCCTTTTCATGGGAGGGAGAGATGTTCTTCGGGAAAAGAAAAGCCAACTGATTAAATATTCTCGGTAGTTGCTTCCCGAAATTCCCACGAGTTCTCTCTCTCTCTCTCTCTCTCTCTCTCTCTCTCTCTCTGTATCTCTATTTCTTTCGTATATCACTCCCTGTAGAATTCTATGGCGAATCATCTTTTATGGCTCGTTGGAAAATCTTTCGGTAGTTATCATATTTCTTATCTTCCTTTTTCTTCTTCTTTTCTACTTCTTCTTCTTCTTCTTTTTCTACTTCTTTCGCATCTTTTGTACTTCTTATTTTAATGAGATAGTCGTTAGTTGAGAGCCACGTGTGCATTCATCGAAGAAAAGAAGAAAAGAGAGAGAGAGAGAGAGAGAGAGAGAGAGAGAGAGAGAGAGAGAGAGAGAGAGAGAGAGAGATAGTAGAAAAGAAAGAGAAGGATTTTTCGAGATATAACGAGCCAAGTTCCTTTCCCATGAACTTCGTCTTCCTTCCTTCCTTTCTTTATTTCTTTCTTTCTTTCTTTTTCCCTCCTCACTTTTTCCTTCTTTTCCTACGAGATAGAAAAGCAGAGAGAAAGAGAGAGAGAGAGAGCCAGAGAGAGAGAGAGAGAGAGAGAGAGAGAGAGAGAGAGAGAGTGTGTGTGTGGTGGGGGAGATCGTTTGGGATGAACCCCGTGAATAGTAATCGACGTCAGAGATGTGAAGGGACGAAACTTGAGTTTCCCTAGATGTTCCCTCGAAAAAATAGTCCTTCGTTCATTTTTCTTACATTGTTCGTTTAATTCGTTTTATTTTATCGTGTGGTCTCGTATTTTGTCTTTTCTTTTTGTTTTGTTTTATTTTATTCTCTCTCTCTCTCTCTCTCTCTCTCTCTCTCTTTGTTCTTCGTTATTCGTGAAATTACTCCCATGTTTAATTGTTCGATATTTTTTATTAATTAATTGTATGTATTTTGTAAAATGAATGGCCAATATAGGTGCGTGCATATTTTTGATCACTACAAATAATTAACCCGTCAGTATTGCCTCACTTATATTACGTATTGATATTTAATTATGATTATTGACCATTTATTTAAAATGTTGATCAAATGTTTAAACTCGATCAGTTTCACTCAATCAATAGCCACCTTATGAAATCATTTTTTTATCTGATTTTGATAACATTTTATAATCGTTCGCTTTTGGTATTGTTTTTTTTTCTTTTTGTTATTATCAATATTTTTTTCTTTTTCAGATTTTAACATTGTTCTTTCATTCGCTTTAAGTATTACTTTCTTATTTATTTATTTTCTATCACATTTTTCTCTTTGTTTTTAGTACTATTTTTTTCGTTTTTCTTCTTTCTTATGTTCATGTTTAGTATTGATTTCTTTTTTTTTAATATTAATTTCTCTTTCGGGTTTTATATTATTTTCTCATCTTTTAATTTTAGTATTATTTATATCCTCCGTTTCTTGATTATCATTATTCTCGTCACTTTTACTATTATCTTCTTCTTTACGTTTAGTCTCGATTTTTCTTCACAATTCTAAAAATTCTCCCTATCCTCAATTTTGCCATTAACAATTTCCTACCTTTCTAATTTTACATTATTTTTCGTTTTTAATTTCGTACACACGATTTTTAGTTTCATTTTAAACCTCCATTCTTCTCGTTTGAGTTCATAGTCGCCAAAAAAAAAAGAAAATTTCTTTTCCTTTCCAATTATCTAGCTTCATTATTCTCCTCTATATGAAATGATATGAAAGTTTCTCCTTCTTAGCATATTTGCCCTTTTTTTTTATTTTTCTCTCATGTCTTCTCGTTTCTTTTTTTTTCTTCTTTTTTTCTTCTCGATTAAGCGTGGCTCGAATTTTGTCGGTTAGACAGGAAACAGATAAGACCAACTCCCCCGCCCCTCCCTCTCCCGCCTTACCCCGTCTCTCGGTAGATATAGATCCACTCTTCTTGGCTTTTTCCGAAAAAGTTAGATGTTCTCCATCGACGCACACGGAACATGTCTCTCCGTCTCGAAAAATCTTGGGAGGCTTGTGTAAACGTCATAAAGCGTTCGTGGCTGCAGCTGTTGGCGAAGAGAAGCGGAAAGATAGAAAGAAGGGATAGAAAGAGAAAGAGTGAGAAATGGAGATGTTTAGGTTCGAAAGCAATCTCGTGAGTAGGTCGTAAAAGCGGTCGTGTTTACCCCTCCGGCAGGTTTCACGATCGGTAACGAAGACGACTGTAAGCTTAGACACACTTTTTCTCTCTCTCCCTCTCTCTCTCTCTCTCTTTTTCTCTTTCTTTTCTTCTTCTTTTTCTCTTTCCTTTTTTCTTCTTTTCTTTTTTTTCTTTCTTCTTTTTAAATTCGTTGCATGAATTGCTGTTGTCGTCAAGAAGAAGTTCCGAAAAGAAAGAAAAGGATAAGAACAAATGAAAAGCTTGCTCGTTCTCATTTACAAAGATTAGAAATGATCTCGAACAAAAGCTTTATATTTATGTGATATTCAACTAATTTAATACAAACGAATTGTTTATGAAATAATTTCGATTACTTAATGTTATAATATTATCGAGGAGAATTAAGAAAAGAAGGAAAGGAAACTTCTTTTCTTTTATTATTTTTTTTTCTTTTTTACATTAAAAGAGAAACAAAATTTCTTTTATTATTATTATTTTTTTTTGAGGGAGGCAGAGAGATAAATATTTCCGGGGAAACTTCAGATTATTTTCTTCTCTTTCCCCCGCTGTCACTTTATCTTAACCACACACACCGTGAAATCCTTTGATCCCTTCCGATAGTGATACTTGATTATATCCTCCTATCCAAATGTGGAATTTTCTATTTTTCAGACGAAAACGTTAATTCGAACGTTGGGTTGTTTTTTTCTTTCTTTTAATTCGTTGTTTTCTGCTTTTTAAGTCGATCCTTAAATCATTTTTTTTTCTTTTTTTATGTTGTATATTTTTATTATATTTTTGTATATATTTGTGTATATAATTTTATCGACTTCGAACGAAACGTAAAATAAAAATGAAAAATTTTACGTAATGAGTTTTATAGTACTATTTAAATGTTTGTAAGCAATCATTAGTGTTATATCAAAAATAAATAAAACGTATTAAATAATTTTGATGATTTCGAAGAAAGATTTTAATAATTGTATTATTAAAAATTATTTTCATCGTTCGTTCTCAAGAAACTCTGATTTAATTCGTTCTTGTTTTTAATTCATAATTGCAAAAAAATTATATATACTGTTATTTAAGATTCGAGTTGTTCTAAGAATAAATTTGTTTATATAAAATATATCTTGTTTATATTTTTTTATAAACGTATATGATAATTTTGGTAACATTAACATTTAACATTTCTTAAATGTAAAAATACCTCTCTGTCGTATGTTTCGCAAAAAATATATTCTATTTTACATTTGTCAAGTTATCATTAAACAAGGATTATATTTGCCATGAGGATTTGAAATTATTATTAAAAAAAGGAAAAAGCAGAGAAAACATGAGCCAAATATCAGCTATACACAAAACGAATATAATGCTTTAACAAAAATGCCAAAATTCTAAGCACGTTTGAACAAATATTTGATTAGAAAAATTTTTAATATTTTTATATTCAGAATATAAATTTATCAAAGATATTTATACATATGTATATATCTGAAAATAATTTTGTTAAAAATTGTTTCCTTTCAGCTCGTTTTATTAACTAATAAATAAGAATCTCGAAGACGAAAATTTTAAAGAAAAAAAAAAAATAAATAACAATATTTTTGTAAACGATTTAGAAAAGTACTAAATTTTAAATACTTGTTAAAATATTCTCTATATAATTAGGCTTTTATATAAATATATAATATTTTGCTCTCCAAAATGCTGTTACATTTTATTGTGTGTGTGCGTGTGTGTGTATATATATATTATATTATATTCAACCGGAAGCCCATGGTCAGGGAACTAGAGCTCTCTCTCTCTCTCTAGGATAGTAAATTTAGTTTAGCAATAAAATTATTAGTTGTTAAATTAGGTTAAGTTGTTATTTGACTAATAGATTATATTAAGTTGACTAGTAAGATAGTTTTAAGTTAGTTATAAGGTAGATTTAGATAGATGTAAGTGGATGTAAATATGGACATGGGTGTGGAGGCTAGGGGGAGTGAGGAGGAGATTGTAAAAGGATTGTAAGAGGTTTGGGTACGCTCCTCGGAAAAGCGCCTTCAAACCCCGAGGGGAAGAATAAAAATATCTATCTATCTATCTATCTATATTATATTATATTTGTTAGTTTTCATAAAAACAAAAAATATTAAAAAAAAAACGGTACTTTTTTTTACATTTTATTACGTGTAAATTGTAATGAATATCAGAAGACCAATTTATCGTCCCTTTTAATTTATTTTTAATTCATTTCTTTAAATCCATCATCTTTCGAAATAACCGATTTAATGGCTTTAAACGATTATAAGGTTGTTAACAAATATTTGAGAATTAAATTTCTTTCTTTGTCCGAAAAATTAAATTATTGTACATTTGATTGATCATCAATACTCTTTTTATTATTATATGCACTATACTTATTTATTCATAAATTTACGATTTTTATTATTTGGTATCTCGTAAAAAAAAATAGTGTCATATAAAAATAAATATCATCACATAAAATAAAAATATAATAAAAATTATCACATAAAATACATACGTATTTGTTTAGATGAGAGAAATTATTGTAAAATAAAATTAAAACAAAAAAAAAGATATGAGAAAGAAAAAACCATACAAATATAGGAAGGACAATCATCGAAGAGTGGCATCGAACGAATTTAAACTTTTCTCCCTTTTGGCTATTCGGCACGCGCAGAAAGTGATTAATTTTAGTTTTTACGAGTGTGTGTGTGTGTGTGAGAGAGAGAGAGAGAGAGAGAGAGAGAGAGAGAGAGAGAGAGAGAAAAGAGTCGATAATAATCGTTTATAGCATCGAACACCGGACCTCTACTCCAATTATTTGTTGCGAACCCGTACCGAAAGCTTTGAATTAATTTCGTTTCCTGCCACTTGATACCTACTTTGCTATAATACAATTATCCGGAAGTGACGATCAAATTATCTTGCACGATTGATCAAACGATATTATTTTACGTTAAATACGATGTTTTTTACATCTTTTCTATAATATTAACGTGAAAATTATTCTTTTCTCTTTTTATTTAGAAATTTATTTTCTTCTTTTTGACTGTAAAAGATATGTAATGTATTGTACGATAAATATTACTTTGATGTTTTTTTTTTTTATATATTTTTAATACTTGAATCTTTTTTATTTTTATTTTTATTTATTTATTTTTTTTTTTAATAAACAAAAGATATTTTATATTTTCTAAGAAAAAGAGTTTTAAATGTAGTTCAATGATCATAATGAACATGGTGAAGTTATTGTTTTCTTTCTATTTATAATAATGTATAATAAACATAAATCTTTTTTTTGTCCCTTAATTTTTATATAGTTATTTTTATAAATAAAGATGATTTATATCTTCTTACATAGATATATGTATGATTATACAAATCATTTACTGGCAAATTTTATACGAATCAAAAGATTTTATTGATACAATTGTATTTGTTTTTATTTTTTAATTTATAACTTTAAAACCATTTAATGATTGTTAAAAGAATTTCTTTCCTATCTTCCTATTGACGCAAGGATCTATTTCTCTTTCAAGATTTTATCCTGTGTAAACAAAGAAATCTAGATAAACGAACACATACATAAGGGAGAATTGTTAAAATCATTTTAGATATTTTTTTATTAGATTTCTTTAGATATTTTCTATTACACTTCTTATTCACACGTTTAATTTATTCTTTTCTATATAAGAATTTATTTGTTTTAAATATTGTATCTAGTATAAATAAAGTAGTATTTCAACGAACGGTAATATATTGAATAATATAATTTGCGATAATATTCGTACATCGTAGAAACAATAATTATTATAAACAATGATCATTATAAGAAAAGTCTTTGGAATAATGTTAATTATTTAATTCACGGAGTTTAAACCATAATAGCTTCTCATTTCCTTATTTTTTTTTTTTTTTTAGATACATTTAATCCACATTCTACAATTACTTTATATATTTTTTATATTAGATGTATAGTACATAGTTTTTATATTCTGCAATAAAGAAAACATTTGGGTGTTAAAATTTAAGCAAGCGTTATGCAATTTGTTAATTCTATAATAACTTTATATACAGTGAACGTAAAAAGTATTCGTACAGTAGTGAATTTGAATAAAAATTTGGTAGAATTTTGTTTATTACAAAAGAAAGTTGACAAAAAATATATATATATATATATATATATATATATACATATTCTTAGAAATTTTTAAAACGAATGTTATTAAAAAATAATTGTTTATTTATATTTGTTATGAAAATATTAACAAATTTTCAGAAATTAGCAGAAAATGTACGTATAATAAGTATTCGTACATTTCTACGTTTATAACGATAACTATACATTTTAACACATAAACGTAACAAAAAAGCAATTTATTTGTAATTTTAGTATCTAGTGGTATTCCCTTTTGATTGTATAATCGTTTTAAGGCTTTGTGGAATCGAATTTACTAAACTTCTGGTTTTAGTACTAGAAATTGTATTTCACTTTTCTAAGAGTTCATTTTTTGAATATTTCTTTAAAGAAATGAGATGATCATGAATTTTTTCTTCAAGATAACCCCCATCTATAACGTTCAAGTCTAGAGACTGTGGGAGAATTTTTAATTGATTTGATATATTATACAGGATCCATTGTCGCGTATTGTAAGCATTGTCCTTTGGATCATTATCTTGTAAAAACACATAATTGTCTCGTAATACAATTTTATTTGCACTGGCTTGAAGATGTTGTTTTACAATATCAATATACAATTTATAGTTCATGATACCGCCGATAAAATGGACAGATCCAACTCCGTTTGCATTCATGCAACTTCGAACTGTGAGCGAGCTTCCTCCATGCTTTACGGACGCCTGCAAATTGTTTTTCTCATATTCGGTATGTTCTTTCGTCCATCCGACCCAAATATGTCAAATTTACTTTCATCAGTAAATATAACACGATTCCAGTACTCCATAGGAGCATTGACATACTCTTTCGTAAATTCTAATCGTTTCTTTCTATTAACTTCATTTACGAAATATTTTCTACGGGTTACTTTCTGCCATGGTATCCTGCAGCTCATAAAAAATTACGCACTCTACTACTGCAAACATTAATATCAAGATTATTATTAAGTTCAGCATCGATGTTTACTGCACTTATTTTTAGATTTTGTTTTATTGTTCGAATTATCTATCGGCCAATGTACTCATTTATTTTATGTTTACGTCCGTTTCGTGGATTACTTTTTAAAGTTTTGCGGTATCTATATCTGTCAATGATATCTCGAATCATGCACCGTGGTCTATATACAATTTTAGAAATTTCACTCAGTGTTTTGTACTTATTATTTAAATTTTGTAATATTTTTTGTTTCTTCTACAGTTGTGTCCTTGCTTTTTCGTCTTATTTTACGGTTATTACTATTGACTATACATGAATTTAGAACATTATCTGTATTGATAACGTCTGCAGATATACTGATCTTAGATGTATTGATATAAGATGTATAATCTTGTATTTATCCTATGTACAATGTCACGAATCAAGGACTGTTCGAATACTTATTATGTGTATATTTTCTGCTAATTTCTGAAAATTTGTTATATTTTCATAACAAATATAAGTAAATAATTATTTTTTAATAACATTCGTTTCAGAGATTTCTAAAAATATGTATATATATTTTTTGTTAACATTATTTGTAATAAACAAAGTTCTAAAAAATTTTTGTTCAAATTGACTGCGGTACGAATACTTTTTACGTTCACTGTATTTATATTTTTCAATTGCCTCATATATTTAATTCTACAAATACTTCGTATATTTATAAAATTAGATATTATACAGTATATCGTTAATATTCAGCATTTAACATTTAAGCAACTGTTATGCATCTCGTTAATTCTAAATATCAAATAGATTTATGTATAAATACATAAATTTCTATATGCATGGACCTACTATATACATACAGATTTCTACATATATACATATAGATTTCTATGTACATGGAAGCGTAGATAAATTTCACTCAGCTTGTTGGAATCAGACAAAGCCAACAAATTTCTCGATTGCAGTACTTTGCCTTCTATCATAGAAACTTACTAATTAATTAATCTTTAGATGAATACGTTTACTTAAAACGAGATTGGTCCAATTTGCACAATAGTATAAGAGAGAAACAGAAAGAGAGAGAGAGAGAGAGAGAGAGAGAGAGAGAGAGAGAGAGAGAGAGAGAGAGAGAGAGAGAGAGAGTGAGAATGAGAATGAGAATGAGAGAAACGTAATATGATAGAATGAGATAAACAAATGCATCTAGCAGAGAGATAGAAAGAGTTAGAGATAGATATACTGAATATGATAGAACAAGATAGATAAACTGAATATGATAGAACGAGATAGATAGACGCATCTTCCGCATGCATAGAAACAACGATCGATTTTCACTCGAGCGCTTGGACAAATTAATCTGCCCTGGTAGAACTACTGTTGTTGATAAAACCGGTCGGTGGATCGAGCGGACGATGTAACAACTACTGGACCCAGCAACAGCATCAGTAATAGCGCATCCCTTTCGTGTCTAACGAATTCACGTCGCGAGAGAACTAGCGATTGTCGCTATTGGGAGGGAATGGGATGGGTGTGGTGGGTGGGTCCGGGAGCTAGGAGGAGAGAGTTAAAAAAGGGAAATAAAAAATGTATATATATGTATATACATATAATAAATGTATATATATATATATATATATATATATATATACACACACACAGGGTGAGTTACTGAAAGTTTTCATCTATTAGGTGTACAACTTTACTTCTACCGTATTTTCTTCGAAATTCGAGGCTTTATTAAAAACTGGTTATACATTTATGATTCAAAGTATTGTCCATCGCTGGCCCATACTTTCTGCCATATTTCGGGCAGCGTACGAATCCTGCGTTGAAAAAACCGGTCATCTTTTGAAGCGATCCACGAATCAAAAACGGCGTAAGCAGAATTGTACACCTATTAATATAAAATATTTTTTTGCCGTTTTCAATGGTGCGAAAAAAAATACGTATGAAAAAGATCGTTCAATCCAATATTGGATCGATACGACATTCTTTTTAAGTTCGTCCTTTCCGAGATTTCAAGGTTATCTCGGTATTATTTATTTATTAGTATTATTTATAATAGATCAATTTTCTCTTTAATAAATCAATTGTGGTTTATACAAAGGCGAATTTAATGATACAAATTTATCAATCTTTGGACAATCTTGAACAAATAAAAGTAAGGTTTGGAAAAGAAGAAAAAACGAGAGAGTTTAAAATTAATCAAATTTCAATATTTTCTTAGTCGAACAATTTCATTCATCGACATTTTGTCGTATCGTCGAAACCGACAATAGATATTTCAAAATGTACGAAGTTCGAGATGAAACACCTTTTACGCGCGCGCGCGCGCGCGCGCGCGCGTGTGTGTGTGTGTATATATATATATATATATATATATATATATCCGTTGATCTCGTAATTACAAGTTTTTCCCTTTTTTCCCTCCCCCACTCCTCATGGCTTTGTCCGTGTAATCGGTTCGTTTAATTCGCACAAGAGACCCTTTAATTGGTGCATTCTATTGTCATTCCTTTTTTTACTTCTGAATCTGAATCGTTTGTATTCTGTTCTATGAATAAAAAAATGCAAGGTTTTGATTTCGATTCGTGGAATATTAACAAAAGAATTATTAGATTTTTCTTCGAACAAATTCTATAGAACGTTAAAATGAATCAATGAATTCGTTAATTTACGTTCTTTCTTTTCTTCCCCTCCCCCCTCCCCCTCTCTATCTATCTCTTTGTTTCGTTTTTTTCTTCTTTTCCCTATTTGTATTTGTTTCAATGCATCCGTTAGAATGCATTACAAATATTTTCCGAGATATCGGTAAATTACGTTTAATCTCCTGGGAAATATATACGTCTGTGGTTGTGTATATGCATTATGGAAGAAACGACAAGATTAAAATTCGAAATGTTAAAAAGATTTTATTTCTACTCGACAAACTCCAGTTCTGATTATTGCCAAATGTATCAAAGGGAAGCGTATTTCCGATGGCAGATTTATATCAAAGGATAATCCCTGGCGATAGCGCGCTTTTTATTAATTACCTATTAAGCTAATTAACTTTCTCCTGTCTGACGAAATAATTTTTCTCGAATTATTATTCTCACAAAAATAAATTAATATAATAAAATTATCACGAATACAAAACAATCCTCGTTCTCGTTTTTTATTTTTAATTTTTTTATTTAATTAATTAATATTGAATTTAATATAGAAATTAATTAACTTCATGCGTTAATTATATTACCACGTTAATTCAATCATATATAAAATTCATATTTCGAATTGTACTTTCTTTTTTTGTTTTCTTTTTGTCTTTTTGTTATTATTTCCTTTTTTTCTATTCTTTTGATTTTAATTTCAATTTGAATTTAATAAATATTGGCACTTTGTTCACAGTGAGGCCGATTCTTGCGGAAGATGGTGACTTATACTTCTCAGTAAGTCCTGCTGAGCATTCGGTGGTCGAAGGACGTCCAGTTCGTCTGAGATGTGAGGCTCAGCCGAGTACTCGCGTTCAATACTCCTGGAAGATCGATGGAAAACCATTGGCACCCAGTCCAAGAAGGCATCACGTTGGCGGTGATCTCTACATAACTAGAGTCGATCGGATACTCGATAGTGGAAACTTTGTTTGTGTAGCGACTCAC
>OU964972.1:1319532-1334532 GCA_918808275.2 Dolichovespula sylvestris | reverse complement strand
TATATATATATATATATATATTTACCTACGTATATATTTACACGCATATACATACGCATACAAAATTTACGGTTATAATATACGGAAAACACGATAAAAGAAGATGCTTCGAGACAGTAAAATACATATTAAAAAAATAAAAAAAGAGATGTCGGATGATATTTGCCCTGACGCCGCTCGCTTGAATTTTCTAAAGGAATACTCGACGTGCTCGTTTTCCGTTAATTTTTCTTTTTACCATACATATCTTCCTCTCTTTCTCTCCCTCTTTCTTTCTCTCTCGCTTTCTTTCTCTCTTTAAATTCGTCAAAACATATACCTACATACATATACATAACTACGTGGGTATATTAAAACGAGAAGAGCATACGCTAACGTGCCCTCGCATAACCGAATCGCGTCATTCAAAAGCGAGCATTTTCGTCGATTAAATCCATCTGCATGAATGTGTGTAATTAAAAAATTTTCGACGCTTTTTTAATTCGATTTCGCTTTCATTTTATTTATTTATTTATTTATTTATTTATTTATTTATTTATTTATTTATTTATTTATTTATTTATTCATTTTGTATTTCTTTTGGGCTTGAAAATTAGTTCATTCGATAAATTGCATTCGACCCTATTTTATTTTTCTTCTTTTTTTCTGAATCGTTAATTTAGTGATTTCTACTCGGTAATATTTATTTTTTAAATATTTATATTCCACATACATATATATACACACACACATTTACATACATAATCTTAAGTTAGATGATTTGCGAAGTTATATATTCAAATTTGTATTTAAAATTAACAATTGATTTAATTAATAATTAATATTAATTTAAGATAGATCCGCGTGTGATCGTTTATTCGCTTGGGTATTTTATAATCTTAATTTTAGATCTTAACTTTCTGATCTTTCAAAAATATTATTTATTTATTGTTAAATTTCATTCGTATATTGTAATTAATTAATGTATCAAATGTTAATATGATTTAAATCGTTGTTTATATTTCGCAAACAATATCAAAACGAATACAATTCGTCGCTCGTACCAAGTAAATAAAAGAAAGAATCTCGTAGTCGACACAAACTAAAAAGTATCATTCTTTCTGGAAAAGGTGGTAGGGGGTTAAAGGGCGTTGGGTATGACGAAGGGGTCACGAAAAAAAGTGAGGGGATGAGAAGGAGGAAGATGAGATCGAGGTGGCTGCGAAACACGACAATGAATAGGAAGTTGTTTAGCCTGGAGCAGAGCCCGTTGCATATGGAGGGGGAGGGAGAGGGAGAGGGGTGAGTTTGTTGGTTCGTGAGAGTCCTAGGAGGGGTGCGTGCTTCGCTCGCAGGAAGATACTATCTGATTTATACGGTGCAAACTCGGATCGTTTTCACGACAATTTTTATTTCTATATATTTATCTAGAAGCATTACTTATTTACATTAATAATTCCTTCAATTTTTTTTAGATCGTTCATTACATTGATTTACATATGTAATCTTTTTCCTTCTTTGTCATAATTAATAATTAGTAAATTATTTTACAATAATAGTATTATATGTAGATATGATGTGTGTGTGTGTGTGTGTGTGTGTGTGTGTGTGTGTGTGTGTGTGTTAGAAGATACTTACTATTATTACATAATATAAATCATTATTCTTTTCTATGATCGTAAAATGTTACCCGTATCTTGTAAATAAATATTTGAAATTGTCGAAAATCCGACCATCTTCGATCACTTCGAGAAAAGTGACTTTATTACTTAACTATATTGAAACGATTATTCATATTGTATAATTTTCTGTCGATACTATTTACTGCTACAGATAAATACAAAATAGAATTGTAAACTTTTTTTATTAATTAATCGTTAAAAGTAACATTTCTTTTTTATTGTCATATATATGAACTATTTATATCACGATTGCGTTGTTCTTCTACTTTATTCGTTTAAATAGTCCGTGAGAAGAAAGTTTTGAAAATTATCTTATCTCTATTAATGCGACAAGGAGAGAGAAAGAGAGAGAGAGAGAGAGAGAGAGAGAGAGAGAGAGAGAGAGAGAGAGAGAGAGAGAGAAGCTTCTTCCAGGGATATTGCTAATGACATAATGCTCAGGAACGAGAGCATTACTGCGAAGACGTTAACGCGATTACGAGGGACAAGCGAGTGTAGGATAATAAGTCCGAAAATGGCTGCTATCGTCTCGTCGCATAAAATCTTATCTCTTACTAACTATGTTCAAGTTTTACCGTGTATTATAGGCCTCGATTAAACTTCCTATCTCTCTCTCTCTCTCTCTCTCTCTCTGTCTCTCTCTCTATCGTTCTTTCTTTCTTTTTTTCTTTATCTTCTTCAAGATCGTTCACAGAGAAGATTCAAGGGATGGTGATACCGTTTAGGAGGTTGTTATTTGCCGAGTTTTTGAAGATCAGCATCCCTTCTTGCACTCATAATATGCAGCTCGAATCGACAATTAGGTCCTACTCTTTGTTGTCCAATGACAATGTGCCTACGCTTTCCAGTATTATTCTTCTTCGTTTATGAAAGGAGAAAGAGAAAGAAACAGAAAAAGAGATACCAGATTGGACTTTTTGCCTTAGCCATTGAAACGAAATCAAATTAGACGGAGGTTTCCAACGGAATAAATCTCTCTCTCTCTCTCTCTCTCTCTCTCTCTCTCTATTGTCTTTCTCTCTTTCTCTTTCACTTTCCACGTTCTTCTCCTTTGTTCATAACTCGTGATATATATTATTAACACCAACGAGGAGTCAAATCCTCATCTCAGTGTTCTCGTCGAGCTTTAATCGGCCTGAGAGAATTTAAAAAATGTATGCACCTCAATTATGAATTAATTCTGACAGCATGCCACGTAAAATAGTAATAACGATAACGTGATTTACGTGAAATTATGTATATAATAATTGAAATAATGAAGATTGAGCATAATCTGACGTTTTTCTATTATTTTATTTCATTATATTGTTAATTGTTCGATTAATATATGTACGTATATACTTGTTTTTACTAAAAATAGAATTATTTTATCGAACAGATATATAGAATATATACGAATTATATATATTATCATGATATTGTATCGTTTATGTTATCGTATTGATAATATAGGTATATAGGGTGGCTTCAAACATTCCAACCGAAAAAAAACATTTTCTTTTTCTATTTTTGAAATTATCTCAAAACCTAGGAAACGTATTAGAATTGTTTTGATCGAATTAGAAAGATAATTTGATTTTCTATACAACTTTCATTTGAGTAATTTTTTTATTAAAAAAAGCCGTATTTTTGTAAAAATTCTGTGATTTTTGTGAAAATGTATAAAATGTATAAACCGTAGGTTTTGTTTTTCTTAAGGACACTAATTTTGTTAAGGAAGCATTTTTTGATCAATGTTTATGAGAAATATTTTGTTCAAAATTAAATTTTTTATAAAATATACTATTCATATATTATATATGTATACAAAATATACATTATATATACAATTAAACAAATTTCATTGAAAATATTTTTATATTTAATAAACAATAAATACAATAAATAAAAATTAATTTTATAACTTTATAAAAAATAGTTTTATTCGTTTATTATATAGAAGAATGCTCTCTTTGAATTTTAATGTTACGTCTATTATCTTAGATGTAAAAGAAAAAGAGAGAAAAAAGTAATAAAAACAATTATACATTATAGTTATAAAACAATTATATAATAATAAGAGTTACTAATATTACAAAAAAAAAAGAAAAAATTGTTATTTATATAACAGACACGAGGAACAAAAAAAGGAAAAAGAAAGAAAAAACGAGGAAAAAAGAAAAAAAAATGAAAAAATGAAAAGAGAAAGCTCCTAAAAAAGAAAATAAAAAACAATTGAATGCGAAATACATAGGGTGGTACTTAACAGCTCAAAGCATGCGAGTTTGCCTTTCTTTCGTTCTCCACTTTTTGGATCATGGTGCACCACCGATGGATTCTAGATTCGAGATCTCTCTCTCTCTCTCTCTCTCTCTCTCTCTCTCTCTCTCTCTCTCTCTCTCTCTTTCTTTTTCTACGTAATGTACAGAACCCGAGTGAACAATTAGATCTCTCGTATTGTACCTCGCTACAATGGGGAACGTTTTCCAGAGCTATTACGTTGGCGATAGGGTTACGTACACCCTCTGACGAATAGGTACGACGTTGAAAGGTGCTGTTACGCCTACGAGTAAAATTAGTCTTTACCTTAACGGATTGAAGCAACCACGTATGTGATCGGCTGGTTAAGGAGAGAAAAATGAAAAGAAAAAGAGGTGTGTGTATATTGAAGTATGTAAAGGGATCTAAAAGGGAATGGATCGTCGATTTTTGTCCCCCAAATTTGTTTCTTTCGATCATATTAAATTATTCAAGTTCGTTCTTCAGTGGGAAAATTATAATATATAATTAAGTAATTGTTTATAAAAAAAATTATATAAAGTGAAAGTCATGTGGAAATAATGTGAGTTAATATATGTCATCTAATTTTTCTTCCAATGTTTTTTTCCCTTCGATCTATTAAACTCGTGAACGCTACGAATTTGTCCTTGAGAATTATTATATAATTAAGTAAAGGTTTATAATGATTAAGAAGAAAAAGAAAAATGGAGTGATAGAAATGTGAGAAAAAATCAAAATTAGGCGTTATACTCTCAATTAATCGATGTTTTTTAAATTTCGAACTTACAAACTGGTCTTTAAGAAAACTTATAAAATTAAATGAAGGAGTCAGTCTTTGGTAATTAAAAAAAAGAAATATATAAAGTTAGAAGTTTATGAAAAAGAAAAGAAATTGCATTAATAATTACATCGAATTATTAATATTTCAATGTTCCTTTCGACGTAAATATAATTTCCAAAACCTCAAACTCATTTAATTAAATCTCCTCTTAAAATACTTCATAAAATTAAATCATATTTACTAAGAAATTTCTAATATTGTACGATAAAGATTTACATCAAAAGACATCAAAATCGAAAAAAGAAAAAAAAAGAAAAATAATAATAATAGCAACAACAACAACAACAATCCTAATTAAAAATTATCTCAGACGGAACAAGGATAATTTCCTCAGGGAAACCAAAAAAAAAATGGCGAGTGTCCTGGTGCCTACGAATTATATCCCCTTTAAAGGGAGAAAATCCATGAGATCTCTTAGCAAGGCTATCGTGGAGTCTCTCTTTCTCTCTCGTTTTCTCTCCCTCTCTCTCTCTTTCTCTCTTTCTCTCGTACAGGTGGAGAACTCAATTCAGGGAGGGTTTGCTTGCATTTTCATTGTCTCGCCACGGTGTTGGCTACACGTCGTTGTCGTCGTCGTCGTCGTCGTCGTCGTCGTCATCGTCGTCGGGGCTCGCTGAGAGAGTGAAAGAGTCGAACAGAGAGGGGAAACAGAAGGAGTTGGTAGAGTAGTAGAAGGGGTAGAAGAGGGTAAGCTAATCGTTGAGCCTGCAGCCCGAGGCGGTTGCATTTTTAAAAAACACCATCACCAGCAATGGCAGCAACGATGCTAGGAATGGCGCCTCTTATAAGAGTGACGTGTACATTCTCTCTCTCTCTCTCTCTCTCTCTCTCTCTCTCTCACTCTCTCATTCTCTCTTTCTATCTATCTCATTCTCTCTCTCTCTCTCTCTCTCTCTCTCTTTCTCTCTCATATACACGCTTTCTCGACCCGCATCATCCATCCTTCTTCCACTCATTTCATTGTGCCGATAGAAACGCACCATGTGCAACGTCCAACACCCTCGTCCTAGCCTCGAACTCACCCCCGTGTACTTTTTCCTGAAAGATCCAACCGTGAAAGTACGCCACGCTTTATTTATATCCATTCACTCGACAACGAGAGCCTCCTGATAGGACACGAGCACTGTGGATTATCAAAAAAAAAAAAAAAAAAGGAAAAAATTCTTCTTTTTTCTTTTTATTTTTTATACGAACAGAGAAAAATCGAGTTGTCGAGAGAAGGATTTAACAAATTAATTTTCTCATTCTATTTTCGTTGAATGCATTGTTTTTCTTCTTTTCCTTTTTTTCACTCTTTCTTCTATTGTACAAATTGTATGGATATTTTAAATTAGAGAGAGAGATACAATCTTTTTTTATCTTATTATCTGTTTCCCCATTTCCTAACGTAACTTATTGTTAGTTAAAAGAGATCTTGGATTATACTTTAGGAAAAGTTTAAATTAAATAGATTAATCTTTTAATTTGGGACAATAGATTTATATGCGTTTCTTTCCTTTTCTTTTTTGTTTTGTTTTGTGTTTTATCTTTTTCTTTTTGTACTAACGTTGCTGCAATATGAAAAAATGAAATTGTTTTCTCTCTCTCTGTCTCTCTGTCTCTCTCTCTTTCTCTCTGTCCTTTCTTTCTCTACTTTTCTGCTCTATGGGTTTTAGATAATATAATATTTTTTTAAAATTATTTTTCTATTTTTGTAGGTACGGTATTGTGGAAGATTAACAAAATAGAATTGTTCTCTCTCTCTCTCTCTCTCTCTCTCTCTCTTTCTCTCTATTTCTCTCTCTCCCTCTGTTTCTTTCATGTATTTTTATAATTACTGTATTCTAGAATTAAAAAAATAATCATATTTTCTATATTTAATAACTATAATTAGGATATTTTCTCTTTCACTTATTCTTCTTTTATCTCACGAAATTTAAAAATAAATCTCGAGTAAAAAATTCGACATGTGTTAATTTTTATTTTCACATTGAAGGTACTTCGATTTAAAAAATTATATCGTTTCTCTCTTCATTCGTCTGTACTTTTACTTCTCCAAGAAATTTATATAATATTAGTTTTTTGTTTCTATTTTTATAATTACAGTATCTGGGGGTTAGGAAAATAAAATTGTTGCCTCCTCCTCTTACTTCCCCTTCTCTCTCTCTCTCTCCCTCTCTCTCTCTCTCTCTCTCTCTCTCTCTCTCATGTAAATTTAGAAAAGAGATCTTCGCGTCTGTAAAATTTGGGAGAAACTCGTTCGAGGATATAATAAACTACACGCTCGATCTCGGTCGATCTTCTCAGAATTTATGATCGCCCATTCTCATAATTACTATAGTTAGATACACCGCAGGGCGATAATCTCAAGGGACCGAGCGTGAGTTCCGTTCCAAGCAGGTACGTGCCACGAAATCGCTGCGTGATAATTCTCGACAAAAAAGAGAAAAAAAAATGTTCCATTTGCTCGAAATTCGTTCCGAAGAAATCATTTATAATACAACCATCTTCGATTGAATTAATTTCTTTTTAAATTTATTTAGAAAAAAAAAATAGAAGAACAAAAAAACAGAAAAAGATACTCGTACAATTTAGATATGATTCAGATTCGATCAAAATAAAGGAGAAAATATTTATTATTATTAATTTCTATTATAATTAACGTGATAAACTCACCCTATAGTACACTCACATACATCATTATATGCGTGCGCTGCATATGTGAGTGTGTGTGTGTGTGGATATGTTATATAGGGAGACACTTTTCGACTCGATTAATTTTACGATCGTCCTGTATAACTACGAATAAACGCGATTAAATGATCCAACGACGAGAACACGTTGTGTTTAAGAATGAAAGAATAAGATGACACACGTAAGGGAAAGAGACAGTGAGTAAGAGAGAATGAGAGTGAGAGGGAAGATAAAAAGGCAGGACAGAAGGGGTGGGGAAAACGAAAAGAAAGGAGCACTCCCTAACGTGAAGAAAGCAAGGGATGAATACAGGAAGACTCCACCTTTTCATTAATTACGCTTCTCTTACTAATTAACCTTGCACGTTTTCACTAATTAGTTGTGCGACTCGAAGAGAGCAAGCGAGAGAGAAAGAAAACAAGTTTAATGTATACATACATACATACATACGCGCGCGCGTGTGTGTGTGTGTATTTATGTGTACCTACGAGAACTTGTTCGTGTTACACGAATGCATAGGAACTAAACGAGTCGTCCTCGACTCGAACGAGACACCTGTTCGTCCGAACGACACGAAGAGAGTGCATTCGATGCAACTACGAGCATCCAAATGCATCGCCTTAAAAGTGCATCGCGTGTACTTTAGGAACGCGATATATATTTTCAAGTCTGCACTCTTTTTCACCTTTTATCTTCGTTTTTTTTTTCTTTCACTCTTTTTGCCTCTTTTTCTCTCAGTCCCTTTCTCTCCACTTGAAGTAAGAAATCCTTTTAGAACGTTGGAAATATTTATTCAACTATATACATTTTATTGATAATTTTTAAAAGGAGAAAAAGTAAAGATATGTTTATATCTATATTTATCTTATTAACAATTACATCTTGTTAACAATTACAAATTAATAAAATTAATGAATTAAAGAGAGAGAGATTTTTATAATCAAATGTTTAATCAAACCCATTCACACACATGCACGTATCAATAGTGTTTTTAGTATCAGAGCAAAAACAAACAATTAAACGTCGAAATAAATTAGTTACTTGGAAGATGATAGGCAAAAAAAAAAGAAAGAAAGAAAATCGCAAAGCAAAACGTTTCTTTTTATTCAAATAGTAAACATTTAAGACGAAGGTAAAGAGGATGCGGTTAAAGTTTATTCGAATATTCCGCCACTTATTTTTATTCACTCACCGAAATATTCAGACCAGGTGTATTATCCGATATTTCGCTGATTCATCCATTCGAAAATTATTCGAACGAAGGAGAGAGTAGCGGGAAAAAGGTTCGAAACGTAGTTCGAGGTCTAGACCTTCGGTGTATTTGCAAACCATTAATTCTTTTGGTAGAACTACGGTTACAACTACGAAAAGGGAAGATACACCGGTATTCACGATGAGAATGGTGATGATGACGACGACGACGACGACGACGACGACGACGACGACGACGACGATGATGATGATGATGATGATACTGATGATACGGATATTCGGTTTCGATATTCGGAAATCAGTGTGATTCGACCAACCGGAGTCGAAGGAGATTCGTTGCATAGATACATGGGATGATCGTTATCACGATCATTTGAATCAAATCGATTCATTCATTATTCTTGAGACTATGCGTCGTGTAAATTGTTTTTTTTTCTTTTTTGTTTCTATCCTTTTTTTCTTTTTGGATTTTTTTATCTTTTTTATTTTCTTTTTCTTTTTGGTGCTTTCTTGTTCAGCAGGAGAATTCGATGATCGAGAAGAAGAGGATTCGATTAATTGAAAAGAAAAATGAATTTTTCTATATGACGAGGTTGATTATTTATATCCTAATTTTTTTTGTGTTCAGGATAAAAAAACGGTTTATAAAATTCATTACGTAACTTACGTTGATGCAATTGTAATATATCGAGTATGATTTATACTTAACGAGAGTGTTAACTTAACTTTTGTGATATGGGTAATTTGTGCGTGATACTTTAATGACGAGAAAATAAAATAAAATTTTTGAAAATTTATTATCTTTTATCCTTTTTCTTTGTAGAATTTTTTTTTTAATAATTGTATATTTTAATATTTTAATAAATAATTTTTTTTAATAATTTTAATTTAACGAAAAAAGAACAAAGATCATTACGCTAATCGCATACACGTATAATAATTATTATTAGACAACAATTTCTGCGTAAGTACAAATACTTGTAAGACTTAATAATTATTATATAGAGAGGTTATAGAGTGGAATAAGTAACGTGTCGAAATTTTTATTACTGAAAAGAAAATAAATAAAAAACTGTAGATTTCGACGTTACCTACCAATTAGCAGTGCTAGACTGAACACACACACACACACACACACACACACACACACATGCACGCACACACATGTATATAGGATAATATTAAATATAAATTAGAACGATTAAGATTGGCTTAACTTTTATTGCTATATTATAATGAATACTATTAACATATTCTAATGAATACGTACACAAACATAGATACGCATACAGAACATATACACATACGTAACTATGTGCGTATATACATATGCATGTATACATCGAAACATTTCCGAAACTTGATAAAGGACTTCTCGCTGTTAAATATCTCGCGTTCGGCTCAATTTCGTGCATCCGCTCGAAAGAGCCCATCGTATTCGACCCTCTTGAAAAACAAGAGAACGTACTAGGTACAACGTTCGAGATGAGAGGAAGGAGAGAAGTCGTCATTGTGAACGACGCTTCAGATTCCAAGCTCACGAGAGAATGCTCGCTTTTGTTTGACAATGCGTCCTTCTCTTCTCATAGTCATTCGTACACACCTCTGTGTCTCTTCCTGATTCCTCTTCGCGCCACCTATCAACCCCCCTTTTACATGAGGGACGTGGGAGGTGGGGTGGGGAACTTGCTTCCGTGAAACGAGGTGTCTACGATGCGATTCGCGTGCCCTTTACGCTTTTAGAATAAAACAGGGGGGGGGGGGGGGATTGGGGAAAGAAAGAAAGAATCAAAATGTTGTTTTTATTTTTTTCTATTTCCTTCTTTTTTCTTTTCCCTATCACTGTTAAAATATAGAGTCGAAGAATGATTCAGCGAATGTAGAGTCGAAGAGAAAAAGAGGAATATATATATTGCTATCATTGAAAAATACTGTTGAAAAAGAAAGAAAAAGAAAGAGAATGTAAATTTAATTTTGTATTATTTTTTTTATTTGTTTTCTTCTAATTATTAATATTATTGTTTAAAAATAAATCAAAAGAAGGATTGAAGAAAGAAAATGGAAATGTGTAATATGTATTATAATCATTATGAAATAAATAAAATAAAATTTCATCTCTTTTTTTATACAGAATGTAAATGTAATGTTCATTTTCTTTTGTTATTACTTTTTTTTATTTCTCTTTGTTTTATTCATCTTTAACAATAAATCAAATAAATCCAATTAAAAATAAAATCGAAAAAAAGAGAAATAAATAGGAAGAACATGAAATTTATTTTTATTTTTCTCATATTTATTATTCAAAAATAAATCAGGAACGTGGGTAAAGTGCATTAGCAATATTAAAAATGAAAAGACAAGGAAAAAAAAACAAAAATAATGTTTATTTTTCTTTTTTTTTTTTAATATTCAAAAATAAATCGGATAAAAAAGTGAGAAGTAAAATCAAAGCAAAAAACAAAAGATTGGGAACACGTATTATAATGATTTAAAATTAAAAAAAAAAATAAATCGACTATAGAAATAAATCGTGAAATCAAAGCAAAAAAAATAAAGTTAGAAATACGTATTAGAATGATTAAAAATTAAAAGAGAAAAGTATCAAATATAATTTTTCTTTGTTTCTCATTCTTTTGCATTATTCAAATATAAATCGACTACAGGGATGAATGATAAAATAAAAGAATAAAATTGGGAATAAATATTAGTGATTACAAATTGGAAGAACATAGAAAAAAGAATCGAATATAATTTTTCTTTGTTTCTCAATTTTATTATTCAAAATTTTATTGTTCAAATTTTATTATTCAAAAACAAATCGACTAAAGAGGTGAAAAATATAATCAAAGTAAAAAGAAAAATATAATTACAGTAATAAAATTGCTAACATATCAGAATTAATTATTCATATAATATAAGATTCAAATATAATTGTTCAATTATAATTTTTGTTTTATTATTCAAAAATAAATCGACTAAAGGTATGAAAGATAAAATAAAAGCAAAAGAGAAATAAAATTCGAAACATATATCAGAATGGTTAAAAATTGAACGGATATAGAAACACATTAATTTTTCTTTGTTCCTCCTTCTTCTATATTATTTAAAAATAAATTGTACAAAGGAATGAAGAGTTAAATCAAAATAAAAAAAGAAAGAAAGAAAAAAGATTGGGTATATTTATCGGAATTAAAAAGAGAGAAAGAGATAGAGGGAGAGAGGGAGGGAAGAGAAGAAAAAAATATTGGGTGTACACACATGGCCGGTCACGCGAACTTGCGGTAAAAGTTTCGTCCGAAACTTTGAACGTGAACGTTGACGTTATGATTCCTTTCATCTTGCGGATTGCATGGACCAAGGAAGCCTATAATAGTTACAGGAACGTATCTCGAGATGGTATTTTCTCTGTTCTCCTTTTTCTTTTTCTGTTTCCCTTTTTTATTTTTTCTTCTTTTTTTTCTTCTCTTCCTTCTTCTTCCTTTCCCTCTTTCAAGTTTCTTCCGTTATTTTTACGTTTTCTTCGCCCGCTCGCCCTTCCCCACCCCTCTTTTTTTAATCCCGTTTCCCCTTTTATTCCCTTTTCTCTCTCAGCTTTTCATTCCTTCGTTCGAGATAACAGCAGACTGTCTGATTCATAAGACGATTTGCTTGTTTGTTACTTTACGTCATTGTTTGATTTATAAAGACATTGTTTTACGAAAAGACGATTCGTTTAAAACATTTTAACTTCTTCCTTAAGCTTCCTTGAAATCCTCTTCTTATTGTTCCTTTTCTTTTTCATCTTTTTCTTCTTTTTCTCCTTCATCTTCTTCTTCTTCTTCTTCTTCTTCTTCTTCTTTATCTTATTATTATTATTATTATTATTATTATTATTATTATTATTATTATTATTATTATTATTATTATTATTATTATTATTATTATTATTATTATTATTATTATTATTATTATTATTATTATTATTATTATTATTATTATTATTATTATTATTATTATTATTATTATTATTATTATTATTATTATTATTATTATTATTATTATTATTATTATTATTATTATTATTATTATTATTATTATTATTATTATTATTATTATTATTATTATTATTATTATTATTATTATTATTATTATTATTATTATTATTATTATTATTATTATTATTATTATTATTATTATTATTATTATTATTATTATTATTATTATTATTATTATTATTATTATTATTATTATTATTATTATTATTATTATTATTATTATTATTATTATTATTATTATTATTATTATTATTATTATTATTATTATTATTATTATTATCATTTTTATCATCATCATCATCATCATCGTCATCATCATCATCATCATCATTATTATTAGCAAACGAAGTATTAAAATTAAAAAAAGAGAGAAAAGGAATAAAAACAGAAAAGTACGGATAGAATGGTTTTAAATAAAAATGCATCGATATTCGAGTGTCCTCGTTCAACGATTAAGCTTTTCTTTTTTAAAAGTTTCTGTCGATATAGGATCCGCCGAGTGGCCCCTCTCGTAATTGCAATATACGTTTGATTGTGAAATTTTTTCTTTCTTTTTTTTGTTTCCTCCCTTCGTTGGAAAAATATTAATTCCATTTTCAAATTATTCCTCTTTTCGTTCTCTTTTTCGATCGTAAATACGCGAGCTCCGATAAAAATTAAAAATTATTCGATGGAAATATTGGGAGGAAAAAAACAAAAAAGGATGGAAGATAATAAAAGTATTGGTTATCTCGATGTAACGATCAATATAATCAATATAATTTTTATAATTAAAAAGGGATGTAACGAAATCAATAATGACGACGATCGTTATTTTGTTGGTTTATTTTTTTAACAATTACTTCACTTATACGTAAACGAACGACGAACAATATTTGCAGTTCAAACATATAAACCTTCTCGGTTTTATTGGTACAGTAATCGTTGATAGGGTTTCTGTTCAGATCAAACAGGACCGACAGAAACGAATCTAATGACGGATTTGATAAAAGCTACGAACGAGACTCGAGCCTCGTTGAGGCTTCGCTCCGATAACGCCTCGATAACTCGAATCGCTCAATCGTTCGATGATTGCATCCATGTAATTGCACGAGAAGGTAGTAGTAGATACACGTACATAATGATATAATGTAAATGATCGGTTAACGATCTCTATTGAAGTCTTTTAATAAAATAAACATTAACAGAAGAGAATTCGATAAGAATTGAATTTCGTTTTTTGTAACATACAAAATATATAGGATATAGATATATTCAATTGTTTATTTAAATCGAGTTAAGCAAATTATTGTTGATACAATCATTGTTCATTGAAGTTATATAGATTCGATTTTTTTTTTTAATTATGGTAAAATCTGCGTAATAAAATTTTAAAAAAGGGACAAAAAATCGTACACGCACACAGACACGCACACATACACACATATATATGAAGATATAAGAGAGATAGAGAGAAAGAGAGAGTTGAAAACATTTTTCATTAAATTCCAAGTTTGCCAATCGGAAATTTTTTATTAAACATATAGACTGGTTTTTGTCAATTAAAAAACTTTTCCTACAACGATATCTTAATTTTAATTTCTCGATATAATTCAACTATTTGATGTAATAAAATTTTAACAAAGAAGAAATAGTACATACGTACAGGAAGATATAAGAGAGAGAGAGAGAGAAAGAGAGAGATAAAGAGAGAGAGAGAGAGAGAGAGAGAGAGGAGGGGAGGGGAGGGGAGGGGGAGAAAGAGAGATTTTTCATTAAATTACAAGTTGTTAGACTTTTAAAAATAATTGCTACTTAGGTTATTCACTCTATATGCGTTAAGGATCATATCGGATGGATCCGTTGAAACCATCCAAATTTCTCAAGTACATTTCTACCGCTAATAAATCTTAAGTATTATACGGGAAGGACCAACTCTTGAGTTTCAGACGATGCCAGTCTTCCTTACACCCCCATAGTCAACGAAGGTATCCGGCTTTTCACGAATCAAAATAATTACCAAGAGCATTCTCTGTCTCTCTCTCTCTCTCTCTCTCTCTCTCTCTCTCTCTCTCTCTCTCTCTCTCTCTCTCTCTCTCTCTCTCTCTCTCTCTCTCTCTCTCTCTCTCTATCTGTCTCCATCTCTCTCTCTCTCTCTTACTCTTTCTCTCTTTTCCCTCTTTCTACTTTCCTATCTTCTTTCACCCTTTCTCACTATTTCTCCCTCTCTCTCTCTCTCTCTCTCTCTCTCTCTCTCTCTCTTTCTCTCTCTGTTTTTGTATTCCACGTAGGGTGGTTTTGAAGATTGGTACTCGGAGCACGTTCGCAATACACTTGCTCC
>OU964972.1:1287500-1319032 GCA_918808275.2 Dolichovespula sylvestris | reverse complement strand
ATAGGGTTAGTGAGGGTTACGAAAACAAAGGGTTAAAGGGCGTGAGAACGAAGAGTCTATTCGTATTATCGATTTTTTTTCGTTCCCTTTTTTCTTTTTTTTTTTACTTTCAATCTCATTGTTTTGAGATCGCAGATGGTTGAGTGTGCGTTGCTCGTGTTAACGAGTGATATCATTTCTTTTCTCTTTTTTTTTCGAACGATATAAGTATTCTCATATGTATCTATTTACGTATATACGTTGAATATATGTATGTTTCTCGATATTCATATGTATTATACATGGTGTGAGTACACGAATGTTGAATATGTGTAACGAAGTATGTATACACATATTGATGTTGAGAGTTATGTGTCGAATGTTTGTATATAGTACATGAATGTTAAATTTATGTTGGATATATATATATATATATATATATATATATATATATATATTGAAGATATATATGTATATATGTATGAATTATATGGACATTGAGACCCTTTCGACGTATGTGTAAAGTACATTATAGTATATACATTGTATGTTAGTATTCTATGTATATATGTACATATGTATATATTAGAGTATGTTCCATGAATATATGTAAAGAGTACATGAAAGTATCTATGAAGTACTAAAAAAATACTATAGTTTAAACATTAAAAAAAAATATATTGGATATTTGATACAATATTTCGTATACACACATGAAATATATTGATTAGAAGTATCGAATGTATATATAAAATAAGTTATATGAATTATGAAAGACATTAAAAATACTTATTATTAATATACATTTGATAAAATATTATACATATACGTATATTATATACATGTGTGTGTGGGGGGGGGGAGGGTATTATGTATATTACATGTATGTTTATATATATATATATATATATATATATATATATATATATAAATATATTCTTATGAACGAATACATACATAAAAACAGTGACATATATATTAGTTACATGGAGATAATACATCATATGTATTATATTATATATAAAAAGTAACTACGTGAACATTTTTCTTTCTCTCTTACAGGAGTGATACTACACTCATTCTCAAATTAGCTCACTCTCTCTCTCTCTCTCTCTCTCTCTCTCTCTCTCTCTATTCCTTTATCGTAGTTAACTTCCCTATAGGGAAAAAACATGAAGGGACAGGGAGGGCCTCTTTCGACACGACATAATCCACTAATAATTCAACGAGACTAGACGCGCCTCTCTATCCATCTCATTCTCTCTCTCTCTCTCTCTCTCTCTCTCTCTCTCTCTCTCTTTCTCTTTCTTTTTCTCTCTCTCCTTCTCTCTCTCTCTCTCTCTCTCTCTCTCTCTCTCTCTCTATCTATCTCCTTCTCCATCCCTATCTCTACCTCTATCTCTTTCTCTTTCCCTCTTCTGCATTCTCTGGAGCTTTCGAGAGAGAAAAGCACGTGGTTTGTTTGCACGCCTAGGATAAACACAGTGCTCGGTGGCGGAACCGCATCGCCGTCTCGTCCCACGGAAAACGACAGTCATGCTCCCGCACACACATACATACATACATATACACATGAACGCATAGCACAAACACATGCACATTATTCCAACCCTTGATATCCAGGTTCTACTCGCTACCGAAACTTCCTTTCTCGGAGTTACGCTTTGGCATCGTCCTTTTCGGCGGTCTTCTTTCAAGTCCTCGTCAGTTTCATACACGCACCTTCACTTCCGTTGATGTTGATGCGTTTACAATGCGCGTGTAAATGGTCTCTTGGGTACGTCCTCTCGAGAGGATCTTCCTATTTCTTCTCTCTCTCTCTCTCTCTCTCTCTCTCTCTCTCTCTCTCTCTCTATCTCTCTATTTATCTCACTCTCTCGTTCGCTCGTTCGTTCATGACGTAGAAGCGTAAAAGCTCGTGCTTCTCGACGAGCATTTAAATTAATCGCGAGAGCGTCGAAATGGTCACCAACGAGCGGTGCAAAGTTTTTCCGCTTTGTACGAGAGGGTTGTTAGAAGAGAAGGTGGAAAAGGAAAAGGAGGAGATACTTCGTGAAGAGAGAGAGAGAGAGAATGAGAAAGGAGAGTTTAACCCTTTGGCGGGCTATGCGAAGTGTCGAAAGTCGGGAACTTCAAAAGGAATTAAAAGACCTCGATGACTCTTCGGGGGACGTCAAGATAGTGATCGTTTTCTCGCGTTTGAATTTCGTCAATAATGACGACATCAAAGACGATTGGTCCGTCGTGTGTATGTGCGGGAAAAAGTCTGATAAGAGATTTTTTCAAAAGGATCTTTATTTCTCTCTCTCTCTCTCTCTCTCTCTCTCTCTCTCTCTCTCTCTCTCTCTCTCTCTTTCATTCTCATTTTTAGCTCGAGATCGAATAGATCTACTTTAACCTGTTTTTTCTTTTTTAGAATTATATTGACAATGCATCGAATTTCAATGAATGGTTAAATATATTAACATGCTCTATTTTTTTTTATTCTATATAATAATTATTTTCCGAATAAAAAAAGAAATAGAACATAGATAGATACACGCGTTTAGACAATTTATTATTATTATTATTATTAGTATTATTGGTATTACTAGTGTTATTATTATTATTACTTGACGATCGATATAATTACGAAATATATTAATATCGATTTAAGCGAACTTTTTTCTTTTTTTTCTCCTTTTTCTTTCTTTTTTTTTTCATTTCCCTAGTTCCCTTTCGTGGAAATAAATCTTCAAAAAAGATGGCCGACAGACCGGCGATGAAGAAACTTTTCAGGTTTATTTTCGAACGACAGGCCGCCCCAACGAATTGTATATTTATCGAGGAAACAATTCGCCGAACTTTTACTACATTTAATTCCGTCCTCGCCTCGCGTTCACATCGAAAGATGTTGGGTGGTCCATCGATGCTGCGTTTCTCCTAGTACAAGCTTCCCTCTTTCATTTTTGTTTGTCGGCGGCAACGCACGAAAAGCTTTTCCTTCTCCGACTTTGTATTCCCTGAAGATGATAACTTCCTTACAAAATTTCTGTATTCTTCGAAACTTCTTACGATTGAGAAAGTAACATTGCAAATAATGGGTGGATAGATTTTTTGTAAACAAAAAAAGAAAAGTAAAGATCCAAACAAATTGTAAACAAATGTTAAAGTTGCTTTTTTATGTTAAAAAAGAATGAAGGAACTCCGAGGAAGAAAAACTTCGTTTTCTAAAAAGATTTCTATTAGGGAAACATTTTTTCTTTTTTTTTTCTTGTCTATTCTGATGCATCGAATAGACTTGTAAATTTTCGTATTCTTTTCCTCTGTTTAATTATTTATTTATTTTTTACGTGTACGTTCTTTGAACTCTTTGTATCGTCGTGATCAATGGAAAAAGCAATTGTTCGATATTAGGTTCTTTTTCTTTTAGATTTCTAATTTGGCATAATTTATGTTTTCATGAATTTGGTTTCAATTTCAAGATTAACGAAATTTATTATTAATTAATTCATTGTTTCATTTCTGAAAGTTCCTTTTCTCTCATTTCTTTTCTTTTCAAACACTATGCGGTAAATAAAGATCTCCGGATGATTATTTTTTTCTCTATAATTTTGAGATCTTTCCATTTTTAATTTGACACATAATTTATGCGGTATTTCATAATTTCCACATTTGAACTACTATCAGACAGAAATTTTTATTTCATTAAATTATCATTCATTTTTATTTTTTATTTACTCTTTTACAATTAGTGTACGATTAATAAAAAATCGATCGATCAACTTTTTTCACGTATTATGAGATCTTTACCGTTTTAAAAATTCACATAATTTACTAAATTTGAAGATAAACAAAAGTATTAGGTAATTATCAGATCATAATAAATCATTCATATGCATACACACACACACACACACACACACACAATCGAAAATGAGATAGTTTTTATTTGAAGAATGGATTCAAGGTTGGAAACTCCGGAAGTGCAGTTGCTCTCTCTCTCTCTCTCTCTCTCTCTCTCTCTTTCTCTCCTTCTGTCTTCCTCTCACCCTTCTTTCTTAGGTCACACGAAACTTATGCGAAAGTTAATCTCGTCTTGCTAGCTTGTAGGACCTGGTAGAAACGAAGGAGAAACGGGTAAAAGTAGTAGGATGGTACGTGTACGATGATAATAATAAACGTTCCCCCCTCTCTCTCACCTCCCTCCCTCCAAACCTTTCTCCTCCTTCTTATTCACTCACTCACTCACTCACTCTTTGCTCCATCTTCCTCAACTTCAATCCTTCTTTCTCGCAGCATATGCGGGGCCGTGTCGGTGCCTTTGATCTCTCGCTTCGTTTGTGCATTTAAACACGGCTTTCCGAGTAGTAGAGAGGAGCCTCTGAGAGAGAGAGAGAGAGAGAGAGAGAGAGAGAGAGAGAGAGAAGATGAGAGCGAGAAAAGCGACTCGAGTGGTCGGGCAAAATCTCGTACAGACCTCAGAGACGCAAAGTGAGTTTCACGATTACAAACGAGCCCTCCTTCTTACTCTTTACCACCCCTTCGACTTGTCCACCTATCCTCTCTCTCTCTCTCTCTCTCTCTCTCTCTCACACACACACACACACACACAAACCCCTTCCACATTATCTATACTTTGTCACTCTTTATTGCCGGCTTCGTAACAGAACCCTTCGAATATCCACTTTTTCGAGGATAACTTCTCAAGATTAATGCTCTTTAATGGACTCAATGCTTTGGAAATATTCAACGTAGATTCAATTTCGTTCTCTTTCTGCAAAATGTAACTTCGATAAGTTCATCGAAATAATAATCATACAATTATGTTAGAAACTGGATAGAATTTAATTCAAGTGAAACCTTAACGAATTAACAGGTTTTTCATTGTTGTACTTCGCAGATAAAAGTAGATTATGTTTCGGAGTTTTATATTTTTTCTTCTTTTCTTCTTTCGCATTTGTTCGATTTATCTAAAAAACAAAAGAAAACTTGGAATGTCTCCAATGAAAAGGAAACATTCCAAGAATTTCCTAAAACAATTTTTTTATTATTTTACAGATTTGTATGCTACGAATGCATCATATGGTGCCAATTTTTTTCAAATCGTATGGTGGGGGAAATTCCAAAGCTAAATCTATTTTTCTTATTTTTTTTTTTTATGGCATAACATATTTTTTTTCATAGTTCCATGACATTGTTGAAACGAATTCAACGATATAACATATGAGATCATTTTATTATTGTAGAATATTATCAATTATATTATAAATTTGTGAGTTTCTAAGGAGTATAATTAGGTACTGCTGATTGCTCTCTATTAAATTGCATGTTGGAAATAAAGTTTAGTTTTTAATGGAATAAATTTTGTTTACTTAAATTGGTAATTTGAGAAGCATAAAGGGAAATAAGAAATTCAGTAATATCATAACGGTATTACATTCTATTATATTGTAATATATAGTATTACATTGTACAATATTATATTATAGCGCAATTTATAACATAGAATAAATATTTGTATAATTATCAAATACAATGTGTTTATTATATATTACTCATAAAAATGAAAATATAAATGTTTAACGTAAAAACATCATTACCCAAATTGTTCGTATTTCTATGTCAAATAAAAAGATGGCAAATGAAACGATGACAATTCCTCTCGTATCACGTGATTCGGAAACAAAATTCACTTATTAAACTAAAAAAAATTTTCATTTTCTCCAAAATTCGAAAATTTGAATATGTTAACATAACATATGAAAAGGTAGCATGATTTTCCATCGTCTGACTATGAGAGAAAATTTTATTTGCTAAAGAAACTGTTTATTCACTGCAAACTTCGAAATTTTGAGAAGGTTAACATAAAATATCAAGAGGTAGCATGATTTTCCATGTGATTATTCGAGAAGACATAATTTGCTGAAAAAAATGTTTATTTTCTCCAAAATTCGAATTTCCGAGAAGGTTAACATAAAGTATCAAGAGGTGAGATGATTTTCCATCGTGTGATTATGAGAGAAATCTATTTCCTGAAAAAAAAATTTTTATTTTCTGCGAAATTAGAAATTTTGAGAAGGTTAACATAAAGTATCAAGAGGTGGGATGATTTTCCATCGTGTGATTATGAGAGAAATCTATTTGCTGAAAAAAATTTTTATTTTCTGCAAAATTAGAAATTTTAAGAAGGTTAACATAAAGTATCAAGATGTAGCATGATTTTCCATGTGATTATTCGAGAAGACATAATTTGCTGAAAAAAATGTTTATTTTCTCCAAAATTCGAATTTCCGAGAAGGTTAACATAAAGTATCAAGAGGTGAGATGATTTTCCATCGTGTGATTATGAGAGAAATCTATTTCCTGAAAAAAAAATTTTTATTTTCTGCGAAATTAGAAATTTTGAGAGGGTTAACATAAAGTATCAAGAGGTGGGATGATTTTCCATCGTGTGATTATGAGAGAAATCTATTTGCTGAAAAAAATTTTTATTTTCTGCAAAATTAGAAATTTTAAGAAGGTTAACATAAAGTATCAAGAGGTAGCATGAGTTTCTATGTGATTATTCGAAAAGATTCAATTTGCTGAAAAAAATGTTTATTTTCTCAAAAATTCGAATTTCTGAGAAGGTTAACATAAAGTATCAAGAGGTGGGATGATTTTCCATCATGTGATTATGAGAGAAATCTATTTGCTGAAAAAAAATTTTTATTTTCTGCAAAATTAGAAATTTTGAGAAGGTTAACATAAAGTATCAAGAGGTAGCATGAGTTTCTATGTGATTATTCGAAAAGACTCAATTTGCTGAAAAAAATTTTTATTTCTCAAAAATTGGAATTTCCGAGAAGGTTAACATAAAGTATCAAGAGGTAGCATGTGTTTCTATGTGATTATTCGAAAAGACTCAATTTGCTGAAAAAAATTTTTATTTCTCAAAAATTGGAATTTCCGAGAAGGTTAACATAAAGTATCAAGATGTAGCATGATTTTCCATGTGATTATTCGAGAAGACATAATTTGCTGAAAAAATGTTTATTTTCTCCAAAATTCGAATTTCCGAGAAGGTTAACATAAAGTATCAAGAGGTGAAATGATTTTCCATCGTGTGATTATGAGAGAAATCTATTTGCTGAAAAAAATTTTTATTTTCTGCAAAATTAGAAATTTTAAGAAGGTTAACATAAAGTATCAAGAGGTAGCACGAGTTTCTATGTGATTATTCGAAAAGATTCAATTTGCTGAAAAAATGTTTATTTTCTCAAAAATTCGAATTTCTGAGAAGGTTAACATAAAGTATCAAGAGGTAGCATGAGTTTCCATGTGATTATTCGAAACGACTCAATTTGCTGAAAAAAATTTTTATTTCTCAAAAATTCGAATTTCTGAGAAGGTTAACATAAAGTATCAAGAGGTGGGATAATTTTCCATCATGTGATTATGAGTAAAAATTCTATTTGCTAAAGAAAATTTTTATTCGCTGCAATCTTCGAAATTTCGAGAAGGTTAACATAAAGTATCAAGAGGTAGCATGAGTTTCCATGTGATTATTCGAAACGACTCAATTTGCTGAAAAAAATTTTTATTTCTCAAAAATTCGAATTTCTGAGAAGGTTAACATAAAGTATCAAGAGGTGGGATGATTTTCCATCATGTGATTATGAGAGAAATCTATTTCCTGAAAAAAAAATTTTTATTTTCTGCGAAATTAGAAATTTTGAGAAGGTTAACATAAAGTATCAAGAGGTGGGATGATTTTCCATCGTGTGATTATGAGAGAAATCTATTTGCTGAAAAAAATTTTTATTTTCTGCAAAATTAGAAATTTTAAGAAGGTTAACATAAAGTATCAAGAGGTAGCATGAGTTTCTATGTGATTATTCGAAAAGATTCAATTTGCTGAAAAAAATGTTTATTTTCTCAAAAATTCGAATTTCTGAGAAGGTTAACATAAAGTATCAAGAGGTGGGATGATTTTCCATCATGTGATTACGAGAGAAATCTATTTGCTGAAAAAAAATTTTTATTTTCTGCAAAATTAGAAATTTTGAGAAGGTTAACATAAAGTATCAAGAGGTAGCATGAGTTTCTATGTGATTATTCGAAAAGACTCAATTTGCTGAAAAAAATTTTTATTTCTCAAAAATTGGAATTTCCGAGAAGGTTAACATAAAGTATCAAGAGGTAGCATGTGTTTCTATGTGATTATTCGAAAAGACTCAATTTGCTGAAAAAAATTTTTATTTCTCAAAAATTGGAATTTCCGAGAAGGTTAACATAAAGTATCAAGATGTAGCATGATTTTCCATGTGATTATTCGAGAAGACATAATTTGCTGAAAAAATGTTTATTTTCTCCAAAATTCGAATTTCCGAGAAGGTTAACATAAAGTATCAAGAGGTGAAATGATTTTCCATCGTGTGATTATGAGAGAAATCTATTTGCTGAAAAAAATTTTTATTTTCTGCAAAATTAGAAATTTTAAGAAGGTTAACATAAAGTATCAAGAGGTAGCACGAGTTTCTATGTGATTATTCGAAAAGATTCAATTTGCTGAAAAAATGTTTATTTTCTCAAAAATTCGAATTTCTGAGAAGGTTAACATAAAGTATCAAGAGGTAGCATGAGTTTCCATGTGATTATTCGAAACGACTCAATTTGCTGAAAAAAATTTTTATTTCTCAAAAATTCGAATTTCTGAGAAGGTTAACATAAAGTATCAAGAGGTGGGATAATTTTCCATCATGTGATTATGAGTAAAAATTCTATTTGCTGAAAAAAATTTTTATTTTCTGCAAAATTAGAAATTTTAAGAAGGTTAACATAAAGTATCAAGAGGTAGCATGAGTTTCTATGTGATTATTCGAAAAGATTCAATTTGCTGAAAAAAATGTTTATTTTCTCAAAAATTCGAATTTCTGAGAAGGTTAACATAAAGTATCAAGAGGTGGGATGATTTTCCATCATGTGATTATGAGAGAAATCTATTTGCTGAAAAAAAATTTTTATTTTCTGCAAAATTAGAAATTTTGAGAAGGTTAACATAAAGTATCAAGAGGTAGCATGAGTTTCTATGTGATTATTCGAAAAGACTCAATTTGCTGAAAAAATTTTTATTTCTCAAAAATTGGAATTTCCGAGAAGGTTAACATAAAGTATCAAGAGGTAGCATGAGTTTCTATGTGATTATTCGAAAAGACTCAATTTGCTGAAAAAAATTTTTATTTCTCAAAAATTGGAATTTCCGAGAAGGTTAACATAAAGTATCAAGATGTAGCATGATTTTCCATGTGATTATTCGAGAAGACATAATTTGCTGAAAAAAATGTTTATTTTCTCCAAAATTCGAATTTCCGAGAAGGTTAACATAAAGTATCAAGAGTTGAGATGATTTTCCATCGTGTGATTATGAGAGAAATCTATTTCCTGAAAAAAAAATTTTTATTTTCTGCGAAATTAGAAATTTTGAGAGGGTTAACATAAAGTATCAAGAGGTGGGATGATTTTCCATCGTGTGATTATGAGAGAAATCTATTTGCTGAAAAAAATTTTTATTTTCTGCAAAATTAGAAATTTTAAGAAGGTTAACATAAAGTATCAAGAGGTAGCATGAGTTTCTATGTGATTATTCGAAAAGATTCAATTTGCTGAAAAAAATGTTTATTTTCTCAAAAATTCGAATTTCTGAGAAGGTTAACATAAAGTATCAAGAGGTGGGATGATTTTCCATCATGTGATTACGAGAGAAATCTATTTGCTGAAAAAAAATTTTTATTTTCTGCAAAATTAGAAATTTTGAGAAGGTTAACATAAAGTATCAAGAGGTAGCATGAGTTTCTATGTGATTATTCGAAAAGACTCAATTTGCTGAAAAAAATTTTTATTTCTCAAAAATTGGAATTTCCGAGAAGGTTAACATAAAGTATCAAGAGGTAGCATGTGTTTCTATGTGATTATTCGAAAAGACTCAATTTGCTGAAAAAAATTTTTATTTCTCAAAAATTGGAATTTCCGAGAAGGTTAACATAAAGTATCAAGATGTAGCATGATTTTCCATGTGATTATTCGAGAAGACATAATTTGCTGAAAAAATGTTTATTTTCTCCAAAATTCGAATTTCCGAGAAGGTTAACATAAAGTATCAAGAGGTGAAATGATTTTCCATCGTGTGATTATGAGAGAAATCTATTTGCTGAAAAAAATTTTTATTTTCTGCAAAATTAGAAATTTTAAGAAGGTTAACATAAAGTATCAAGAGGTAGCACGAGTTTCTATGTGATTATTCGAAAAGATTCAATTTGCTGAAAAAATGTTTATTTTCTCAAAAATTCGAATTTCTGAGAAGGTTAACATAAAGTATCAAGAGGTAGCATGAGTTTCCATGTGATTATTCGAAACGACTCAATTTGCTGAAAAAAATTTTTATTTCTCAAAAATTCGAATTTCTGAGAAGGTTAACATAAAGTATCAAGAGGTGGGATAATTTTCCATCATGTGATTATGAGTAAAAATTCTATTTGCTAAAGAAAATTTTTATTCGCTGCAATCTTCGAAATTTCGAGAAGGTTAACATAAAGTATCAAGAGGTAGCATGAGTTTCCATGTGATTATTCGAAACGACTCAATTTGCTGAAAAAAATTTTTATTTCTCAAAAATTCGAATTTCTGAGAAGGTTAACATAAAGTATCAAGAGGTGGGATGATTTTCCATCATGTGATTATGAGAGAAATCTATTTCCTGAAAAAAAAATTTTTATTTTCTGCGAAATTAGAAATTTTGAGAAGGTTAACATAAAGTATCAAGAGGTAGCATGAGTTTCTATGTGATTATTCGAAAAGACTCAATTTGCTGAAAAAAATTTTTATATCTCAAAAATTCGAATTTCCGAAAAGGTTAACATAAAGTATCAAGAGGTGGGATGATTTCGGATCATATGATCACGTGAGAAAACTCGATTTGCTGTCTAAAACATTTTCATTCTCAAACTTCAAAATTTCGAATTGGTCCACATAATGTATAAAGAGGTGGCACTATTTCGCATTGTGTTATTATGGATAGAAAACTCGTTTAGCGAGAAGAAAATGATTTTTTTTCTGCAAAATTCGAAATTTCGATTAGGTTTACATAACGTATCAAGAGATGGCATGATTTTATGTGTCACTTCTTTCTATGTCATGTATTGGGTTGGCAACTAAGTGATTTCGGATTTTGTCGATAGATTCTTATTTAAAATCCGCAATCACTTAGTTGCCAACCCAATAATTCGGAACCAATACTCGTTTTGCGGGATAATTTTCGCTTTGTTTTAGAATTTGAAATAAGAATTCTAATTTTTTGATCAAAAAGAATAATGTTAGACTTTTAATCAAAAACGCTAGTGATTTCTTTTTACATTAAATATTATTACTTTCATTTTTATTAGTAATACATAATAAATACATTGTATTTGATAATTATATAAATAATTATTTTATATATTAATACAATATAATACTGTATATTTCAATATAATTCAATGTAATACTGTTGCAAACGAAAGACAAACTTCTTATCTCTCTTTATGCTTCTCAAATTTCCGACCTAAGTAAACGAAGTTAATTTCGTAATAATTTCGCTCTTTGTTTACACCCTAAACAGTCTACAAGGAAGCAATCGGCGATACGGGATTATATCCCTTAAAAACTCAAAAATTGCTAATATATAATTTATAACACTTTACAATAATAAATGATATTATATGGCACTTTGTTGAATTCGTTTCAACAAATATCATCGAAATATGAAAAGAAAAATATGTAGTTCCAAAAAAAAAATATGAATTTGTTCTTGAAATGTCCCATTCCTCCTTCCAATGGTAGGTTCAATCTCTCACGACATGTTCCAATTGTTTGAGATAATACCTGGAACACCCTCTGTATATATTAATAATGAGTATATTACTGAACGTAATTGATACGTTTGAAAAAAAGGCGAATAGAAAATAATAATCAAGTAATACACAATTAATTAATTATTTTCCCCTACGTTGAAATGTAATTTATTTAATATTTTATGATACATTTGAAATTAAAGTAGATAATTAATGAAAGATATATTTAGTTTTAATTATTCGGGTCTAGTAATATTATGTAAAATAGAATGAATATTTGTATCTAACCAATCATGTTTTTCTCGATATACGTTAACATAAATTTTATTATTGTTAATTGAATCCTCAATTAATTGAATCTTCAAAAAATAACATTGTTTTCCCCCTTTCCTTAAGTAGATGATAAACATTTAACTATATAAATCATCTATTTTTCATTAGAAATCCTTATTGTCGTTTCAACAAGTTATGTTCTTTGTTAAAGTTAATAACATAAAAAATGCGACGTAAAAACAATGGGCTAATAGGACATAAAATTTAAACATGATTCTTTCATATTTTTTATTGTATTATTATTTCTTTCGATTTTCATTTGTCTAATAGTATTTTAATACTTTTCAATTGATAAAATATATATGTATAAATATACATATATATATATACACATACATATATATACATACATACATACATACATATATATATATATATATATATATATATAAATATATATATACACATATATACACATATGTATATAATACTAGTGGTATATAAACGTGTTAAAGAATACTCGGGAAGGATAAATGACTCACGAGACGTCGTTAGCCGAATTAATCTCGAAAGTGATTCTCCCTTCTCCTCGGACGATCAATCGTGTTGGTATTTGAATGAGCTTTACTGAGTTGGGATTAAGTTTTGTATGTGTGTATCTTTTAGACGAAGCTCTTTTCTTCTCTCTCTCTCTCTCTCCCTCTCCCTCTCTTCGTTATTCGTCACGTCGAAAGCTACCTTATTCTAGGTAAACGATAAAAAGCCGATGATGGCAACAGCTTGCCATTGGGTAAAAGTAAAAGGATTGGACGGTTATGACGGAGGGGCAGTCAGCCGTTAATAATGCTACCTCAGGGAAACTACCTGTAGTCAGTAGTCGTCATCGTCGTCGTCGACGTCGTCGTCGTCGTCGTTGACATCCTCGACGTCGTCGTCGTCGTCGCCATTTCACGGGTAACCAGACATCCATGTAAAATAAATTCTCATCGCATTCGTTTCGTACTCTCTCTCTCTCTCTCTCTCTCTCTCTCTCTCTCTCTCTCTCTCTCTCTCTCTCTCTCTATCTATCTCTCTATCTATCTCTATCTCTCTCGCTCTCGCTTATTCTCTTACTCATTCTCTTTCTATCTCTATCTTTTTCTCTTCTTCTCCTCGGCCTTTCAAAACGGATCTACTGAATCGATGTGCGACGCTGCTTCCGCGTGAATTCAGTACTCGTCGTCGCGGATTCGTCTGAAAGGAGAATTGAAAAAAATGAGTGAAGGAGAGAAAGAGAGAGAGAGAGAGAGAGAGAGAGAGAGATGCTTGGGAGGAGAGTTTCCCGATACATCGTCTGTAATTAACGAATTTCTTCTCTGCTCTCTTCTTCTACTTCTATTTCTTCTTCTTCTTTTTCTTCCTTTTTTTCGTCTTCGTCCTTATCATTGTCCTCTTTTATTGTTTTTTTTTTATGATCGACCTTATTATTGGATAAAACGATTCGTCTAATTATATGTATATTTTTTTTTTATTTAATGATAGATTTACAAATGAATCAAATGACTCATATCAAGAGACATTATAGAAATTGTCTAATATAAATATATTATCAAACTTTTATTTTTTGAAAGGAATTATCATGTTTTTCTATTACATACGTATAATAAATTTTCTTTTTTACTCTTCTTTTGTTTGTTTCTTTTTCTTGAAATGTATATATACTAATATCTCGGAATAATTGTTAATGCCAGTGTTAAATTAATTCGATTGTATTTTACTTCTTTGTAAAATTGTATTTTTGAATAAAATTAAATTGGTGAAAGATTATATTTCAAAATTGTGCATGATTGATATTTTTATTTTTTTCGTCTTTTCTTCTTTCTTTTCTTTGTATTTTTAAATTGATGAAATGAGAAATAAAAGATTTATTTATAAATTCAGGATTGAAAAAGATAAGTGAGAAAAGGAAGAGGCTTTTTTTTATCGTTAAATTAACGAACGAAACCTCACGATGTCGTCATGTGTCACTTCGATCTTCCCAAACTCATCCGATGACAAGTTCTTAACCTTCTACTCGCGTGTCTTTTTACCAACCAGGGTATCGAGTTTTGTATCCTTTTTAAGGTACATGAAAATCTATATGTACATATTACAAGCTGAGGGATTAGTTACGAAACAAAAAGAAAAAAAAGAAGAAAACAAAATAAATTAAAAAGTCTTGAAATGAAACGCGAGACAAGGAAAAGGTATGATCATACATGACAAAAAAAAAGTAACAAATATATGTGAAGATAATTTTACAATATTATAAAAAAGAAAATGATTAAATTTTTGAGAATTATTTAATAACAAATTTAGGCATTTCATAAAATGAAAATAAAACAATAAAAAAATATTAGGTAAAATATAATAGTACATGCTTGTAAATTATTACAAAGAGAAAGTTACATATGAAGCAATAATACAAATTATGTATAATATTGTATAAAAAAATGCATGAAGATAATAATGAGAATAGTATAGAATAAAATAAAAAAAAACGTCTGAAAGATCGATTGAAAAAATGATATTTAATTAAATAAACAATACTAGAAGAAAGAAAACGATATACTATAAATTGTATAGAAAATAAAATTTTCGAATTTTATATAAAAAATGAAATCAAACATCTCTATATAAAAGAAAGAACAACAAAAATTATGTAAAATAAAATGGAGTATGTTTGGTTATGATAATGTACAAAATTGTATAAAAACAAAACACAAATGGCGACTGAAAATAGTAATACACATTATGTAAAATAAAACGATGAATGTCTGAATAAAGGAAGAGAAATAAAAAACAATTATACAAAATAAAACGAATACCGTCTGGCGAAGATAATAATATAAAATTATGCGGATCAAAGTGGAGAGTGTTTAGAAACAAAAGATTATATAAAATAAAATAATAGAATAGAATAGAATAGAATAATAACTGTGGAAACAAAAGAAGGGTAAATAAAAAAATTATATCAAATAAAATACAAAATGTGTTCAGAAAAGCGATAAAGGAAACAAATAGAAAGGAAAGAAAGAAAGAAAGAAATTAACGAAATCTCGTGAGGAATCTTGCTAAAGACAGGAAGGAAAAATAACAGACGTAAAGAAAAAGAAAATGAAAAAGAAAAAGAGAAAAGTCACCAAGTGAGATTGCATTCTTATATATATATATATATATATATATATATATATATATATATATATATATATATATATATATTTGTTCTTTTTCCTTTTTTTTTTAACGATTTATATAGCGAACTTCCGTCTAGACTAGCAACCCTGTCGAAAGAGAAAGAGGGAGAAAGAGAGAGAGAGAGAGAGAGAGAGAGAGAGAGAGAGAGATTCCGCAAGTTGGACAAACGAAACGTACGGATGGACGATTGCAAAAAGGGTTGGAAAAGAGTAGGGGTGATCGTAGATGAGAGGAGAGAAGAGGAATGGAGAGGAAAGGATTTTGTGCTACTCCGTGTACCATGTGCTCTAGGATCTTTTATTTAGTTCGATTAAATCCGTCGCGAGGCCGTCCGTTTGGTTTTATTCCCATTTCCAGGTTCTCTCTTCTCGATCACGTTCAAGTAAAAAGACAGAACGACGAAATCGAGCTGACATTCTCAGGCATCAGTCCTGATTCTCTCTCTTTCTCTCTCTCTCTCTCCCTCTCCTTCTTTTTTTCATTCATTTCTTTTTCTTAGTTTTACTCCACTTCGACTTTCGTTTGCAGATATCCTGTTTTCCGCGTCCGCAAGAAATCGTTTTACCTTGAATATCACCTCGTTAACACGCGGTATTAGACAAGGGTCATAAAAGATTTTTTTTCTTCTTTCTTCGTCTCACCCCACTCCGTCCCAATTTGTATTTCCAGTTTCTTTAGTAGAATATATATATTCAATTTTTTAAAAATGTATAAAAAGATGTTGGGGAAGATATTTCGAAAAATATACTTAAAATGTACAATTATTAATAAATATAAATGGAGAAAAAATTAATAATAATATATATAATTATAATAATAATAATAAAAAATGAAAAAAATTAGTCTGTTGTAAAGAGCGCATGTTCTATTCTGATCTCCCGTTACTGTGTATATACTCTGTGTGTGTGTGTGTGTGTATTTACTCCGGGAACCTCATCTTATTATATATCTAATAATAATGTATTCTTATAAAAACTATTTTATCGTTCAATCGTCCACATTTGATTATTTGTGTTACGACAAGGATTACGAGAAAAAGATCGTAATCTACTAGTATCCCAGATCAATCGACATTTTTTATTTTCTTAATTTTTTTCTTTTTTCAGGGATAAGCGAGGCAAGCGTTCAATTGCAGCAACCAAAATTACCATCACCCATTCAGGTTGGTGGTGAAGTCGAGCTACGATGTCACGTCGATGGATCAGGAGACATGAAATACGGCTGGTTCAAGTTAGTTACAGAACTTTGGCTATTCCGTTCGCCGTACATGTCGGCGCGTAATAAACGCTGGAGCCAATAATTTCACGAAAAGCCCCTATGAGAGAGAGAGAGTGTGTGTGTGTGTGTGTGTGAGAGAGAGAGAAAGAGAGAGAAGGAGACAGATAGATAGGTAGAGTAACAGGCAGGTAGAAAGAGAGAATGATGGTGGTGCTGGGATACAATGCAAACGTGAACCTAATTTGCTAGGTAACTGACACCACCATTTATGGTACCGACCATGAATTACGAAGTGACACTCAGTTTCAACGTGTCCATCAACCGATCTTTCCGAGTCAAACCACGTGACTAATTTCTTTTTCTTTTTTTTCCAATTAGTGAAAAGAATACAAGTAAAGGCCCGATTTCTATTTCTCTCTATCTCTCTCTCTATCTCTTTCTCTCACATATTGTTTATTTATTCTCGCCTTTTTTATGCATCAGTGAAACGAGAGAAACGAAAAAATACAAATTATGCGAGACCCGAATTTCTAATAAATTCCAATAATAATTTCACTTTAAGGATTAATTCGTTCTGAATTTCAATGTCGAGGATAAAGATAAAAGGAACGTTGATAAGAAAAATGATTAATGAATATACAAGATTTTTAATAGACTATTTAAACGTTTCTAATAATTTTTTATATATATTTCCATTCAAAAAACTGAAAAGTTTTCTTTCAAGTTTTAATTTCCATGATTAAACAAAAAATGTCTATATATTAATGATCAATTGTTATAATAAATAAATATATTGTTTCTTAGAAAATTTAAACATTTATAATAATTTCTAATATTAATATTGCTCGAAATATTATTATATAATTTTCCAAATGCATCAATTTTATGATAAAAATTAACCTTTTCGAAAAATTTCAATTTATTCGTTTTAAAGTTTTAAATGTTTCAATGATAAAAAATAAAGACATTACACTGTTCACACACACGCGCGATTCTTATGTAATATTATTTATTAATATATATATATATATATATATATATATATATATATATATATATATACATATACATATATAAACTGACCCATGCAACTGAAATAGGCTGTACTTTAGCTATGACAACTTCCTACGTGTAAGTTTAGGACATAAGTATGTTAATACTTTTGTTTAGATCATAAAAAATTATATTAACTAGTCTAATAAAAAACATAGATTTCTATTTAAAAAAAAAAGAAAGGTTACATCTTTCTGATGCACCAATGCACAAAAGTTTATAAAATTATTTGCACATTATGATACCATCAGATACCGTCTGATACCATTTAATTTTGACCTATAATATTTTTATCTATTTTCAACAGTTTAGAAGATACAACCTGTTCCAGTCGCGTGGAACACCCTCTCTCTCTGTGTGTGTGTGTGTGTGTGTTTATATTTATATTTACATTTATATTTATATTTATATATTTCAGGAATACAGCGAGTATAACGAAAAGTGATAGGCTTGAGATAAAAAAGAAAAAATTGCACATACATCGCGTTATGCCAGAGGACAGCGGTATGTACACTTGTATAGCACAGAACGAAGCTGGTTCCTCACCGATTAGTGACAGTTATCCTCTGGTTGTAACCGGAAACGAGACAGCCACGATAAAACTCGTACCAAGGAATTTAATAGTTAAACGTGGCGAACCAGCGGTCTTCGATTGTTTCTTCGAGGATGCTGATGTTGTTCAGTGGTTTTTCAATAACATTGGACCTTTGGAATCAGACGAAGAAAAAACCGTCTTTGATAACGGCACCCTCCTAATACGCGCTGCTGAACACAGAGATCATGGCTTTTATTCATGTCATGGACAAAGGGTTGACACCACACAGACATACACGGTCGAATTGCGAATCGCCTGTAAGATGCTAATTGTGTTTTTATTATTTAGCTTTTAATTAATGTTTTCTACTCTGGTAGAATTTCTAATAACAAATTTTATGATAGTATACGTCTCATTGAATCGTTTACAATTTTTTATAGATGGATTATTATGTATCGTCAGAAGTGGATATATATATTTTTCTACTTTATATATATATATATATATATATATATATATATATATATATATATATAGTGAGGCGCTATATATTTCCACCTAGAATAATTTCGAAAGTATGATAGTAATACCTTGGTAATCACTTTGAACAAATGAAGTTCATTTCACCTTTTTTGCCTCAAATGACCTTTGACCTTCAAAGATCTTAATGTTGCACTTCATTGGGTTCGTCTCAATAGCCGCTATTAGAAAATAAGTACCAAAACATAGCATTCTATTTAAAAAAAAACAAAGATGACCTTTAAATCTCTGATGCGGCTCCACCTAGCAACTAAAACTAAACAACTAAGTAACAATAGATAACGCCTCACCTTATATATATAATTACAGATAGATACATTTTATTTTTATCTATGAATAAATAACAATTAGATAGTATTATACATTCATGATGAATTCAATATATGAGCCGATGATTATAAAAAAGTTTGTTTAAAATCAATTTATTACTTAATTCGTATAATTAAATAATCGTCATACAAAAATTAAGCAATAAACTAATTTCTTTTTAATTTTTCAATTTGAATAGAAAACTTTCATAAACGTCGGCTCATATATCCTTACGTATAAAGATATATTCTTTATAAAGATATATTCTTTAAATAAAAGATAAATAACAATTTTGTAATACTATAAATAGATCGTATATTTATCATAGCTAAGATCCATTTAATATGGGTCACAAAAACTTTTCTAATCTCGGTCATCAATATTTTGCGTCTATTAATTTATCCATTCATCTCTCTTTAAGCTCTAATGAATCTCTCCGCGGCATCTTTCGAACCCACTTTACCGAATCAAGTGGCTATAGTCGGCGAAGATCAGGAACTACAAGTTAGCTGTTTGGAACCCTGTGGTGTACCGACTCCTAAGGTTTATTGGAGAGATCCCAAGGGTCATATTATAAGTGACGCGGGTCCCATTCGCGTTCAGGACAATACGCTCATTATTGGGAAAGCTCAAATAAACGAGGACGATGGAAATTATACTTGCGTTGCTGAGAATCTTGCCGGTGAGACTGATATGTCCGTTCAAGTGGTAATATCAAGTGAGTATCAAACATCAATCCTAATCATTATTATTATTATCCATCATTTTAACGAGCAAAGATGTTGAATATTTATTATACGTATATGATCATTTATAAATATAAATATATAATAAAATTAATAGAAAATAATAATATTCAATTCTGAATTAGCACCACCAACATTGATCGGTTCGCCAGAATCATTAAGTGTGATGGAAAGTGAGCCCGTTACAATGACTTGTTCTTATTCGGGTATGGAATCACCTGTTACACATGTTCGATGGTTCAAAGATGGGGAACCTTTAAAAGAAACCGGCGGACCAACCAGACATCGGGTTACCGATCATCACGGTAACGTCACTTTACACTTCAAAAGCGTTGACTTATCGGACAAGGGTATATACGCTTGCGAGATAGAAACGAAGGGCTTCCTACCTATATTCTCTGATCCGGCTACGTTAACGATCGAAGAGAAACTCAAATTTTCACCGCCCCCTGTCAACAAACGTTTAGAACTTGGATCAACTGCTAAAGTTTCTTGCAAGGCTCAGGGTGCCACGAATCCAATGGTAAAATGGATCAAAGAGGGTGACGGTGAAGATTTTCCAAAACACGTTCAGGATATCAATGGAACTCTTCATTTCAACGGTGTTTTGGAAGAAGACAAAGGTCGTTACACTTGCATAGCTAGTAATATGCAAGGATCGATAAATCATACAATTAACATCGACGTAGTGAGTGAGTATAGAGCATCCTTTCAGTTGAGATTGGTTTTATAATTTCCTTCTTTTTTATTATTATTATTTTATTTTTTCTTAAAATCAATTTCCAATCGAACATTTGTTATGTCAATCTTTATCTTTCATTTAAATAATAACCTGTCTATCATTTCGATCGGTCGTTATCAATTTATTATCCATCGAAAAATTTAACCTAAATTTAAAATTCATTTCTTCGTTTAAAACATTTCTCACGGCCTATTATCGTTTACAGTCGCGCCAAAGTTTACGATACAACCACAAAATCCTACCGAAGCTATTGAAGGTTACCCGGTGATGTTGCATTGTGCTGCCGAAGGCGATCCTAAACCTACCATTCAATGGGACAAAGACTCCCGTATGAATAATTTGGAAAATCCCCGTTTTGAGGTACTTCCTAATGGAAGTCTTTACATCAAGGAGGTATATCTCGGTGATGAAGGAAAGTATGGTTGCACGGCTGGTAATAGTGGAGGTTTAAAGAGAGAGGAAGTTCAGTTAAATGTGAAAGGTATGATTTTCTTTTCTTTTCTTTTCTTTACTTTTCTTTTCTTTCTTTTCTTCTTTCTTCTTCTTCTTCTTCTTCTTCTTCTTCTTCTTCTTCTTCTTCTTCTTCTTCTTCTTCTTCTTCTTCTTCTTCTTCTTCTTCTTCTTCTTCTTCTTCTTCTTCTTCTTCTTCTTCTTCTTCTTCTTCTTCTTCTTCTTCTGCATCAACTACTGCATTGCCTTTCCTGTTTCGCGTTCTTAGCCGGCGACAGCTATAGATCGGATTTGGATTTGGAAGCTAGCGACGATGGTTCGATGATGACGAAGACGGTTACTATAACTCTCAGTGCTGCTGCCGCTTACATGGTTCTGGTTGTTGGTCTTATGTTGTACTGTCGTTATCGACGTCGTAGGAGGAAGCAACAGTATCTTCAAGAACAAGCTGAGGGTTGGTATTTCAACCTAAAAAAAAAAGTCAAAATGAAACAAAAGCAAAAAGAAATGAAAATTAAAAACTAAAAATAAATTTGAGATATGTATCTTTCTGTGAAAAATAAACAATAACAATCGATCCATGGTATGACATCGATCCTTATTTTTATTTCAACATTTTGTGATCCATAGAAAAATTAGAGAACGGCGAGGTGCAGGAAGAACAAACGGAATTGAAGGAGACCAGTCACAAAACTAATTCAACGAGCAAGAAGAAGGAAAATCGTGATTCTCAAAACAAGAGCGACGGTGCTGACACGGCACAAAGTCAAAGTAGCAATCAATCGAAGAGATCCAAATCGAATTACGATAAGATAGCAGTATCGCGTACGAATTTGAAGGAACTTAAGCCATTGGGCAGGGGCGAGTTCGGTGAGATTTATGCGACGAAATATCAATTGGACGGTGATAAGGAAAGCTTGGTTATGGTTAAAAGTTTGACTAATACGAAGGACGAGATTGCATTGCAGGAGTTCAAACGTCATTTAGATCTCCTGCATAAGCTCAATCACGAGAATGTTGTCAAGCTGATTGGACTATGTCGCGAGGAAGAACCAGATTATATGATCTTGGAATATACCGATTGGGGAGATCTCAAACAGTTTTTGATCGCGTCAAGGAAGGACAACAATAGTAGTCCATCGCACGAGTCTAAACCGCCACGTGCCCCTCAACTCTCTGTAGCACAGATATTATCCTTGTCTAATCAGGCCGCGAGAGGTTTGAAACATTTAGCTGACAGTCGATTGGTCCATAAGGACATAGCCGCACGTAATTGTTTGATCGCAAGTAATCTAACGATCAAGATATCTCTACCTTGCATGAGCAAGGAACCATACCATCAAGAATACACGAAACATCGGAACCAAGTGATACCTCTAAGATGGTTACCTTATGAAGCCGTCTATGAGGACGAATATTCTACCAAGAGTGACGTATATTCTTTCTCCTGTCTCGTATGGGAAATGTTTCATCAGGGTGAACTACCCTTCAACAAGATGAACGACGAATCCGTTCTTACTCAATTGAAGTCATTGACATTAACGTGGAAGCCCCACAAAGCGGCACCGCCAACCTTGCAGGAACTTCAGGTACAGTGTTGGGCGAATGATCCCAGAGAGAGGCCAACCTTCGACGAGGTTGTCTCGAAAATAGGGGAAATCGTTGTCGATAGTTGTCTCTAATTTATTTGTCGTTGTCGTCGTAAAAAAATAAAAGAAAAAAGAAAGAAAGAAAAATAGGAAAGGAAAGGAAAGGAAAAGAAAGGAAAGGAAAAAGATAATAAAAAAAGAAGAAACGAGCCTCCAAATTTATTGAATACTGCGATAGGGATAATAATTGTGTAAGGCTGTTTTAACCACAAACGACGTTAATTGCAAAACGTTAGTTACGCTTGCTTCGATGTGAAAACCGGAAATAATTTGAAAAACAAAACCAAACCAAATCGTCCAAGATTGCAAGATTATAATGTTCTCTTTCTCGTCGAGTATGTATATAACCAAACTTTCATATCGTTGTTTTGATAGAAAAGGAAGAAAAAAAAGAAGATAAAAAAGAAGAATTGAACTTTGCTTTATATTGAAGGCATAAAAGGATATTGAGGAGTACTTAATTCGAAATTTTTAATATAGATATTTCAATTACTGGTTTCACATCGTTGATCTTGCTATAATCGTATCGATAATTAAAAATGATCGATATTATTGGCTTCTATCGCATAAAAAGAAAAAAAAATCATGACTTGTCGTTAATAAATAATTAATGGGCCTCGCTGCGCATCACTTGGTATCATTTATCATATATCTACGCATTTTGAGATGCATATATATACATATATATGTATATATGTGTATATATATATATATATGTGTGTATATGTATATATATATATATATATATATATATATATATATATATATGTATGTGTGTGGGGTGGGTGTGTGTGGGTGTTGGCGTGGGTGTGTGTGTGTGTGTGTGTGTATATATATATATATATATATATATATATATATATATATATATATATATATATATATAGAATTATCAGGCCTTTGTGTAAAATGAGAAAAACGCTTATTATTCGTTAATTTAATCGTCATTGACAAAATTTATTGTCATATTAAGTGATACGTCCACTATGATACGAAGAAAGAAAGGAAACCATCACTTTCGAGCATCTTTCTCGAAATACAGGGTGTCTGAACAAAAAGAAAAAAAGAACAAAGAAAGAAACAAAAATATACTTGATCAGTTTCTAATCCTATTTTGTAATAAAAATTGTTATATCAGAGTAGATTTTATTGTTCGTTTGATAAACGTTAACAAGCGAAATATCGCGATAAAATTATCAATGATAATATGGCCTACTATTGATAATAACATTTTCTTTTTTTTAATTAAAAATTATCTTTAGAATCGAACGAATTATACAACTTTCTTCTACGACATTCTGTATACATTGTAGTAACATATTTTTAAATATCTCAAGTGTAACGAATGAATGAAAAGAAAAGAAAAAAGAAAGAAAGAAAGAAGAAAGAAAGAAAAAGAAAATCCATTGAATTGACGGTTGTTATCAACATCGAATTATTTCACATATTATGATGCATTTTCAATTATCGAAATCACGTAAGCGAGGCGTCAAAGTTTTGCGTTTATTGCAGAACGTCGCTCATTAACTTCGCAATCATTATTCGTATTACAGTGTTTTTGTCGCGTCCATTAGATAAGGGTTATAATATTTATTTCCAATTAGGATGTCCACTCCAATGAATGCTACCGTGTCCAGGTTAAGTAATATTAATATTAATATTATTAATAATAATAATAAATAATATAATAATAATAATAATAATAATAATAATAATAATAATAATAATAATAATAATAACGATAATCATGCATACGAATCCAATACACGTAAACGATATTATATACTTAAATGCAATACTTAGTATTCAATATTAACATGTAATAATAATAATAATAATAATAATAATAATAATAATAATAATAATAATAATAATAATAATAAGTATGGTCACTACATCGAATACTCTTAAGGATAAGTAACTCGATAGGAAAATCGAAGAAAAGTAACGACACGAACGTTTTCGATCGATCGAAATCATGTTTCAAGAAGAAGAATGTGACGATAATTAAGAAAAGTACGATTATCATAACGACGAACGCGATCTTGTCTTCGCATTGAATTCACTTTTTTTTCTTTTCCATTTTTTGTTTCATTTTTTTTTTTTTCTTTTATTTCTCAACACTCTCGTCATTCGTACGTCGTTCTTGTTTCAAAAAAAAAACACACACACACACAAACAAAGAGAAGGAACAATAACAAAAAAAATTTGAGACGGACATGTATATACCGGCTGTGTAAGATGAACTTTCTTCACGTTTGATGTTGTTTTTACAAGCGTTTCTTTTTTCTTATGTCCTTATTGAACTTGTAATGAAATTTCATTATTTTTTCGTTGTACGCAAGTGTTAGTTTTTAAGAATCTAATGACGACTTTCTACATTTTTTCTTCTTTTTTTTTTAATTCGATGCAATTTTTACGTATATATAAATATATATATTTGTTTTCTTCTCTCTATTTTTTTTTGTATTTAAATTTTTACTTTTACTTTGTAATATTTGTAGATAGATTTAGAATGATTTTAGAGCGCGACCTTAGCCGTGCGATTTTTAGCCGTTAAAGTAGAAAGAACGAAAAATAACGAAAAGGAAAAAGTAAGAAAAATAAACAATAACAAAACAGAAAAAAAACATTTCGAAACGTGTAATCCCGGATCGTACAACGTACAACGAAATAATTGATTAAGTTTTCTTTCTATCTTTTTCCTTTGCATGCACACGAGACAGAGAGAAAGAAAGAAAGAAAGAGAGAGAGAGAGGGAGAGAGAGAGAGAGAGAGAGAGAGAGAGAGAGAAATGATCATACCGATTAAAATTTTTGTTTTTAAAGTACAACCATCGAAGGAACAGAATTTTATAAATATTATAACATACCTAATTTAATCTATCAGCGATATTATGTAAATTTAAATTACCATTTTTTATTTATGTAAAGCCAGACAGATAGGGTATAATAACAAGCAGAAACGTTTCTCGTTGAAAGCCATAAACCGTTAAATAATTTAATGGTAATTGATGATATAGTAATCATAGTGCGTACGTATCATCTACGCCTAAGTATTCCAATTCTGCTTACTATCCGAGTACTTACTTATGCGATTTATGATCGATTAAAAGGAAAGAAGAAAGGAAACGACACAACAAAAAAAAAGAGAAGAACAAAAAATGTCGAACAACGTATTACATTGTATTTTATACAAAGTGAGAATGATAAAAATAGAATGTGTTTAAACAATTTTTAAGCTTTTACGATAACCACGAAGATATATGTCGCACGGCAAATATTTATATTTCTTTCGATCGATCGATCATTTTATATGTTATCTTTCTATACAAAATTATTGAAAAATGAAAGTAATAAAACAAAGAAAAAACAAGAAAAGGAAATAAAAGCATGCGATTCGCATAATATATTCGGATAGCTAACCGTTGGTGATATTAATCCTAGTTGTGCATACATCGTAATAATTTTAAATTGTGTAGTTGGGTTGCGCTATAACCCAGACACTTTAAACAGCTGTCATTTATACAGAATGAATAATTTTTACTTAAAAAAAAATACTGTATATTCTTTGAAGCCTTGGAAATAAAAATCAGTAGGTTTGAAAATGCATTTCCAATTCTATCATTATAAATAAAATGCATGAATCCATGCATTGCGCAAATTGTTTTAATTGAACTCAAAGATGGTCTGAGATGTTCTACACCCCACAGGCACAACTAGGGTTAAATCGCTCTGATTGATTTACCCGATTTTCGAATAATATAATTGTAACAATCGGCTAAATAGTATTATACTATAGGATTTGGATGAATTTTATAAGGAATATCCTTTCAGCGCTTATGTCATTTTCATTAATCGTACGACTCAGTATACGCGTAAACGCATAATGTATTATACATACATACGTACATACATACATATATACATACATACATACATAATATTCTACCGCATATAGGCATACGAATTATCAAGGTTAAACACTGCCAATGTTATCTAAATGCGATATTAAAGTGTCATAATCATGTAACGATAAGTGTTAGCATTCATAAATTTGTAGGAAAGAAAATGAAAACGAAGAAGGAAGAAAAGAAGGAAACAAAAATGTAACAAGAAAAAAATGAACAAAATCCTTCCTTAAACTCGCTTCCTTTATTAATTAATTAATACTACGCGAAAAAAGATCGTGAGAAACATTTTTATATAAATTATTCGATTATACTTTCAATAGAATTCAAATAATTGAATAACAATGAGAATGATAAAAATAAAAAATCGTATCCGAAACATCATGTTTTCCACTTCGTGGAAAAAAAAGCAAAACCGTAAAAATTTTAGAGATCGTTCCAGTCGACAATTTCTGAGATGCTTCCTAGATGTTTTTTTAGAAAAACAAAACAAAAACGATAATTAAACGCTAAGAAGTATTCTTGTATGTATTATAAGTGCGTGTTAGGAACATACCTTGCAACGATCTCGTACAGATTCCTCCTTTAAACCCCAATTCCAACCTTCCAAACCTCGTCCCCGTATATTTCAAGGTCGTGTGAAAGAAAAAAGAGAAGAAGAAAAGAAAAGCCGTACGTTCATATCATTTTTTAGAAGCTGTTTTATTGAAAAATATCGTCGCGTCTTCTTAGCGAGATATATAAAAAGCGACCTGTCTATGCCTAACACCTTAATGTATCTAGTCATGTACGTTTCGAGACGTGGCGAGTAATAAAGAAAACAAAAAAAAATGAAAAAAAAGAAAAGGGAAAGAAAAAATAAGTAAAATGCAAAAAAGAAAGAAAAAAAGTAAGAAGAAAGGAAGAACCACAGCGAATCCGCGATTTATATACACGAATCTTTCATATCCTTAGGGCGCTCGAAATCGATTTCTTTTTTACAGTATTTTGTAAATATTTGTACTTTTTTATCTACATACGTCGTACTCTCATAAATTTTTGGAATAATATGTGCTACGATTAAATAAAATAAAAAGAAGGAAAAACAAAATTGTATATACGTATATATCCCATACTGTTTTCGTTGTTTCGTTTTTCAATTTTGTTTTATTTATTTATTTATTTTTACGTTTTTAATCTTGCTTTTATCTTCCATTAACTTCGTAGGATCATTAAAAAAAAAACTTTTTAAAAAGTATTTAATACTATTATAATATATAAATATATATATATATATATATATATTTATATTAAATATATATATATATATATATATATATATATTTAATATATATATATATATATATATATATTTAATATATATATATATATTAAATAATATTAAATAAAAAATATGTATTATATCAAAGATCATCGACGAGGGATACGAAACAAGGGTGACAAGAAGAAGAAGAGGTTGGTATATTACCTAATCAAATTTATTTTTACTTAATATTTCATGGTACAGTCTATACCTATTACGATATATAAAATAACGTAGTCGTTCGAATGTAAAAATCTGTTAGAAGTAAAATAGATAAGAGTAACAAGAAAAAAATGGGGAAATAATATGTATATATATATATATATATATATATATATATATATATATATATACACACACACACATATATATATATATATATATATATACACACACACACATATATATATATATATATATATATATATATATAATTAAAAAAAGTGGAAAAATCGCAGACTAAATAGCGCCCAGAAAGGAATTGAGTCAGAGGCAGTCGTTATATGATCCGATATCTCTAAAATCAACGCTAGATATATATATATATATATATATATATATATATATATATATATATATATATATATATATATAAGTTTTCATCAACGCATCGACGCAAAGAGTATGTCCGTAGATAATATATATATATATATATATATATATATATATATATATATATATATATATATAAATTCTAATGAGAATTATACTTAATTCATATTACTTAGTATACTTAATTCATTAATATGGTATGCAGCCTCACTCTCTAATATTACTAAATATAATTGGTAATGTTATTAATGCGATAATAATTATCGATAAATATAGATTATTAACATTATAAATAATAATCGTCAAAATCGTATTAATAATAATAATAATAAACAATATTATAAGGTATTTTTTAATGGTTTTAGTTTTTTAAATGTTATCATATAGTAATAATTATAGCGTATTCTGAAAAATAGATTAGGGTACCGTGGGCAGAGAGCGGAGTTACATCGTCAATCGACCCCAAAAATTTTCTCGATAACACTTACGATCACCTTTTAAAGTTCTTCAGTCACCAGGGGTTCGAATTTATATTTAATCCCATACGCTTAACGTAATTGAAAATGACGTAGCGCATACGTCTGCTTCGAAGCATCCGAAATTTATATAGTACAACACCTATCTCCATTCCTATTTCAAAATGGCGACTTTTAGGTGCGAACATTCATTTTTTCCATTTTTCTTCTCTCTCTATCTCTTTCTTTTTCCTTCCTTGCTCTCGAAAACGATCGAATCCTGATGACATGCGTCCATTAATCTTTTACTATTTCTTTTTTATTTTTTTTAACCTTGTCACGTCTATTAACGAGCCTCTGCCACTCTGCCTAGGGAACCCACTATAACAGGGCACTATGAACAGCAGTCTGCTGGCTAAGTGACTTTCCGAATCAACGATCGCTTCATTTCACTCATTCGTCTCTCTCTCCCTTTCTCTCTCTCTCTTTCTCTTTCTCTCTTTCTCTTTCGTATTTCTTTTTTGCATTTCTTTCTTTATCACTCTTTCGTCCTCTACACATTTGTTCCTCTCATTCTATCAATGTTCTTTTCTTCTCATTCACACGCACACACTTTCCCTTTTTCATTCTCTCTCTCTCTCTCTCTCTCTCTCTCTCTCTCTCTCTCTCTCTTTCTTTTTTTTCTTTTTCTCTTATTCTCCATCTTTCCTCCCTTCCAATCGTCGCGTCTGTACATATTTCACCAACGCCATTTTTTTCCATACTATTTTAAATACAAACAATGTATATACGTTCGTTATATAAAACGACTGTCCCTTGCCGTTTTTATAATTATGCATTTGCAAGCCAAAAAAGAATAATGAAATCAAAGTAGTGGCGTTGTCAAGTAATAATAATAATAATAAAAATAAAGGGAAAAAATGGCGTTCTATTTGACGGTCTAACGACAAATTCATCGACGAAATTTTACAAATGACGTTATATTTTTTAACAACACGCGCGAGCTATCGATCCTGTATTTTTTTTGTCCTTTTTATTCTTCTTCTTTTTTCCCCTTTCTTCTTCTCGAACAAATTTTGTAATAGGTCGACGAATTTAACGAATCCATCGCAGTCACGTACAATCGAAAAAATGTACGAACGATCGCAAAGCGAGAGACGAACATTAATACATACGTACATGTATATATACATACATGCATACGTACATACATGCATACGTACATACATGCATACGTACATACATGCATACGTACATACATGCATACGTACATACATGCATAGGTACATACATACATACTTACATACATACATACATACAGATCTCATTCGCAAATTCGCACTCGTTTAAATCCATTAAAGAAGCTCTCCTCGCCAGCATGCTTTTCCTATATCTGCATTCACACTACGTGTCAGCCAATAGTAAATCACTACTACTGTATCTTTTTTCGCGTTATGATATTTTTACTTTACTTCTTTAATTACTTGTTAAAGGTAATTTTTTTTTCTTTTTCATTTAAATCGTTCGTTAATATTAAACGTGCCGTGTCTCTACCATCAGCCTACTTGTATCAACTACTTATCTCATTCTCCAGTTTTTTTTCTTTTTTTACGTTTTATTTATTCCCTTAATTATTTTAATTCTCCCCTCTCTTTCTCTCTCTATCTCTTTTGCTCTTTCTCTCTTTCTCTCTTCTCACGTTTATCTTTCTTTCGCCAGCCTCGTCGTTTTCGTGTATACGTGTGAATGCGTACGTGTCATATATTCTATCCTATGTAATTTGCGAGCGTGCACGTATTTGCACAAGTTTGTAGTTTTGTTTATATATATTTTGTGTTTTTCAACCTTTCTCTCTTTCTCTCTCTCTCTCTCTATCTCTATCTCTATCTTTCATAAATATTATCGTATAATGCCATTGGCCTGTCATTATAGAAACGTAATAATCGACATAATAATAATTTCGTAATCTTAGCAAATATTATTTCACACGCTCGCTTTCCTCTTTCTCTCTCTCTCTCTCTCTCTCTCTCTCTCTCCCTCTCTCTCTCTCTCTCTCTCTCTCTCTCTCTCTCTCTCTCTCTCTTTCTCTTGTGTCTGCCTCTGCTTCTGCTCTGTCCCTGTCCCACTGTATGTGTGTCCATGCACGTGTATATATACGTGTATGTTGTCGTTTATTTATACATATGTATAATATATTATTTTGAACGTTTTAATATAGATTATGATCGTATTTTTCGTGAACGAAGAAACGTATCGCGTATGCCATTCGTTCACCTCTTTTCATTTATCTTAACTTTTTTCTTTGTATCTTTTTCTCTTTCTTTTTTTTTATGCTTCTTTCTCTTATTCGCAATTTATCGTGCAAATTACGGTGAGTGGCACGACTTATAATAATATTAATAATTCAACGCACCGTTAAACGCCCAATAGCAAGACTGCGCGCGCACGTACATATTACACACTTTTTGTTTCATACTTTTCATATACACACGACGCACAGGCACACGCACATAGAGACACAAGCGCGCTTATACACATACACACACACACACACGTATATACACGTAAGAAGTACACACATATGCACATGCAGTATCGTCGTGCCTTCGTCGTTATCATCGTATCTTCTATGATATATATTTTTTTCTTTTTTTGTTTCGTTTCGTTTTCATTCATCTTTACGTTCCATTTCGTTCTTGTATCTGTTAAGTGTTACACACTTACACAAACGAGCGTGAATTTTTTGAAAGAAT
>OU964972.1:1252500-1280000 GCA_918808275.2 Dolichovespula sylvestris | reverse complement strand
AATATATAATAATATCAATAATTAAATAAATAGTGATATATAATATGCGTAGAAGATAGAATAGTATAACTATATCTAATATTTAATAAAATTGAACTTCACGAATAATTGCGAACAAAAATGAATATTCTTCTGTCCTCATCGCTCTTATATGTTCAAATTTAATCAAGTACTTTTCATTCTTATCTCTCTCTCTCCCTCTCTCTCTCTCTCTCTCTCTCTCTCTCTCTCATTCTCTCGCGCGCTTGTTCGTTCATTCTTACTCTCATCCTCTCTCTTTCTCTCTCTTTCTCATTCTCTCTCTCTCTCTCTCTCTCTCTCTCTCTCTCTCTCTCTCTCTCTCTCTCTCTCTCTCTCTCCCTTTCTTCCAATGCCTAGAAAAACATTTCATTATATAGTATATATCACATACGCGTTTATCTCTAAACACACTGAAATAAGAAGCACTTTAAGATAGATGTCCTAGAGATATATAACATCGGGCCCAAAATCAGATGGACTGATTTATTTTTTCTTTTTTTTTTTTGAATCTCGATTTTAAATCGTTCATAAAACTCTTAACTCCAGTAGAATATGTCTTTTTTTTGTATATGTGTGCTATATAATACATATAAGTCATGTCTCTCTTTCTCTCTTTTACATTCACTTAACCTTTCGTTCTCTTTCTCTTCTTCTCTCTCTATCTTTCTGTCTCTCTTTCATTTTGTTTCTCTCAAAGCTCTCATGTATGTGTTTTTCATATTTATGTATTTGTGCGAATGTTAAAAAGCGCGTTTCTGAAACGTGCATAATAAAACCATTATACTTGATTTTCATAATTTCTTTTCTTAATCTCTCTCTCTCTCTCTCTCTCTCTCTCTCTCTCTCTCTTTGCGTTTTCTTTCTCTTTCTCGTTTTAGTTTTTCCCTTTCCTTTTCTTTTTCTTTTTTTTGGCCTTTCCTTTTAGTGTAACAAGAAGCTTAAAGATTTTTTCTTTTTTTCTTAATTAATTAATTAATTAATTATTTATTTATCTCTTTTTTAATTATCAATTTTATCTGTGGAATCACGCGACGTAATAGCAAAGTATCGGATTTTACTACGACGTATATGCTTTTCTCTTTCTCAATTTTTTTTTCCTATTTTCTTTCGTCTTAATACATTTTTAACGCGTGTATAAATCAATAGTCAATAGCAATCTCCGCGATTCTATGAAGTAGCATACTTTCCTTTCCTTTCTATCCTTATCTTTTTCTCGCCCTCTCTCACTCTATCTTCCTTTCTTCATCTTTTCTTTTTAATCTTCTTACTCTTTGTTTGTTTCTTTGTTTGTTCGTTTTATTTTTATTTTTTGGACAATCATAAGTAAAACGTTGCTTAACTCTTAACATCTTCACTATTATCATTATGATCATTACCATCATCGTCATTATCATTATCATTATCATCTTCATCATCATTATCATCATCATCATCATAATCATAATCATCGTAACTTTTATATTTGACATAAACACTTTTGATTAGAAATTATGACGAAATATTTACATTCATTCATGGTTTATATAGTTAACGTAAATTGGGATGATCGTTAATTATTTATTCTTTTTCTTTTGTTTTTTTCATCTTTTAAAGGAAATTTGGCGGCGACGGATGGGAGGGGGGGCGAGAATGTAGAGGGGTATAGAAGTCATTTGAAAAAGAATTGAAGATCGTAATATCGCGCGGTTAGAAAGATGATACGAAAGCATTATTGTATTTTTAAGAGAAAAAGAAACGAGGAAGAAAAAGACAAACGATTAAATAGAAAACAAAAGAGAAGAAGGATGAAAAAGAAAATAAAAAAAAAGATCGGGGGCGGAGTAGGGGTATACTTGGAGAAAAGTGAGAGCAATTTTTTTTGCGAATATTTTTGACATTAGCGACGAATTTTTACGAATTCTTTTGTCTTCTATCTTTTCTTTTTACCATTTTCCTTTACTTTCCTTTTTATTTAAGTACCTGTCTCGCGGGAGAAAAGATTAGATTGAAGGAATGATACGTTCTAAGAACGATTTAGTTAAGTAACGACGAGGACAAATAAAAATTAAAAAGATTGGAAATTGAAAGTAAAAAACAAAAAAAAAGAGAACAAAAAGAATAGGGAAAAAGAAAAGGAAAAAAAAATATACACGATGATATCGATTAAATGCGAGACGAGGAAAGAAGTATATGTATATATATGTATATATGTATATATATGTATATGTGTATATATATATATATATATATATATATATATACACACATATATGTACGTACATACGTACGTATTTATATGTGTATGTCTTCGTACGAATAAGAACCACGCGAGTGTGCAGCGAAGCAGATATTTTCATCTACCTTCTCTAATAAAAAATACAAGTAAGGTAGCGCGCGCTTATGAATCAGCCCATACGCGAAAGAACTTTCCTGCTAACGTCGCTAAGAACGTTTCAATTTCGAGGCACGCAGTAGTATTACGTGAAGTATATTAATGGCACTATCGATCACTCGCATTAAATATTACAACGTTAGAAAAATTGCATGATGAGCCCGAAGATAGAGTCACCCTAATTTTTTTTTCTTTCTTTCATTCTCTCTTTGCTTCTTTTTCTTTTCTTCTCTTTTCTTTTCCTTCATCTTTTTCTTCTTCTCTTTCTTCTCTCTTCTTTCTATACTTTTAATTTCTTCTCTAACCACTCCCTCTTAATTGACTTTACGAAAAAAGCCTTGTCGTAATACTAACGGCGCACAGTTTTACAATCACTTCATGACGGATAATTAATAAAATAGTGAAGGTTACGATATTATTATTATTATTATTATTATTATTATTATTATTATTATTATTATTATTATTTTTATTATTATAATTTTTATTTTTATTATTATTATTCTTATATTTTTTCCGTTTTTTTCTTATTTTTTTTTCTTTTTTTTCCTTTTTTTACACGCTACTGCACTATTTTGTCAATCGAGCCTGATCGTTGGAACACTTTACCGCCATTTTCCTTTTGTGTTAATTTTTAATTCATTAATTTATTTAGTTATTCATTTATTTATTTATTTATTTATTCGTTTATTTATTCATTCATGTGTTTACTTACTTATTTGTTTGTTTGTTTACTCGTTTATTTAATTTTGTTTTTCTTTTTCTTCTTCTTTTTGTTTTGCTTCAAACGACTTTTTCCCATTCAATTAGCGCGAAATTTCGAATCAAGCGATAGAACTGTCGCGGGACTTTTATCTGAAGTTTATGTAAAACAGTGCCACGCTAAAGACTAACGATACAATAATCGTACAACTCCTAAAATTAAAATATTTCACAGCATATATTCTCTTTCTCCTTCTTTCTCTCTTTCTGTCGTTCTCATATTTTCAGGCGTATATTCGCACACAATCACGCACGAGAAGGGGGTGATGGGTGGATGTCGAGTATTACAAAGAGAAACGAGAACGTATATTCTGAAAGAAAACACGTGAAAAATAATTCGTTCCTTTTAACCTTTTTCTTTTTTTTTTCTTCTTTTTTTCTGTATCGAAAACGAACGATAAAAAACATAAGCGTCATACCATGTTCGGCTGCTTGATTCGAGCTGGGTGAGCCTCGATCCGCTAAGTTTTTCAAACCGATACTCACGAGTTTATAATGACAGCACATATTTTTCTATTCAACGCACGGATCGATTCGTTTAATCTTAAATCTTCAATATAAACAACAACGATTCGATTATTATTTCTATTTTCTTTTACTCGCGAGTAACGTCGCTTGAATAACTTTGAATTGTTGAATTTAAGCCTAATAGATTATTAAACCTTTTCGCTCAGACGTATCGAACAACAATTACTGTAACGCCATTTATCAACGCCAAACGAAAAAAAAACCAAAAGTACTACGTTGAAATATGTTTTTATAGTTTATAATAAGACCAAACTTTGCGGTCTATTTAAATACGAAAGCGTTAGAATGCTCGACGAAATGATTAATCGGTTAATGGCGTCAACAGCAACAACAACATTACGGCAAGAATTGAACGCCCTGAGACGTTATAGGTTATACGGCAGTTATCGAAGTATCATCATGAGTATCAATAGCGGCGAAAAGGTTAATTATTAATAACCTTTAATCTAGGGTAGAGAGAAAAGAAAAAGAAAAGAAAATTCGAAAAACCTTCCCTTGGAACATCGTCGAAGCAAAAAAACAACAAAACACAACAAAAATAGGTCGAGTTGTATCAATGAGAAAAAAAGAAGAAAAAAAAACAAGAAAAAAAAGAAAAAAAAATTACAAAAAGAAAGGCAAAGAAAGCACAGTTCAGTCTCTCTCTCGTACTCTCATTCTCACTCTGTTTCACGCATACACACATACACACACAAACATACACACTTGCACTTATGCTTACACTTACACTGGCGGCATCAGACTTTTCTTTGTGAGTCTTCTCTCTATACATTTTTGAGAACGCTTAATATAGGACTCCTGATTTTAAGAAGGTATTCAGTGTCCTTCCCCTCATTTTAACGGGGATGGTAAAAGCAGGGTGTCGAAGGGTATGTGATAGCCGTGGGAATAATCGAGGACTATGATCGATATATGAAACTGCAGGGTGGCGTTAGGGTTGGCGGTGGTGGCGAGCCACTCATCGCGATCGGTACAAGGGTCGGTGATGGCGACGAGGAGGGAGGGGAGGGGGAACTCGAAGAGACGCTGGAGGGTGGCGAAGGCGACTCGAGTGCCCTCGGACCAGCTAACTCACGATTGGACTGTCCCCCTGAGGACGTCACAGCGCGACTACTTCTACCGGCTGAGCTCGCGTTGTGACGATTCCGTGTTGGCCGTCCTAAGCTCCGGTGACGGCCACCTCCCTCCTCGCTCGTTTCTCAGAGATAAACCTTTTTAACGCTGCGTGTCGTCGCGAATCCGTCGTTTCGACGATACGCGTCCCCTTGATGAGAACGAAGGGTACCAAAATTATCCCTTGGGCCACGGAAACCATAACCATCTGGAAACTGGAATAAAGTTTCCGTTGGGGTTGGCGGTGGTTTTCTCATGGTACCCTTTGGTGAATGCATCTTCGATGGTTGTGGAACTAAAACTGGTTCCGCGTAGGTAACCTCTTCTTGAGGCAGTAATTTTGGCTCAGGCGCTAACCTATAAATAATGATGATATTTGTATATTTTCTTTTTTCTTTTTATTATTATTATTTTTTTTTTGGTTTTAGTCATTTTTGTATCAGTAATTTTCGATCTCGGATAAACCGGTATGACTTTTACCTGTTGACGTTTTGACGTTGTTCGAAGTATTCATACTCAGTATCTGGATACGGCAAATTATCATCCTCATCTTTTCTACACTTCCTACCGCATAGATAACCCGCGACAAAACCAACAAGCAATGCTGCCAACGCACCGGCCACTACGGCCATCACTAAGGTCTCAACACTATATTGTGGCGGCGGCGAATCAGCGGCTGATACTTCTGGACCTTTAACGTTTAACGATAAAGTTAAATATATACGTTATCCTTGGGTTTAAACCTGTTTAATAATAAATAACTTTGATATACCTGAACTGTCTTGTTCTTCGTTTTGCATTATATTTATTATCTCTCCGCCTTGGCTCTCCTTACTAGGTATCATCGAATCCTGAGGGAATTTATTTTGATTAGCAGAAATGGCACCGACACTACTAGCGTCCTTGTTTAATCCTTTACTTGGTGGACAGGACGCATGAATGCCAGTTGCTACGCTTTGTAAAAATCTGCTGGCATCCGTAGCAGCTGGACCAACCAATGCACGACACTTGCCCTCGACCTTGTCCCAAGCACAATATGGATCCTGGAGAGCTACACATTCGCCGCAGGACAATATCCTATCACCGTAACAACGATGCAACCTTAATGCTTGGACTTGGCTATCTGCTATCACAACCAGTCGGCCATCTTCCAAACCGTCACCGGCTTGAGAAGCACGGACGACTTTTATTCCACGAACAGGCACCGTTGATGGAAATGCTTGGATTTCTTCGATCACAACTGGACTAACTTTTTCGTGAGAATCCGCTGACTCAGCGTTTACAGCTTTGATAACCTTTCCGTTGTCCGTGCCAATGAAGAGGACATCGTAAGTCTTACCACCTGGTGTCTTCACTTGAGGATCCACTGCGATTTGTGTAAACCTGTAACTGTTTTTTCAAAAATTCGACTTGTAATTCTATTTTTATACATGTATATATATATATATATATATATATATATATATATATATATATATATATATAAAGTGTCATTAAGAAAATGTGTGAAAGAATTTTATTTTTCTAGATTCTCAACGTTTTTGGATTAGGTACAATTAATTTCTTGTTCTTTTTTTGGTTTTTCTTTCTTTTTCAGTGATTAAATACTTAAATATTAAAGATTAAGTTAGAATTTATAGGATTAAATTTTCTTCTATCTAAAAAAGAAAAGAAAAAGAAGAAAAAAAATAACAGGAATAATTAGCATTATTATTAGAAGAGATACATATAATATATAACAGAAAGTAAATCTTACTGAAAACTGGTGCGTATAACGATCGGCTGTCCAAAAAAGCTGGGCACTGATTCGTCCATCAGGGAATGGGTGTTGATAAAGTTTAAAGTTAAATCCGGTAAAGTGCGGGAATCGTTGACACACTGTCCCGGCCTAGGATCGGGTACTTTGGCACTTTGTACAGGCAGCCAGTTTGAGTTGAGCGCGCTTTGCTCCTTGAAATTACCCTCGAAGGTATCGGTGATGTCCTGGAGGGAAAAGGCGCACACAGCTGAGCCGCTTATGCTATTTACCGGGGTCGTAAACGTGCCGTATATCAGCTGGGCTGATAAACTTCCGTATTGTCCGGATATCAGTTCGGTCGTTGATTCTGCGAATCGAAATTATTTATTTGTTTAATAATGATTTCGAAATTATGAAAATAACCAGAAAATATATCTACGAAAAAGCATGTTTTTATCTAATTACGATCCTCGATTAGATTAAAAAAATTTATTTTAACGATTTGTAATTATTCTTTATTTATTTATAAATGATTTTAAAATTATGAAAAAAATGAAAATATATCTACGGAATAGTTCCTTTTATATCTAACCAAAATTGATTAAAAAGTTTATTTCAATGATTTGTAATTATTCTTTTCTTTTCTGCTTTTTTTTTTTTAGTTGTATCTTTCAAATTTGTCACACTTTGATAGTTCGTACTTCCATTTTTTTCTTCAAATTATTAATTCTTTCTCTCCTTATATTCGTTCTATCAGCCATCTTAACAATTTTTACTCGTTTATATACTACTTGCTTTTTGTATCTATTTATTTTTTCGCTTTAAATTTTTAATCTTTATTCTCCTAACAATTGTTGTATCAACTACTTCGAACCATTTTACTTCTTCTTCAAATTTACTATTGTCCTCTAATTCTAATTATATATATATATATATATATATATATATATATATATATATATATATATATATATAGCAATAATATTTCGAATAAATCAGTCACAGTAAATATCACTAAACTATTTTTTATTTGTACCTTCGATACTTTATATAACTGATAATTAATACGGATCTCAATTCAATAAAGGTATACTTATCAATAAAGAATAAAAATTCGTTCGAAACAGGATAACTCACGTATTTCATTGAAGTAAAAAGGAAAGTCCCCGGTGACGGAGCAATTAAGACGAGACTTTAGGAAGGACGTCCATCTGTTACGAAAACGATGGGGTCCGCCCCGATCGTATTTACAGACTCTCGCCACGCGAGAATAGACGGCCTGAAAAAGATCAAGCGAAAATAATATAATAATAATAATAATAATAATAATAATAATAATAATAATAATAATAATAATAATAATAATAATAATAATAATAGCAATAATAATAGTAATAATAATAAAAGAAACGAAAAGTGAAAAAGAAAACAAATTTCTATATCATTATCTTTATCTTTACAGATAGTTTCATGTATTTATCTATTATATTTAACGTTTTATCTCCTTATTCGAAGTGAATGATCAAGAATCGTTCATTTTCTTACTATGTAGCATCACAAACTTCATCGTCTTTGAACTTTTAGAAATCTGTCAAAGCTTGGAGAAACTCCAAAGCACAACGGGAAGCTTTCGTAATAACCCAGAGGGGAGGACTTAAGACGACTCATTCACAATTGACCCCTTAGCTTTCGAACTTTTCTTCGATCGAAAGGTAGTAAAGAGACGGGAGGTAGGGTGGAATCGTTTGCTGATAGAGAATGGGTAAAGAAACCGGGCCTTCTCTAAAAGCTCACTCTGAATGGCCACTGATCGTAAGAGACTTAATCGTCTTAAATGGCCGATAAGAAATGGCCGAAGAAAAGTACCAAAGTACCAGTTGCTACAAAAAAGAATGAAAGTTTATTTCTATAGATAATATTTTTTTAACGAAATAAAAAGAAATAATGATATTAAAAGCAAAAAAGCAAATAAAAGAAATTCGGAAAGAAAGAATATGTGTGTGAGTGTGTGTGTGTGTCTATTGCTTTCTCTTTTTTTAATAATAATTTAGTAATTTTGTAAGATCATTCACTTAAATACATTTCATAATTACATATGATATGCATATCTAGCACTAACGTTAGTAAAAAAAAAAAAATAAAATAAGGAAACGAGTACAGAAAGAAGGTATCGTTAATCTAAATCTTATAAGATAATTTTTTTTGTTAGTACTAACAAAGTAATTTGTTAAAATTGTTTTACCTATAATAATCTTATAGATATAATATGTCTGATATTTAACAAGATATAAACAAAAATTAACAATGAGAAGCAAATGAATAAAAAATAAAGGAAAAAGTAAAAAAGAAAAGAAAAATGTATGACAAGAAAGTATTAGTGATTTAAATATTATAAATTAATTTTTTTCTAGTATTATCAAAGCAGTTTTTTCTTTTTAATTTGTTTAAACCATTTCATAATTATACATGATATGTAGCCTAAAAATTAATAAAAAAAAGAAGAAAAAGAAAAGAAATAAAAGAGTATAAAAATAGGTATTGATACTCTAAATTATAAAATAATAATTTTATGAAATTATTCGCTCGTGCCAACCTGATAATAGTACGTTGCATATAGAATGAAAATCATTAAGATGCAATGAAAAGATATAGAATGGAAGTCACATGACTCTCGTTTAGGAATATATTATCAGATTATATAAGTCGATCGATAATGCGCTTAATGAATTATTTCCGCTTTAATTACGTTCCCTCGATAATAATCAAGAGATTTATCGATCGTTACTCACCTTGCCGCAGTTTATATATTCAACAGCGGTCTCCCTGAAGAAGAAGTAGACAAAGTCACCTTGGGACATGGAACTCACAAAATTTGGAGCTGTAACGAAACAAATATTTTACTTGTTAGATAAATATATATATATATATATATATATATATATATATATATATTATGCTTAGAACATTGTTTAGCATATCGTTTTATGTGAAAATAATTAACGTGTTACGTAAAATTAAAGATATTTAATTTTGAAAATAAATATGTGCTATAACAGACTAAGCTTTACTGTATACCTGCAAATACAAATTATCATTAAATTATTTAGAATGTTGTTTAGAATATCGTTTTATACGAAGACGATTAATAAGTTACGTGGAGTAAGAGATATTTAGTAAAAAAAAAGCTTCAAAAATAAAAAAGAGAAATAATGTCATTATACGCTGACTATATATGCGAAGTTCATTCATCATTGGTTGAAATAATTTAAAAATTAGACATTGTTTAGAATATCGTTTATATGTACGAACAAAAATTAATGTTACGTGTAATTATTACTTATTAATAAAAAGGAATAATATTACATCAAGTAAAACCATATCAGTAAGCTTAATTTATTATCAGATTATGTAGAATATTTTTTTTACATGAAAACAATTAATGTATTACATTGAATTAACAAAATTTATTTTATAGATAACAAAGAATAATATTTGTGAACTTAATTCATTATTACATTACTTAGAATATTGTTTTGAATATTGTTTTGAATATCGTTTAACATGAAAACGATTAAACTGTTACTTGAAATTAGAGATATTAATTTTGAAACTAAATATGAGTGACGTAAGGCTAAGCCTGGCTGAACTAGCGAGTCTCATTTATACGTTGTTTAGAATATTGCTTAGAATATCGTTTAACTTGAAGATAATTAATGTATCACGTGGAGTCAGAGATATTAGTTTCGAAGATAAGAAAAAGATGAGTGACGTCACTCCGGACCGTCGCTATCATCTATATGTTCCTTAGAAAATTGTTTAAAACATTGTTTAGAACATTGTTTTACATATATCATGTTAATATGTTATACAGTTTTGGAGGTAAAATTTTACTGATGAGAAAAAAAAGTTAGTGAGGCCAAGGACAAGTTTGGCGATACATATTGACTCTAATTATTTTCATGTTACTTAGAGCATTTTTTAGAACGTCGTTTTATATGAAAACGAAAATTATCAATTTCCGTGGATTTAGAAGATATTTTTCATTTTGAAAATAGACATGAGCAATAACATACTAAAGTTGATTTATACACTTGCAAGTTCCAATTGTTATATTATTTAGAAGATTGTTTAGAATATCATTTTATATTATGATAATTAATAGGTCACGTAGATCAAGACAAAATCCATTAAAAAGAAAATTTTGTAAAGATAAACATAAAAGGAAAAATAAATGATGTCGGTAACATACACACTGACTATATTATATAACCAAAACTCACGAATACATTACATAGTTTAGAACGTAAGTGTTTAGAACGTAAATGTTATTTGGAATATTACTTTTACGCTAGAAGCAAATAATATCTTAATTAAAACAGAGAAAATATTTTCCTCGCGTTAGAATTATTCTGAAATTTATTGAGACTTTCGTTGTTTTTTTTTTTTAAGGTTTGAATATCAGCCTGTTAACTTTGTTATCGGCATCCCTATAATTCCTTTTCGAACAGGACGTTCATACAGAAATCTTTTATTTTAAGCGATTATTTCGAGAATCCTGTGGTAAAACTCTCTCTCTCTCTCTCTCTCTCTCTCTCTCTCTCTCTCTCTCTCTCTCTCTCTCTCTCTCACTCTCTCTCTTTCTCACTCTCTCTCTCTCTCTCTCTCTCTCTCTCTCCCTCTCTCTCTCTCTCTCTCTCTCTCTCTCTCTCTCTCTCTCTCTCTCCCTCTTTTGTCGGTAAAGTAGGAAAACTTTATCGATTTATTAACCGTGACAGGGTTTTCATAAGCTTCTTAAGATTCATAAAGTAATATTAATCTCGCGCTTTACGTACGAGCTATCCTATAAATTTTCTCCGTTCTCCTTTTATACACAGAAAAACGTACACGTACACGTACACGTACACACACACGTACACGCACACAAATACGTTCCGTAAAGACGAACATTCATCTTTTTTTCGATTTTCGAGGACAAATTATCAAGCTTCTTACAATATTCTCATCTACCATAAGAATTCTCTTATTTTCCATAGGATTAAAATCAACTTTGATCGACGTGCATTTATCTCCTAATCTCCCGTTTCTCGGAGTCGATCGAAAGTCGACTTGTGAATTGTTCGACAACGAAAGATGGGACAAGAATATATACATATATAAGCAAGAATGTATAATATATACATGTATGTATGTATGTATATATATATATATATATATATATATATATATATATATATACATATATATAAAGAGGGAAGGAGAGAGAGAGAGAGAGAGAGAGAGAGAGAGAGAGAGAGAAAGAGAGAGACAGATAGAAAGAGAAAATTGAATTTTCTTCCGACCGAAAATCAATATTATCCAACTTGGGTAGGAAAACTTGATTAGCGCTCGTACACCGTTCAATTAAAATACCCTCCGAGACGAGATAGCGGGGTAGAGGTTGGAAGGAGGAGGGATCTGGAATGGGAGGGATGGAAAAGAGTGGAGGGTGCCTCGAACAAAGTGACGTATCAATTTTAACGCTCCGTTCGAACAAACCAACCCATCAACCAACCAACCAACCCACCAACCATCCAACCAACCTACCTACCAACCAAACGACCGACCGACCAACGACATCGACGATTCTTAACGAAAATTTTCATTCCCTTCGAACGATTCATTTTATTAATATCTCCCATCTGGTAGCACACCATATTCTATTCGTTAGGTGTCGTTCCAGAAATTTTTTAAAATCTTTTTAACGGTGACGACGGCGACGAACCATGGAAACTAATTGTTATATTTTTTTCATTTCGTATTATTGAAAAAAATGAACGATAAGAAGAACTCGGAGAAGGAATTTACAAAAAAAAAAAGTAGAAAAGAGTGGTGCTGGGGAGGGATGGTACTGATGTGGTGGTAATGGTGATGGTAGCAGCTCGACTTTAAGCTACTTACACACGATGCCGTCTTATCGTAATAAAAGAAGAGGAAGGAAAAAAACGTGCTTTTGTAAAGAGAAAGAAGCGCCAGCAACTCGGTTGATTTTTATAAAAATGAACAATGAAAATCCTTTGCTTGACGAGATTCTTCATTATCGTCTACTGTCTTTCTTTGTCTTAAGAAAGGTTTAGATGTTGTATAAGAGAAAGAGAGAGAGAGAGAGAGAGAGAGAGAGAGAGAGAGAGAGAGAGAGAGAGAGAGAGAGAGAGAGGAAAAAGGAGCAGAAGAAAAAGAAAATAAATCCGATCTTCTCTCCGTAAATTTTCTTTTATACTTTTGTTTTCTATTTCTTTTTTTTAGATTTTTCCGTCGTCCTTTTTCTCATTTCCTCCCCCCACCCTTTTTTTGTCCTTAATCGCACGAAACTGATACGTGCTTGCAACTCGAAGGAAAAAGATGTTACGCGGACGAGAGGATACGGCTGGTTGGTTGGTTGGTTGGTTGGTTAGTTAGTTAGTTAGTTAGTTAGTTTGTTTGTTAGTTAGTTGTTAGTTAGTTACTTAGTGGGTTTTTTCCTTTTTTTTTCGAAAAGGACACGAAAGAGTTAAGTCACAAAATTTTTACTATCTCTTATATATAACGAGGTGAAAGATCTGAAGGATTAATAACTATTTTTTAAATCCATCTAAATGCGCGATTTATCTCGCAATTAGATACATCGAGTAGATTAATATTATTCTCGCGGGAGTTTTCTCCTATTTTTTTTTATTCGATCGTAAGATTTGTCTGAATAATTATTAAATGAATTTATGTTCTCTCTCTTTCTCTCTCCTCTCACTATCTCTCCCTTTTCTTCTCTCTATCTCTTAATCTTCTCTCGTTTGGAATCGACTGAGAATTTTCGAAAATCGAATTCTCGTCCTTTTCTCGATGAGGAGGAATATGGCCTGTTAAATAATTCCTTTCGTACTTAAATATCCGTGAGTTTATAAGAGATAGAGAGAGGGGGGGGGGAGAGAGAGAGAAAGGAGAAAAGAGAGAGAGAAAGGAAAAGAGAGAGAGAGAGGGAGAGAGAGAGAAAGAGAGAGAGAGAAAGAGAAGATTCTTTTGGAATTTCGAACGAACGAACTACGCTGAACTCATGCAGTGGGTTGGTTAACTTTTCGGCTTCACCATTTATTCGGATAAAGTATATTCAAAAGGAAGTCGATCTCTTTTTTTCTTTAACTCGCTATTAAATATTTATAATAATGAATGTTGTTACTTGAAATATTAAATAATTTTCACCAACGAAATTTTATATTTGGTGTTGTTCTTTAGAACAAAAATTTCAATTAATATTTTAATATTAAATCGTTAGGAAATTATAAAAATTATTTAACGATATAAATAAATTTTTACAAACAGATTTAATAATCGTATACGTAATCATTATTGTTTTTGTTTTGTTATAAGGGGAAGGTATCGTCGGTTTAAAAGTTTTCATTAAATCGTAAAAATTTCGAGAAAATGTTAAAGGATATTTCATTTCTACAAACGTATAGATTAAATTTTTTAAGGAACATATTACTTATATTTATAATTATTATTATTTCTAATCTTTTAATCAATAGAAAATATAGGAAAGTTAAAAAGTTATTGTTGAATTATAAACTATTAAAAACACACGCACGGATATTATACGTACATCTCAAGTCTTATGAATTAAATTTTCAACGAACAAATCTCTTTCAAATCCTTTTCATAATCATTATTTATATTTTTATAATAACAAAAAGAATATGAATAGGAAATTATCAAAATCGTAACAGGACGATATCACAGTTTTTCTATATAAAAAAAAAATTTAGATTCTCAATGAACACAATTTTTATGTCTAACGATTATCTTTTTTATAATAGTAACAAAAAAAAAAGAAAGAAATATCAATAAAAAATAATATAAATATCTAAATCATAACGAATCAATATCCTTGTAATTTTAACTGCCATACAATTTAGATTTTTCAATCGGACAGATCTTTCGTATCTTTACTGTTATTATTTTTGTACGATAATAAAAAAAAAAAATATAAATAAATAAAAATAAAGAAAAGATAAAAGAAAATAGATTATCATTTCAACGTAATCATTAAATTAGCAGAATGAAATAGTTAAATTCGTAAAGTTGGCACTCACCATTAAGACTCATCGAGTCGTATTGTTCGGTTTGCAATGGTTCCCTATAGATAATAGGATCCATTCCAGCAAAATCGGCGACAGTTCCGGTGTAAAGTTCACCCTCGACATAAACGAAGGTACTGTTGTGTTGAGGATCATAGGGACACCTAGCTTGTCCTCCCTTTTCCTTTATCATCGTGTAATTACCTGCGTGTACGAGGTAATCGCGGCACATCGGTTTGAAGGCGTTCGTTGCGCACACCAAAAGGGTGTTCGAGCTCGTCTTCACGAGTATACGTATATAATTCTGGCAATTTTCTTCCGGCGTTCCTTTGACGACACACATCTTTACGTCCTTTTCCGTTGAATACCACGTAAGCCTTTGTTGCTCCGTCAAATCGGTCAAGCTCAGGTTGTGTACTAAATTTCTGAAAAAGAATGAAAACGAAAAACGAAAATAATTTTTTATTCTTTACAATTTCTTTTTTTTTTACTCTCCTTTTTCTCGTTATCTTTTTCGTTTGTCCTTTTTCTTTTTTCTTTATTTCTTTTCCTATGAAAGATTTTATACAGCAATTTTTTTTTTATAAGAGAATAATTTCGATTAACGATACAATTTTTTGATAACGGAGACTATCCCCTGTAGAAGAGTCATTATCAATATTGTAACAATTTATAGGACATTAATTATCATGTATATTCCGATGATATATTAAATTGAAGGAATAAACGAAAAGTAAGACAAATGTTAGATGTAAAATGAAAATTAAATTTTCGTAAAGTGTAAAGAATGTGGGAAAGTATGGCGAAACGTGTAATTATGAAATAAAATAAAATCAATGAGATAATGAGAATGAAAATACGAAGGAAAAGAAAGGAAAGAAAACGGAATATAAGCTTTTTAATTTTTACGGCTTTTACGAGAAAAAAAAAGAAAAAAATAGAAAAAATTTCTAATTAAAACATTACCATTAAATTGTAATAATCTATAACGAAGAAATTACTAGAATATACTGACTACAATAATTTAAAGAATAGGGTTAAAAATGTAAAATGTAAAGTAAAATTCTTGTATAATATAAAAGAAGAAAAATTATAAACGTGAAAAAGGAAAGGATGAACTCGTGTAATAAAGAAATAATATTACGCAAACGACAGTAAGAAATAAAATATATGCATACACATACACATACACATCCACACAAAAGAACAAAGAAAAGAAAAAAAACCAAATATAAAGTTATATTGTAAAAAAAAAAAAAGAATTGGAAAGCCCATCAAACAACGATTTTATTAGAGGCTACTCATCTCTAATCAGTTTTTAAGCGTGAAAATTATGCAATTTCTTTGAACAAATCAGAGCATCTTTTTTCTCTTCTTCTTCTTCTTCTTCCTCTCCTCCACCTCCACCACCTTTACCACCTTCACCTTCACCTCCTCCTTCTCCTCCTCCTCCTCCTCCTCCTCCTCCACTACTCCTCTTCTTTAAGGGCAACGAAATGCGAGAGAAGAGACACGAAGAAGTCGCGGTGAACATTTGCATTGCAAAATCGAAATTAACAGGAAGATTCGATTTCGTAAAAACTGCGTATCTCTTCATTTACATTCGACTCTGGTTTTTATCTTTTTTGTTTTTTTTCCTTTTTTTCTACTTTAAAAAAATTTTTTTTTACCGACCATCCAAATTAAGAATGCAAATATGGACGGTATACATAGTCGATTCGGACGTGTATCGTGTTAACGGTCCCGATTTTCCTATCGTTGGAAAGAGAACGACGAATAGAAAAAGATGAGAAAAGATAATAAATTTCTACTGTTCAATACGAATCTCGAATCGACGTCAAGAAGCTATTCGAATTTCGCGCCCATTTCTTAATCGTTTAAAGAGGGGAAAAAAGAAGAAGAAAAATTCGTGTCGCGTACAAGACGAGCTTTTCGACAAAATTAACTTTTTTTTCTTTATTTCTTTCTTTCGTTTTTTCTTCCTTTCTTCTTTTTTATAAAGTATTCGTCGTTCGTTTTTAAGAAAAATTGTAAACATAAAAAAGAAAAAGACGAGTTCGTGTAATAACGAAATAATATTGCACAAATGAGATAATCGATCGAGATTATCGTTCTGTCTTTTTTTTTGTTTTTGTATTTTTTGTATTTTTTTTCAATATTTTACCGTCCGATCTTTGTTTCAAATTACCGTTATCCGATCGATGATACTTTACTGTCGTAAGAAAAACAAATACGACGGACATTAATCCCGTAATTTCATTTTCAATTTTCATCCTCCACATGTTCCATTGTTTTGATTTTTTTTCACATCTCTTGCAATTCTAATTCAAGCGTAATAAAAAAAAAAATAATCGACGGGATTTACGAGAGAGAGAGAGAGAGAGAGAGAGAGATCGGCTTTTCAAGCGAATTAATTGTTTTCATAACGAGTTTGTTTTTTGTTTTTTTTTTCAATTTTTTGTTCCTTCCATTTTTAATAATCTTTCGATCGATCATTTTTCCTAGCAAACGAATTATATTATAACGAACGCGGACCTATAATTGAATTTTTCAACTTTCACCCTTATTTTTTCCTTTTTTTCCCCAGCTTTCTTATGATCCTAATTCGAGCGTCAAATAACGACGAGACATCTTTGTAAGACCTTTCGTTTCTTGAAAGCGCTCCTTTGAGAGTATGAAATTTCTGAAGTTTTTACAGACGCTCGAGTTACGCGTAACTACTTAAAGCTTTTCAAAGAACGAAGAAGAAGAAGAAGAAAAGCAAAACCCAAAAGCAAAGAAAGAGAAAGAGAAAGAGAAAGAGAAAGATAAAGAGAGTGAGTGAGAAAGAGAAAGAGAGAGAGAGAGAGAGAGAGAGAGAGAGAAAGCGAGAGAGAGAGAGAGAGAGAGAGAGAGAGAGAGAGAGAGAGAGAGAGAGAATAATGAGATATTCACGTTTGGAAACTTCTTTTTGAAGACTTTTTTTCTTTGACTTTTTTTTTCGTTTGTTAATCTCGACGACGATGTCGCTTCGAAAATATCAGAAAAAGATTCGATGGAGTGAAAAAAGAAAAATTCTTCTCCCCTAAGATTCTTTCTCTCCCTCTCTCTCTCTCTCTCTCTCTCTCTCTCTCTCTCTCTTCTTTTCTTAATCAATCCACACACAACACTCTTGTAATAAAACGAAATATAAGGATCCAAATAAACAAACGGAATTGGACCATGATTTATGCAAAAAAACGTCAATTAAATTTATTCAACCGTTAAAAAATTCGAATAAATTTTAATGACACTAAAGCAAACAAACAGATTTCGAAAATGACATCATTCTTCGAACGTATATGAATATTACACGTATACGTTCGCGTTATATCGTTAAACATTTGGTTACTACGACTAGAACTTACTGGATGAATATATTCGCTCCTAGGAGACAAATTGTTCTAACAAAAGACAAAGTCGAAAGTAATTACTTTACCAACGAGTACATTCGACTAGTGGATCGTTTAATATCGCTCTTCGTTCTCATTTTCTACAATTCGAAATGTTCAATTTTCAATTTTACTTTGTGTCAATGTTACGCTCAAACGTAAAGGAGAGAAAAGCAATTTACAAAGACGTTTAGTTACGAATAGTTACGGTAAAAGCAATTAACGATTGTTAAAGATCTTCCATATTACTTTGAATGGAGATCTAGTTCAATATTTTTTCCCTTTTCTTTTTCTATCTCTATCTCTTTTTTTGATAATTGGATTCCGATCTTTCGTTTGATCGACGTTACGAAGGCGTTACCGCGTGGATTGATAAAAGAAAAAGAGAAAATGTGTGTGTGTGTGTGTGAAAGAGAGAGAGAGATAGGGAAGAAAAAAAAGAGTATAAGGAACAGTATAGGTGTACATATAAACAAAACGATTAAATTCGATTTGTGAAATGAGAAGTGGTTCCACGAATTATGTTCAATTTATTTGCATTTTATTTATTTATTTATTTTTTGGTATTTATATGATCTCTGTAGAGAAGTAATTATTAATATATTATAATTATAAGCAAAAGAAATACTTTTTTTTCGCGTTATCTTCAAAATCGCTTTTTTTTTTTTTACTTGAACCATGACACCCTGAATCATGGAAAATTTTGGAAAACCATTTCTTGATTTCATTTCTTTTTTTCAAAAATTTAGGATTATTTTAAAAATTTATATTGATATTACAATTTTTCATGTATCTACTTTTACAAATTAATACTATGTACCACTTTTACATATATATATATATGTATGTATGTATATATTCGTTTTCTTTACATATCCATTAAATTTAGGATGTATTGAAGTTTAAAAAGAAAAAATATGGGCCATCGTTTCTGAAATTATCATATTTTAATATATAATAATATTATTCGACGAGTATCGATCAAATCTAGAGTATATTAAAAAACTTTTTATTTTCATCGATCACTTAATAAATTGTATCTGTGGTGAAACAAGGGAAAAAAAGAACGATCTAATACAGTATATAATACATAGTATATAAGTATATAGTATATAAATCATATATAGTATATAATACGGAAAAATCTCTCCCTATTTTTACGTTACAACTTTCGTTGATTAATTAATATTAGATGATTACATACGAAACTTCCAACTTTTAATATCATATTAATATTATTATAAATCGAATATTTTATGCCTAACGAATTAATATTTAATATAAATATTGTTAATACAAACAATTTGCGAAAAAATGTTTATCTAAAATATCCCATATTAATAATCTTTCAATTATCCATTTGTCGCTTTCGCATAGTATGACTGACCTCTAATGAAATAAATTAGAAGATTGCTACTAAACTATCGAACCAGAGAAAAGAAGAAAAAAGATGAACGATCCTCGTTCTTACGAATTCTTTGTATTTCCAAATCAGCATCGACGAAATTACGAAACTGCGTTAAAAGATTAGTTCTACGACGCAGAAAATGATAGCATATCTGTTATAATAGACGATTTGAGTATATTCGCTGAATATGGCTAACTGACTGAGTAATTTAGACGTTAATTAAATGTAATCATTAATTAGCCATTTTATTCCCTTTTACTCAATCAACAAATTACCTACGATTATCATTAAATATCAGAATTTTCGGATTAATGAAACGTTTTTCCTTCTCTTAATAATAAAATAAGATTTGACTTTGATTCAATCGTTATTATATAAAAATTAAAAAAAAAATCATACAGAAAAATAATTTAATCAACAAAAAATAATTAAATATTGATCGCTCTTCTCCGTTTCGATGAGCAGTTCGATTACGACTGAACGGTGAAAATATCTTATAATTAATGTGTTATCATTTCGTACGAGTCATATTATCTAGTGTTTACGTTTACTTTTCTCTTTTCTTTTTGGTAGGTTTTATTTGTTGTGGATCGAGTGAAAACACTTATTTTAAAGTAAATTCAGCATTTAATGTAAAAGTTAAGGAACGAAATATTTGCGAATACAGAAAAATGTTGCCATGCTACCGAAACCTAATAACCGAAAGCCCTGCCGGAAAAGACTAAGAGAAAAGATAATCGGTATGAGATCGGAAAAAACGTGCGTGTTATCTATATTTAGATATATAAATTTAACATTTTTCTAGTAAATTTTTCAGTGCCATTAAACTATCAACAATACCTTCTTGGTATACATAGTTATGTCGTAAAGATGCACGCAAAGCTTGACTCATACTGTGTTTATTTCAAAATATACAATATTACCTCAGACGTGCTATCATTTCGTCAAACAGCGTGTATATGTATATACGTATCTAATGAGGTTTAATTTATATTTGAAAATAATTTGTAGAAAAATTTACAGTAACGATTTCTGCTTCAATCCATTTCTAATCGTCTTTTTTCTTCTGTTTATTATTCTTTTTATATTTTTATTTTTTTGTTAAATTATTTCTCACATAGATGTAAATCGATAAATCATGTTCGAACGAGACGATTATAGTATATAATAAAACGGGAAGAGAGAGAAAGAGAGAAGAGTTTCCGAGTTCGATGTTGACGTATCGTCTCGTTCTCGACGATCGCAACCCGTTCGAAATTTAATTACTATCGTAATTACGAACTATCACTCATTTGATGAACGTCGGTATATTGATCGATTATTCGTCGAACAATTTTCTTTTAGAACGTATATATGAAAGATGAATTTTTCGAATTAAAAATAAATTTCTAATGATGGGAGAGTTTAATTAATGAACTTATACAAATACAACGGATGTACAATATATATATATATATATATATATATATATATATATATATATATATATCTTTCCATGAATGTTAATTAATTGCAAAGAAAACTCGAAATAATCTATCGATTGATGAAAGATCGATGATAAAGGATACAAACATTTGCGTAAACGTATATAACATTTTTAACGAGACGTTAGTTAATAATTAATTAATTAAATTTTACGAGGAAAAATAATATATATATATATATATATATATATATATATATATATATACAGATATATATACTTATATGTGCTTATCAATCACTTTTAATTAATATGATGTCCCATCAAAAAAATTCATACAAACTTATTGTTTGTAAAAAAAAGATTTTTGTTTAGAACAATTACTAAAAAAAAATGGAAAAGAAAAAAGTAGAATTTTTGGTAGATCTGAATCTTATACAGTTGAACACACACACACACACACACACACACACACACACACACACACACACACACACACACACACACACACACACACACACACACACACACACACACACACACACACACACACACACATACATACAAACATACATACATACGTGCTAATGTACATATATTGTAGGTATATAACATAAGCTTTGTGATTATTATAATTATTTTTAAATAACAACAAAAGAAAAAAAACAAAAAGAAAATAATAAGAAAATTAATGATATATATAATATAATATAAATATATAGCATAATATAAATCTTCGAAAAGTTACAATCGTAATAGAAATTAAAGTAAAGAAAACGAACCGAACAGTGGTTCGTTTAATTAATAGCATTCCCACAAAATGAATCTTATATTTACCTTCCACCAACCAGAAGATAGTTGGCATCCCTGAGCACCAGTCGAAAGTAATCTGTGTGCGTTTCGTTTCCGGTAAACCTGAACACATCTTCGGCGCCTGGAAAAGAAAAGCAGAATAGGGTAAAAGATTGGTTAGTTTTCGTTTTAACGGTTGAAAAAAGGGGGGAAAAACATAAAAATTGAATTATCTTATTCATCTAATTAGTTAGACTGTTAGTCGACTCATTGCTCGATGCTAGGCCAATACAATTTTGTTCTTTCGTTTCTTTTTCCCTCTCTCCCTCTCTCTTTCTCTCTTTCTATCTATCTCACTCATCCATTCTTTCATAATTCTCAACGGAAGCCAAGTTAATAAGCGTAATAAGTTTCCTTTTGACCGTCGCAAGAGCGTCGAGGAGAACAATGCCCGTGGCCGATCATTAGCGAATTTCGCGTGTCGATGAGTACTTTATCTTACGATCGAGGGTAAATAAGAAGTCTTTTGTTTCGTACGGGCTCTCTTCTTCCTTCTTTCCACCCTCCTCTCTTTCCACTCTCTGTCTCACTCCTTCTTCTCATCCCTCTCCCAAGGGAAGACTGCCGACGTTACGTTCTCTTCTTCTAATTAGATGAAAAGAGACAAAGAGAGAAAAAAGAAAGAGAGAGAGAGAGAGAGAGAGAGAGAGAGAGAGAGAGAAGGATTTCTATGAAGCGAAGGGTACCTATCTTTTTCGTTGTTGAAAAAAGAAACATTAATGTAGTATGAGGTGAAACTTATTCTTATTCTTATTTTTTTCTTTTATTTTTTTATTATTATTATTTTTCGTCTCATTTTATTTTATTCATTTATTTTTTTAATATTTTTTTAATGACCGAAAGTTATTTTTATATCAACAATATCTTTGAATTTAGTACTACAATTTGTTGATACAAGATGACGGAGATAGAGAGAAGTAGCGAGAGAGAGAGAGAGAGAGAGAGAGAGAGAGAGAGAGAGAGAGAGAGAGAGAGAGAGAGAGAATGTAAGACTAATGAATGAATTGATAATGAATGATGATCGAAAGAAATTCGATAAGGAACGATAAGTTCGAATAATTTAAAAATAGATTGTGAAAGATGGCATTTCTTTGCTTTTCTATATATATTTTTTCATCTTTTTTCTTTTTAACTATCGAACAATATTTTTCCACAAAAGCAGTCGCATGATTTTTCCTTTAATTCGGAATTTCGATGGGAATTAAAAAAAAGAAGAAGAAATAGAAAAATGAACAAAAAAGGACGAAGAGATAGATGCCCAATAATGAACATAGAACGTAGTTGAAAGATTTGAAAATAAAAAGAGACAAATATTTTGTTTGCTTTTTATTTCTCTCTCTCTCTCTCTCTCTCTCTCTCTCTCTCTCTTTCTCTCTTTCTTTTTTATTTTGTTGCCGCGTTTTCTTCTTTTTCAATTTTTATTCTTTATTAACGAGCGCAAAAAATTCTTTAACTAAAAGAAAATGTACCTTTATTTGTAGTCTGGTACATTAAGAGAAATAGATAGATAGACAATAAGACAGATCTACCGTAGTAAACCAGGAACATGGAAAAACTGCATGAAAATGTAATGAAAAAAATTGAAACCTTGTTTTATTTTTATATTTTTCTTTCTTTCTTTTCTATTTTTTTGTCTTTTCTATTTATTTTTTACGATCGAAGTAAATTTTGAAATAAGAAGAGAGAAAAAGAATGATCGCAACTTCATCCCCCAATCGAGAACTTTAAATAAGATTAAACGATTCATTAATGAACTATGGAACTTTTTTCTATTTTCTTGACAGTCAAAAGAGATGTTTAATCTAAAAAGAAAAAAAAAAGATTCTTTAAATTAGAATTTCAATAGAGATACAGATATTCTGTAGCAAACGACGAGCTTGAAAAACTTTCGGCGATACAAAGAAAGAAAAAGATTTGATCCAGTTTTATCTTTATTCTTTTCCTATTTTTTTTTTTTTTCTAACGCTCGAAGAAAATTGTTATAACCCAAAAGATCGATAGGAAACAAACAAAAACAAAAATAGGTAAAGAAAGAGAGGATGAGATCCGCTGGTTAAAAAGTATGACTTAGTTTTCTTTTTAGTTTTTTACTTTTGTTTTTTTTTCTGTAACGATCAAAGACAATTGTTATAATGGGAAAGATCGATAGCAAAAAAAACACAAAAATCTCGATAAAACCAAAAACAGAAAAGGATGAGATCTATCGTTAAAAAGTATGACCCAGTTTTATTTTTATATTTTTACTTTTTTTTTCTTAACGAATAAAGAGAATTGTTATAACAGAGAAGATAAAAAACAGAATACAAAAATGGACCAAACATAAAACGAATAAAGGATAAGTAAGATAATATGAGAATAATAGGATAGAAAAACCGCCCCAAAAAAAGGAAAACGAAAGAGAGAATGAGATTAACTAGCCAAAAAGTCTAACCTAGATTTATCTTTATATTTTTATACTTTAAATGTTTTTTATAACGATCAAAGAAAATTGTTACAATAAGTTACAACAATGGAATGAACAATGAAAAAGTCAAAAAAAAACAAAAAAGAGGGATAACGAAAGAAAGGATGAGATTAACTCGTTGAAACAAATCAGTTACTGTTTTATCTTTATATTTTCACTTTTTAATTGTTTTTTTCTAACTATCAAAGAAAATTGTTATAATAAAATATAACAATAGTATAAACAAAGAAAAAGTCAAAAAACGAAATTAAATACGAAAACGAATAAAAAAAAAAAAAAAATAAAAAGAGAAGGATAACGAAAGAGAGAGCGAGATTCACTCGTCAAAAAGTTGCCCGATTAATTAGTTTCGAGTTGAGTCGAGTCTCGATGGAACGTGATTTAATTAATAAAACCGCGAAAGGGTGTAGCGTACGAGGGTGAGACTCGATGGATTCGATGATCGACGATGATTACAACGCGTTTTCCCACGAATTTTCACGGCGATGATTCGATAAACGATCGGAGTCACAACTCCGACGTAACGCAATACGTATAGGACACGTACACGTTATACCAAAGTTACACATAGATATATAGCTCACATATACAATGGAACGTACAACGAACAGCTTCGTTTTCGATCCGTGCAATTTGATAGGCGAATAGGCGAGTGGTAACGACCACCAATGGCGATGAGAGAGGGAGTACGACGAACGGGCCATTATCGGAGGATCATACGTCTTGCTGTAGAAACGAATTAACGTCGACGTTATTTCCCGTACCATTACACGAGAGAAAGAGAGAAAATAATCTACAAATACATATGTTTGTGTGTGTGTTTGTGTTTGTGTACGAAAGAAAAATTGAGGAAATAAAATGGAACTAATTGTGAAATAATTTCTTTTTAAGCCATTTATTAAAGCTTGCTCTGTTAATGCAATTATATGAAAAGTATCATTTTGTAGACTAAATAATTTTGTAGACTAACGAATCTCATGGACTTCCTTGAAAGAATGAGAGAGAGAGAGAGAGAGAGAGAGAGAGAGAAAGAGAGAGAGAGAGAGAGAGAGAAATTAACAAACAATTTGAAATATATTGTGTGTGTGTGTGCGTGCGTGCGTGCGTGTGTGTGTGTGTGTGTGTGTATAAAAGAAAATTAGACGAACAAAATAAAACTAATTACGAAAGAAAATTTCTTTCTTTTTATGTAATACTACAATTTAATTTTACGATTACATACAGCTTACTCATTTACTACAATTTGTAATATAAAAAAGAAAAAAGAAAAATTACAGACGCGAAAAAATATTTTTTAAGGTTTAAGAATGGTTGAAAATTCTTATAAGAGAATAAAAGAAATAAGCTGGACTAATTACAAGAGGTTAATATCTTTTTAAATTTATTAATTCAATTCACATTTTATATTATATCGTAAATTAATTTTATGATTATCTATACACATACACACACATGCGCGCGCACACACGCATGTATATAAAGTTCATTCATTAATACAATTGATAGTATTTAAAATAAATTACTCGGTGGATATTATAAATATTTTTAAAAGTTAAGAATGGCCGGGTATTCTCTTAAAGGAATGAGAAAAAAAAAATAGATAGACAGATAGATAGATAGATAGATAGAGAGAGAGAGAGAGAGCGAGAGAGAGAGAGAGAGAGACGAAACGAAACGACCTCTTTCTCTGATTGCTTCTGAAATTAAACTGAGAGTTTGTATTCTATATTTCTATCTCCATCTTTTTCACTCTTTCTCTCTCTGTCGTTCCCTCTCTCTCTCTCTCTCTCTCTCTCTCTCTCTCTCTCTCTCTCTCTCTCTCTCTCTCATCAAGTTACTGCTTCGTTCCGTTATCGTTTTCCAAAATTAATCGTCCGATTCCAATCTTTCTGCGGCCATCCTCTCGATCACGAAAAGACGTCATGTAACTTCGATTCGTCAAATAACTGCCTTTGAGTAAAATACAATTTTCCGAATACATTCGATCTACAAATACAAATCGAAAATTGTTCGAACGAAGGACAGTGATTGAAAAGTTTTTTAAATGAATAAATTAATTATGGATATTTTAACCGGGTCACAACATTGGAAATTTATCGAAATATGCATAAACGTTGTAATATTGTTCTCATAATAATTAATTGTTTGTTAACATATTTGGTTTGTTTTGGTTTTTTTTTTATTTTGTACAACATAACGTCACATGAAAAAAGATTTTCGAAGAACATTTCAGACGAGATACGCGAGGACGTGAAAACCGATACAAAATGTAAACCGCATTGAAAGTGAATGGTTAAGGAGAGAGTGAGAGTGAGTGAGTGAGTGAGTGAGTGAGAGAGAGAGAGAGAGAGAGAGAGAGAGAAAATAAGTATCGAATTACACGTGGTCGAAAGGTGTAAAAATCTGACCGTTGTGGGATCGGATGAACGATGAGAAATTTGAACGATAACCAGGCCCTTCGTGAAGCTTTTTTCTTTATATTATTGGTCAATCGAATTGTTATATTTTTTCATTATTTATTTCAACTATTTACTTATAATGCAATACATATATACAATAAATGAATGTAATCAGGATATAAGGTATATATGTCAGAATAAAAGTTAATACATTAAAAAAGGTATTAAATGTTATAAATTTTGTAACAATCTTATACAAACATATATAAATCTGAAGGATTATTATGATAGAATCAATTAGGAGGTCATTGCCAAGTTAGAAAATGATCATAAATGTGAGAAGCAACAATCGTTAATTAAGGAACAATTGTTATCGGTATCATTATATAAAAATTTGATATTTGTTTGATAATGACTTTTTCAAATAGAGGATAATTTGTCTTAATTTTTACGTCATTTATCAATCGATGAATTTTGTCAGGATTCTATAGGATTTTGAACGATTACTTCGACGTTCATTGAAGACAAATTTTCACTACTGTGTTTATGTTACTCGTTTCGTTTTCAACAAAGATTTTCGTTAGCCATTTTCGAGAGCTACGACTACGTCCAATGAATATTATCTTCTGTACGAAAATGAAATATATTTAACAAACGCGTATACAATGATTAGATGTTGAGTGATGTTGATGTTAAACTAGAGGGTTTACCTCTTAAAATAATAGTAGAGTTGCTTTAACCGAACTAGCATTGAGTTTGACTGACGTTTACGAAATTTGTAGAGCAACTGTTCTCTCAGCGAATATTTCGACTTGAATGTTTCAACAAAATTTGACAGTACTTCGAAATAAAAATCGAAGCTTTCGCCAGCTATTGATACTTTCGTGGAGGGGTGAATGTCTTATATGGGTGGGATGAAGACAAGAA
>OU964972.1:1230000-1242500 GCA_918808275.2 Dolichovespula sylvestris | reverse complement strand
GTTCGCGCTGGATTATTGAATTAATTAAGTTTTGAAAAGTTCAGCGGAATATTTCAAAAACTTTTCGCGATTATCTATGTAATTAGACAGTACATATGTATCTCTGTTGAGAGTTAATGTATAAAAGGGAAGATGGCAGAAATAAAACATCGGAATAGCAATGGAGACTCGATTTATTCGAGCGAGTTCTGTTGGAAATCGATATCCAACCGTTACGTTGATTTTCATATTCCTCTGTAATAATACTCCTCTCTATTTTCAATTTTAACAACAGCGATACGCAATAATAAAAAAATTTTATAGGGTTTATTACCTTTCGACTTTTTTTTATTTTTTTTTTTTTATTTCCTCCTTCCTTTTTACTTTTTATATAGATCATGTATGTATTATATAATTTTATTAGCACGTTACATAACGAATAGTAATTCGTTTGAAATAAATTTTGTCCTTCTTTTTTTTGGTTTAATATAGTTAACACTAGATAAGTTTACTTGTTTCTTATCCTTCAAACATGTCCGGATGCAGTGGTTATGGTTTAAGAATGATGTTCGATTGTCTTTTTTTTTATAGTTATGAATTTAAAAAAAAATTACTCCATGCCCCGTTTTTCATGGATTATGTAAAATCGCAACAAAATGATCCCGTTCTTCTTGTTTCCTTGTTATTTATTTAATTAAATATAATTAAATATTAAATTCATAAATTTTTGTTATGTATATACCTGAATATTTACGATGTTTTAAGTAATTTATATATATATATAGTTTTTTTTCTTTGAAATAATAAAAATATATCAATAAATAAAAAATTTTCAGGCAAGACAGTTGAATAACTTTTTTATAAAAAATATTTTCAAACGTTGAAAATCAGAAGTAAAGCGAACGTTGGTATGGTCCACGTTAATACGGAAAATATAAGTATGACTGTAAATCTATCAGATTTGTAGTTTTCATTTCTCTGAGTATCTTCTCGAATACCAATGTACCCAACTCGTATAAAATTCCATATTTCGAGATAGAATTGGGTATACGCGTATCCGCATATCCGGAATACCCGTGTCGCCAGATTTTTGTCCTAATATATTACAAGGGTGTGTAATATTACGATTTCAAAAAGAAAAAAAAGTTCTGAATAATCTACAATAAAAAAAAATAAAATAAAATAATAAAAAGAAAAAATATAATAATTTTTATATACGGTTTGACTCATTTTTACAAACGAAAAATATTTATCATTCTGATATATTATTATATTATTATTTTAAAATAATAATAAAAATGATAAACAATATATTTGTTACAATAATAATAATAATAATAATAATAATAATAATAATAATAATAATAATAATAATAATAATAATAATAATAATAATAATAGTAATAATAATAATAATAATAATAATAATAAGAAGAAGAAGAAGAAGAAGAAGAAGAAGAATAATAATAATTCGTATCAATCTGCAATTAATTTTGTACGTTTAATTAATTAGGAAGTTTTTTCAAATGTTAAATGTTCCTATCCACGTATGACATTCGTAATTACGTTTCGAATAATCCGAGACAACTAGTTCGGAATGTTAGCAGATATAAAATCTATATGTGATAGAGAGAGAGAGAGAGAGAGAGAGAGAGAGAGAGAGAGAGAGATAGAGAGAGAGAGAGATAGAGAGAGAGAGAGAGAGAGAGAGGATGAAAGAGTAAATGACATTTTAAAATCATCGCCTCTTTTTCGTATATACTGCAATTGACACAAAAATATTCGTTTGATTGGTAACGGCCTTTAACAAGTCAATCTTTCTGATCGACGCGTAACAGTTTTTCGGACACAATAGATCGTATACAAATATCGCCTATTCGTTTTTGTTGTACAAGAGATATAAAAAAAAAGAAAAAACTAAATAAAACAAATTTGTTCGAGAGCAAAGTTCTATGTGTAGTATTCTTATTTTTTATTTAAACAGAAATATGTTAAATAATTCCTCTTCATCAATGTAAGTACGACCACTACTACTTTTGAACCAGAACATTTCGTTATTGATAAAGAAGAAAAATAAAGAAAGAAACGAAAACAGAAGACAAGAAAAAGAAAGAACTGCTTTTATTAAAACGAAAATAAACATTCAATAAATAAACATCGATCATATTTAGACTCGATTGAATATAACGAACGAAATATCAGAATTTTGCTATAAAAAAATACTAGTGTGATTTGTTTTGATATGAAGTATAAAAAATTTTCAGTAAAACTAAAAATAATAAAATGTTATTTATTCAGATATAGAATAGTAAAAGTTTTCAATAAGAAATAATCTTTAAACGTTTTATTTTTTTAGATATAAAATACTTAAATGATTTTAGTAACAGATGAAATACTAGATATAAAGCTTATCTTTAATTAAATATAAAGTATCAAACGTTTTGAAAAAAAAAAAAATGATAAACGAAAAGAGAACAAAAATACTATAGCGTTATTTATTTAGATACGACAAGATATTAAACATTTTCAATGTACAAAATACCAATGTTATTTATTTAAATATAAACTATTTAAAAATTTCGATATTATTTATAGGCCAAACCAATATTTTAATATAACTTATTATAATATATGGTTTAATTTTCTTTCTCTTCATAACATCGATTTTATCGAATTTAATTATATCAACTCTTAAAAATGTTTACTTTATTATAATATTGAAATTGATACTTTTGTTTTAATCTAGTTAAGAAAAGAGCGCTGGTTCAATTTTTCCCCATGAATTCAGGATGGATGGTCCATAAATTTTATGGGTGAGTTGGCCGTATTTCTTCAATAAAGTAAGATCCTATACATCAGTCACTGAGTAATCGTAAATGAAAGAAAATTTTAAAAATAATAAATCATGACACTATCTAATGCTTCTATTAAAACTTGCCAATCAAGATATTGCCAGAGTTATCGGTTTAATTTCAATAAAAAAAAAAGAAACACCAAACAAGCAAACGTTTACGATAAAAAATGTAGATCCAATGAATTCGTTAATTTCAAAAAAGAAAACAAATATATATAAAGATTAATGGAGAAAGGAGCACGACAAAAAGAAAACAAATAAATTATTATTAAAAAAAGAAGAAACAATAAATAGGCGCGCTGCAGAAAAGATTTAGAATTTCTTTCTCAAACAACGGCATAGAAAATGTTGACTTAAAGTAACTCGGACGAAGTAAATTTTTAGCAAAAATGTATGTGCAAAGTGTAAGGAAAAAAAAAGAAAAAAAAATATAATGTAATAAAGAAAACTAAAAAATTGATATAGTGCGTTTTATATTTACATAAATAATTATATGAATCATTTAAAAAGTTTTTCTGAAAACGTTGAATTTTGGAAAGTATATTTATTTTATCTATTTTACCTATTTTTAATTATTTTACCTACAAATTTTACCTATACATTTCTAAGATTTCTATTGTATTTTTATTGTAAACATTTTGAAGACCAAAATTCTACTTGTTGATAATAAGAAGTGGTTAATGTAAAAACCAATAACAACGAATTCTCCTTTATATCTTATCTTATAAAAAATTCTTAAAGATAAATAATATAAAATAATAATAATAATATGAAATAAAGATAAATAATATAAAATACTAAAATATAAATACTATTTGTGTAAAAGATCGACGAGATGAGATCGAGATTTATTTAAAAGAAAAGCAAACATTAGAACACATTCGCAGATTTTTATATTGTTTTTACTTCTTATTTTCTTTTTGTATTATTATAAAAATGGCTACACCAAATCAAGATCGATTAATGTTGAGGAATTAATACAAAAGAAATATTTATTTAAAAACAACCATATTTAATAGTTATTAATTACACGATCGAAATTTATAACAATATCTATTTATAAATAAAGCGGTAATCTCAAAAACTAACAATATCGAATCATCTTCGAAACCTGCTTGATATCCTCGTATTTTGTTATATTCTTTAGATTCTGATGAAGGAAAAAGGAAATAGAGAAAGACGAAGGAAAAGGGGGGAAAAAAGAGAGGGGTAGAGAAATAGAATTCGATCGGCCATGTGCACACGTGACACTCATCGTTACAGTCTCGCCCTCTCTTCCTCTCTCTCTCTCTTTTCATCTTTCTCTTGCAACACTTTATCCTTCTCCTTTTTTCAATTTCGAGACTCTTCCTATCAGATAAAAAGAGAGAGAGAGAGAGAGAGAGAGAGAGAGAGAGAGAGAAAAGGAGATGGAGAGAGAAAGAGAGAAAGAGAGAAAGAGAAGGAAAGAGAAATCAAGCGAGAGAGTGAGAGAGAGAGAGAGGGAGAGAGAGAGAGAGAGAGAGAGAGAGAGAGAGAGAGAGAGTGAATGAGAAAAGGGAGGCAAGCGCGACTGATTCCCCCGATGGCTCAATTTAGCGGAGCTCTTTCGAGAGCTAACATGAGGGGAGTGCAATGCTATGTAACGTGAATGTATCGACGCGAAAAATCCACTTACCTAGCTCGATACGCAATTCAGGATCGGCGTATCCAACAGCGTGAGACAGGCCTATCTCTACGTCTACATTTATCTACATGTACATATGTACATACGTAAGTAACGTAACCTAACGTAACGTAACGTATGTATGTGTGTTGTCATTGTTGTGATGTTGCATTGTGTTCGTATTTTCGATCGTATTAATTTTAGCTCACGTATTTTCATGCTTTAATGTGTGTATAACGTCCTATGTGAATATATATATATATATATATATATATATATATATATATATATGTATGTATGTTTTCAGAGATCTGCTGCGGATTAAGTAGTCGTTAAAATCAATAGCTTTAAAAAGCTATACTGAATTCCGTATTACGTAAAAGACGTTGTACAGGTTTTTACATGCGTTGATATGAATTTTAGACGGTCTCAATTAAACAATAATCGTTTCGATAATAAACGTGTTGAATAGTTATTTTTTTTATTTTTTCTTTCTCTTTCTTTTCTTTTTCTTTCTTTCCTTTTTTTATTTTCTCTTTTGTAAATCAGACATTACTCCCTACTTCGTTTTGTCGTATTTTTATTATCTGTATTATCGTTTTGATTATGGAAGATACCGAACAGATTATTCTTTATATTTTTATTTTTATTTTTTATATTACATCAAATTTATTCTTCGTGTTATGTTCATTAATTTCCTTTTGTTTTCTTCTCACGTGGATATATTACGTGCAACTATACCGTTTCTATTTTTTTTTCTTCATGTATTAAATCGTTATAACAATTTTAATAATGATTTCGAACAGAAGGTTCTTTTAACAACGGATATTTCTTTCTCTTTTTTCTTTTTATACTGAATCATTTTATACCGAAATTATTTTAGAAACGTACGCTCGGAAATATTTTGTAAGATATATTACGTGCAACCATATCGACTTCATTTTGATAAGAATTTTTTTAACAATGTACCTTATCTTTAAAAGTTATTACATTAAAAATTATCACATCAAGTTAATTTTGTTCGTTATTTTAATAGAAAAAACGTGAAAAAACTGATCTGGTGTTATGGTAACAAAGTTGTCACTACCGGATAATCCAAATAAACATTCACATCTAAATTAGTATTACCGATCGTTGCTTTTTCCTTTTTTTTTTTTTAATAGATACGTATATAATAAACGTAACGTTATTCGGATAAAATACAAAATTTCATACGCGAAAATTTAAACAATGCATTTACCGTTAATTAAAAAACTAAAACGTACATAAATACGTTTTGCATATTAAATTCATTTTGAAAACTTACCATCAGTTCTCAGTATTATATTTATAAAAAAAAGAAATAGGAAAAAGAGGAAGAAAAAATGATTCTCGATATAACTTTTACGTTAAATTTATTTTACATTTTTTTTTAGCAACACCAATTACTCCGCGTATACCCCTCCCGCCTCACCCTCATTTATTCTTTTTCACCGTTTAAGAAATTCTGATAAACGTCACAACTAAAGAATGGAAGCTTGTCCGACTATCAACTACTTCTATCGATTTAATTTGTATCTAATCATCGTGAGATTCAACATTGTCTTTAGCATGAAATAACAACAATGAGCCTCTACTACTCTTCGATCGTTATCATCAAGGTATTAGTTATACCACCGTACTCTATCTTCTTTTTTTTTTCTTTCTTATCTAGAAAAAAGTAGGTTAATGTCAGTAGGAAGCCATGACTAAGAGTCTCGGAGGTTTATCGTTAGAGAACTCGAGTGGAAGCCACGAGGGAACAATGCCGGGCCGATTATAAATAAAAGATCGTATAAATGTGGTATGTATGTGTTGGTGTAACTGTAAGGTAGTAACGGTTAATGTTGACTGCGATTAAGCGTGCCGCGGAGTTCGCGATGCAAATGTAAGCTTCAACTAACGATATCGTAGCACCGATTGTTGTTCCCCCCTCTCTCTCTAATAAAATGGACAATCTCGTTTCTTTGTGTTCTCTCTCTCTCTCTCTCTCTCTCTCTCTCTCTCTCTATTCTCTTCTCTTTCTCCCCCTCTCTCTCTTTATCCTTCGAGTATTTTCGGTCTCTACCCGAAAAGCATACATTCGTAAAATGTGCACCGGTGCGATAATGCTACGGTCAAAGTTCTTCCATTTTACGGTACGCTACATTTTCAGGTATTCCCTGCTGAATAAACTAATGTTGTCTATGCTTTCTACAATACCAGGTATTGTACACCTTACTTTCAAAGAATTTATACTACGTTTATTACGACCATCGAAAATTGTTCTCTTTTAACTTCCTCTCTTTTTTTTTAAATGATCGTATCATATATATATATATATATACATACATACATACATACATATATATATATATATATATATATATATATATATACATACACATATTTAAAGGATGTTTTTGGATATTGCACGTTCTTGAGATTTATTTGTTTATATTTAAACTATTAAACGAGATTATTTTCGAATGAATCTAGATACATACATGAAGTTTCGATACTTATCGTCATATTTACGATACGGTAAATTAATTTTGATCGAAAACAAGATAATCTTTCCTTTTAACGTCATCTGAATCTTTCACGACCAAACATTTTTTCTTTTTTTAATGATCACATGGTACATACATATATACATATATGCAAAGATGTATCTGGTATTTGAGATATTTGAATTGTGAATTGAGATCATCTTCAAACAAATCTAGATATATATGAAGTTTGGATACTTATCGTTATATTTACAGTACAGTAAATTAATTTTGATCAAAAACAAAATAATGAATATTATTCTTATGTTCCGCAATCGAACATTTTTTTTTCTTTTTTTTTGTTTAAATGATCGTTTGATAGATATATAACAGAAATATATACATACATTTCTATGCAAGAATCTTTTTTGATTTTTGAGATATTTTTTTTTAGATATTTGAAGATCGAAAATAAAATAATCTTTCCTTTTTGCTTCATCCGAATCTTCCACGTATGAAAATAATTTTAATCGTAATGTAATTCGTAATGTAACAATAAAAATAGAATTGTTCGGTGTAAGCGAAAGCTGAAAAAATGGTTGGATTAATAATCGAAAGAGAACAAAACATAAAAAAGAAAAAAAATTGAAACGAACGATTGAGTCGATTAGACGGAGACGACTTACATACATATATGGAGAGCCATTTCGTGGGCAAACCAATAAAGGTCTTCGCACACGTATCGACGTAAGCCGTAATACGTAAGCGCCGTCACATACGAGTGCTATAAACCATAAGCTTTGATCAATCATTCAATCGTCATCGAAGAAAATACAATTCTTCAATATTTAGTCGTATTTCGCCGTTTTGTTCCATCTTTCGTTTATTTATTGTATTTATTATTATACTTTACTTAAAAAAAAATTATTATACTTTTATTAAAAAAAAAAAATAATAATTTTCTTACGTTGAAACTAATAAATTTAAAGAAAACGATAAAGGGAAGATCAACCAGGTGGCGTTGTTAATATTAGGAAAATGGATTGTCGATATTTAACTATGGTTTCAGGTCCTTACTTTTTCTGGTATATAACACATTTTCTTTCTCCGACGTTTTTCGTAATCCATTTCATTCATCTTTTTTGCATTCTCATCGCTTTTCTCGTAAGATCGTTTAAAGTTTTTTTTCTAAAATTATTCAGTTTATTATATTTTATATCAAAGTTTTTGTATTTTATCCTTATTTTTATTATTAAATTGAATGTAAGATTAGTTATAAAGTTATTTGTTATTGTTTCTCCGGACGTTCACGTTTGTTAAACTACTAATATGATCATCAATTTCCAAGATCTTATTTAACCCTAGTTGTGCCTGTAGGGTGTAGGACAACCCAGACCAACTTTGAACTCAATTAAAACAATTTGCGCACTGCATGATTTACGATGTTTTTGTTATGATGACAGAATTGGTAATGTCTTTTCAAACCTACTAATTATTATTTCCGAGGCTTCAAAGACTATGCAGTATTTTTTTGAAGTCAAAATTATTCATTCTGTATAAATGACAGTTGTTCAAAATACTGAGGGTATAACGCACCCCAAGTGTACAATTTGAAATTATTTTGAGGTGTGCACAAGTAGGGTTAATAGAGTTATGTCAATCGCTATGTAAAGATACGCAATCTTTATCAATCTTTCCATTCATTAACGATTTATAAAATTTCAGATTATTATATTTAAATGTCGCGGATTAACCACGTCGAATGGTTAAAATGATTAGACTTAAAACCATAAGATCTGTAATAATTTTTTATCCACTTTTGAATGAAAATTATTAACACTCTTAAGAGTACTACAGATCTTAATACAAGGTAGAAACGTAAGAGGAAAAAATTAGTCGTCTAAGATTAATTTCTTTACGTCGATGATCGTGCGTGAGTATTATAACAGGTAAGAAGTAGACGATTCGCATTTAAAAAAATAAAAAGAAAATTCAAGGAGGTAAAGGAAGCAAACATTTATTGGAAAAAATTTAACGATGGGGAGAAACGTAGAAAACGTCGTCGAGTCGTTGTCGAATAGGCGTCGTTTATTTTTTTTCCCTTTTTTTTATTTCTCTCTCTCTCTCTCTCTCTCTCTCTCTCTCTCTCTTTTTCTGCGTATTCTTTGCTTGAGTTTACAAGCACTAACGATAGACACCGATCCTTATTTTTCTTCTCTTTTCAGGATTAACCGATCGTCTTACGTAAGGACGCATCGTTATCTCTCGCGGAATCGTTTCGTTCTTCTTCGCTAACGAGTTGTTTTCATCGAGTCATATTCGCCACAATGATGTCGGAGAGAAACGATGAAACTCTTCTTCTTTTTCTTCTTCTTCTTTTTATTCTTCATTTTCTTCTTTTTATTCTTCACTTTTTTTTTCTTCGGCTTTAAGCTTCAACCAGAAACTTCTCAGAGAGTTCAGTTTCAGATTCAGCTTCAAATTCAGCTTCAGTTACAGCTTCGAAACGTCTCGACGACGGACGTTGCCTCTTCCGGTTATTCGTTGAAAACGTCTCGGGTAACGCCTTATTCTCGTTATTTAATTGCTTTCCTCTCGTTCGTCATTCCTCCGCTAATGAGATTCGCTGAATCCCAAAGACGTCGATCTCTTTTATAGGGTTGACATTTTTCTCTTTATTTGATTTCTCTCCAAAGAGATAAAGAGAGACAGAGAGAGATAGATAGATAGAAACATAGATATATATATATATATATATATATATATATATATATATATATGTATATAGATAGATAGATAGATAGATAGATAGATAGATAGGTAGAGAGAGAGAGAGAGAGAGAGAGAGAGAGAGAGAGAGAGAGAGAGAGAGAGAGAGAGAGAGAAAGAGAGAGAGAGAGACAGACAGACAGACAGACAGACAGAGAGTTTAAGTGGGTGTGTGTGTGTGAGTGGGTGTGGGTGGATAAAAATGTAGTTTTGTAGATTAGTTTCTCGATTACTTTATTATTGGATTAATTAACGATCGTTTCGATTAATAATATCGACCAATTTATGATATATTTATGAGGTTGATTTTTTTCTTTTTTTTTTTTTTAACACAGAATTTTAATGTAAATATTATTGTAGTTAGAATATGTGAGATTACGATTTAATTTATAATAAAATTTATTCCATAATCACTTTTCCGATCTCTTCTTATCGAATCAAATGACGTGTGATATATATTTTTATTATATTATATTAATTCAAGATACAGTATTATATAGCAGTTATAATCTTTTTGTTTTAAATATAGCATTTTCTTTTAGTTAGATTTAATTTATAATGTAATTTAATGTTGCCTTTAAAAAAATTATTTATATTCATTTATAAATATATAAATTGCAATGAGGATAATTTAAAATTTATTATTATTATTATTATCATTATTTTATTATCATTATTATTATTATTATTATTATTATTATTATTATTATTATTATTATTATTATTATTATTATTGTTATTGTTATTGTTTTTGTTAGTATTATTATTATTATTTTTTTAATAGATAGCATCGAATTATTTAATTTCTATATTATATATTAATATCTTTATAATTATAATCTTTTTCTTTAAATAATTTAAGTTTATATAGCTTGATAATAATGATGTAACAAAATCGTCTTTAGATAAATTTATAAATAAGAAATATATTATTTTTTTAATAAAAATAAAACATTATCTATACATTAAGGATAAACGTAGAAGCATCATACAATTTATTTCAATAGCAAAAGATTTTTTTGATTAATTTTACTTATTAATAAGTATATCATATATATATATATATATATATATATATATATATATTATTATTAATTATTAGAAGTGAATTTACAAAATGAACAATTTTTATATAAACATTTTACTAAATTGTAATGCATTAAATAGACGAAAATAAATAAAACTACTGAAACAGTTACGAACGTTTTAACGTTTATTATTCGAAAATATTCCGAATGGTTAATCAATTTTTAATATCAAATAAAAAATAAAAAAATTGTTCCTTATTCCTAATGATATAATTAAGTATGAACATTTTTTTTATAAAAATTAGCCATTAACAAATGGGTATCAAAATTCTTATTTTCTATATTTTAAATTTATATCAGAAAATGTGACAAAATATTTTTAGGATCACCATAAAATTGAAATTCTTCGTTTACATTGTTTCTTCTCTTTTTTCGATTTCTTTTTTTCTCTTATCTCCTATTCCTTCTCGTTCCTCATCGTTTATTCTAGGTAGCACTCTTTCCTGTTCATCGTTTTTCTCTTTCTCTTTCTCTTCTGGGATTACCTTGGCTAAGAAAGCACGTGTTGTCCCAACGAAATTGAAGTGCACCCAACAGGCTTGGTTAACACACGGGAGACAGTCTGCCGCTTCGTTGGATAGAAGGATGTTCGCATGACTGGTCAGAAAGTACCAGACAATGGCCTTGATGGCTGCTCATGGATTTTGTCTTCTTTTCTCTTTTTTCTTTTCATTTTTCTGTACCTTTTGCTAACTTAATTTGTTTATATCAACTATATCGTTTTGTCAATTAATTTCAATATATTTTTTTTTCTCGTATACAAACCACTATGCACCGATTGTCATAATCATAATTTAAAATGATTTTTGACATTGGATATATTGTTCTATATTTTATAGTATTAATTTAAATACATAAATATATATATATATATATATATATATATATATATATATAGGGTATCGCACGCAATTAGAAAAGGCTATACCTGATAAATGGTTGAAAATAGAAAAAAAAATTTAGTCGAAGTTCAATGATATTAGACGGTGCATAATATGTAAATAATTGTATTCGCTTTTGTGCTATGGTGCATCGGAGAAATGCAACTGTTCTTTTTTTTAACGTAAACCTATATTTTTGATTGCATTAGCTGATGCAGTTTTTATGCTCTATATAAAAGTATTAATATATTTATGCCCTAAACTATACACACACACATATAAGTAATATAATAATATACAAAATGAAAGATAATATAAGATATCATATTATAATATTCTGCGGTTTATATATGTTCCAATTTTGTTAAAATCTAGGTCGACCTGTATTATCATAATGACTAATAAATTAGTACAACCTACTTAATTATTTGCAATAATTACTAAAGTATGGAAGTTTGATGAAAAAACAAGAAAATGAATAAAAATAAAAAACTTGTTCGAATATTTCGTGAAGTCCATGAGAGTTTAATCTCTGTACTATGAATAATAAGAGTACCTTGTATAAAAATTTCGATGTATTATATATACGTACACATACACACACACATCTATGTAAACATGTGTATCTAAGACCTTTATAAATATGAACTTTTATCATTTGAAAATGAATATATATATATATATATATATATATATATATATATATATATATATATAATTTGTTTAACCTTATAAGAGAAACAAATGCAATTAAAAGTTTGTCTTGTTACTTGAATTTAGATGGAAATTATGAAA
>OU964972.1:1192500-1225000 GCA_918808275.2 Dolichovespula sylvestris | reverse complement strand
AGCTTCTTTGCCTTTTGTATTTTCGAGATGTAATTTCTCCGGACATCTCAATTATTCAGATACTCTGTATTGGCGTTAATAAAACATTCTCCGGGTTCTCTTTTTCATTGATCAATACGATCAAAGGAACTCGGTTTAACAAGAGTACAAGCAATTTTGTAGAATTTAACTATTCTTTTGTGTGTGTGTGTGTGTGTGTGTGTGTGTGTGTGTGTGTGTGTGTGTGTGTGTGTGTGTGTGTACGCACATACATGCATATATATCTTTTAACTAAAAGTGAAACGTTTAATATTTAAAAAGCTCTCTCTGAAACGAAAGAATAAATTTATTTTACAGTATTATATTCAAGCTTAAAATGTTAGATATTCTCTATCTATTTATCTGTCTCTCTGTCTCTGTCTCTCTCTCTCTCTCTCTCTCTCTCTCTCTCTCTCTCTCTCTCTCTCTCTCTTTTGTAGAATTTAATAAAAAGTGTGAATCTTTGAACAAAGTAAAACGTTTAATAATTATTAAAAGCACATTGTTGGAAAGGATAAATTTATTGGATTTAATAATGTAAAAGATTAGAGCTTCAGATATTCTCTTTCTCTTTCTCTCTCTCTCTCTCTCTCTCTCTCTCTCTCTTTCTTTCTTTTTTATAGAATTTCAATTTAATAATTAATAAAAATTGATTGTTCAGAAGAATAAATTTATTAAACGATAAGATTGAACGATACGGAATAAGAGACTTGTACCCTGCTGATATGAGACCCCATAGTATTTTCATAAGGAAAGGAGCTGCAATATGATGACAATGTTTAGAATTATTAAAACAAATGACAAGGTTGTTCGCACGAGATTGCCATTCACACGAGATGAGATCATCACAGTAAGGCGTCATTAAATTTGCTTTCTTTCTTGTCTCATGTTTTTATAGTCATTTATATGAAAAGCTTTTAATAACATTAAAGATAAATTGTTTGATAAGTATATTTATTAGGCTCGTGTATTTTAACATTATCAATTAATTCTTTATTATTGTTTAAATGAAACTATTAATGGAACACATCTCGAATTTATTTTATTTCTTTTTCTCGTACCTAGGATGTTTATTTATTTATTTAATTTTTAAATTTTATTAGATTTTACTAGATATATTTATCAGTTGATATACATAGGCAATTTTTATAAAAATTGTTAACTTATATATATATATATATATATATATATATATATATATATCTTATATAATTATTTATAGTTAAATATGTTATTTATAATTAAATATTAAATACAACCCAAATGTTTTACGTAGTAATAAGCATATTCAATAATTTATTATGATATATTCATGATTAAAAATATTATATTTATTTATTTAAAGATTAAAGATATTTTTAATTATCTAATTGAAATTTATTAATTTATAAATCCAATCGTTAATGGACGAATTCAGGTGCAGATTCTTTGAAAAAAATGCAATATTTCTGATATATTAAATCTTCTTATAAGTATTTACAATATATTACATCACAGTCCTAATTTAGAAAAATAAGTGATTCAAGAAAGAATTATTAAGCGATGATGAACTTACCGACCATGTATAAAATTTTTTGTAGGAAATAACTTATCGTATACAATGCTATAAGAAAGAAAAAGGAAAAAAAAAGAAGCAAAAAGAACCATGAAGCATTTCGTAGATCTACGTAAACCTGATGAAATACGTTGGACAAGATTTGAAACATCTTTTTTTTACAAAATTAAGGCTAAAAGAAAGGTTAAAAACATTGACGATTACAAAACAACAAAGTATACATTATTTTATTATAACTAAAAAGTACGTACTTTATGTGATAAAAATAAAATACACACACACACACGCACAAGATAAATCACAGTATATTTTATATTACAAAAATTAAGGACTACAAAAATAAATGACGTTTTAATTTTAAATAACAATTATAAGTTTTAATTATAATTTTGAACAGGATCTCGTATTAGGTACAATCTTTTGAAATAATTAATTTTATAATTATTGAAATATAACTAATTTTATAATTTTTGAAATAATTAATTTTGCAATCATTCTTTATTTACGTGATAAATAACAATATCAGATAAACTAAAATCTTCTTATTAAATATTTATAATATAAACGAACAAGGAATATGCATAGCAGTATAAAAACTTTTAATGTATTAATATTTACTTCATATTTAAAGTTTACCTTTTGTTATGTTTACTTAACATTTATCTCGTTATATAAATGTTTAGATTAATAAATAAACAATTTAACGTAAATAATTAATATTATATAAATAAAGTGATTAATTAGAAATGAATTAAATTAATAATATTTTAATACTTCGACAAAAAGAGAATTTATTAAGCAGTTATCAAAGAGAATTTAGAATGATTAATATTCTCTCTCTCTCTTTCTCTCTCTCTCTCTCTCTCTCTCTCTCTATCTCTCTCTCGCTCTCTCTCGCTCTCTCTCTCTCTCTCTCTCTCTCTCTCTCTCTCTCTCTCTCTCTCTCTCTCTCTTTTCAAAGTAACTGCCATACATGGTCATACAAATCGACGTTATTTTATCAATGAATACGAGTTATCGATGTTCTTCAGTGAGAACGATCGACGGTATTTCATTTTGCGATACCTGCCTTTAATGCTCTTTCAATAAATACTGTTTCAGGGTATATAATATGATACTTTATAACGTGCACGTCTATTTTAATTTTACCCCTCGATAGAGATACCCCGATCGATCGATTGATCGGTCATACGAACGATTCCGAATGGACGATTTAAAATCATTTATGGGGAAAAAGAAAAAAAATATAATATATATATATATATATATATATATATATATATATATATATATGCTTCGAAACGAAGACAATTTTTTATTTGTTTTACTTTAGAACATTTATAAATTGCAATTATCCGGATGGTCGCCATTCTGTATAAGATATCAATTATATTTATTATTAATTTTAATGGAAAAAATTGTTTTTCTTTAACAATTGCAAATATAGATTGTTGTTTTTATTGATTGCAAATAAAAGAACAGGAAAGAGAAAGAAAATTGTATGGTAATGTGGTAATAATTAATTAAAATTTTACTTGTTCTTAATGCAAAATTATGTAAAATTAATGCAAATACCGATTGTTGTTCACATTGATTACGATTCACTGTTAATAGGTAATTAAAATTATGGTTGATTCAAGTAAGAAATTGTTTAAAACAAATACAAACATTGATTGTTGGTTCTCATTGATTGCATTCCTGTGTTAAATGTCTATACGTTAATTAAGGTCTTATTATCAGCAGTAAAATTCTTCCTCCCTTTTTAATTTTAGAATATATACGTATATTATATCGATTGTTATTTTCATCAATTGCAATTATGTATTGTAAATTAATCGAAATAAACGCTATCTACGATAACGGGAAAATTTTTTTAGTTGGATTGTAAATGTTGATTATATGGATCTACCAAATGGTCTATTAAAAGAAAATAATTAAAATCGTGAGTTTTTATTAAAAAATATATTAGAATCAATTAAAATATCGATTGCTATTTACATAGATTGTTATCACGTAATGATTAATTAATCAATTGATCTGTGGTTTAGCTTAATAACTAAAAAATGTTTTAACATCTACGAATGCAAATATCGATTTTCATTAACACTGATGGCAATTCCGTATTACAAGAAAATTGTCCAATAAAATTTTCTACGAATATAAATATTTATTTGTATTGTATGTAAATATGTGTGTGTGTGTGTGTGTGTGTGTGTGTGTGTTGATTGGAATGTAAGTATTATATGTAAAAAAATATTTCGTATTATTTGTTGTTCTCGAAATTAATCGCAAATATGGAACGTTAAATAGTCCCGACGTAAAATTAAATGAGATTTTCTCTCTCTTTTTCTCTCGTATAAGAATTTCTCGTAATTCTCCGATGCACCAATCGTGGACCACGTAGCGTGTGTATCGAAGTAGATACTTGAACTGTGGCTCACGGTTGGGGGTAACTTTAATGAAGAGGGTGACCCAGAGAGGGAAAGCACATTGAACTTCCTGCGTTCCTCGAGCTTACGACGACTCTGCTATTAAGCGAATGAAAAGAGAAGAAGAAGAAGAGAAGGAGGAAGAAGAAGAAGAGGAAGAGAAAGAAGATGGAAAGAGAGAGGGAGAGAAAGATAGTGAGAGAGAAAAGTATTCTAAAAAAATATGTTTCTCACAGCGACTTTTTTTCAAAATGTTCATATTCCAAAGTAGAGATTCTCCTCGAGATATCTCGACGATTACGTTACTCTCTTATCGTACTATATAGGTACTCGTAGTCAAGAGTTTCGAGGAAGAAAATTTAAAAGCAGAATTCGTTCTCTCTCTCTCTCTCTCTCTCTCTCTCCCTCTCTCTCTCCCTCTCTCTCTCTCTCTCTCTCTCTTTCTCTTTATTTATATATCTATCTATCTATTTCTCTAACGCTGGTACTTAAACCTAGCGTATAGGAAAATATTTATCGAATTATAATTAATGCTATTGTAACATTTATTTCGTACATATTTATCGTATTAATAACGAAATGCAATCTAACTTGAAATATTTCAATGATCAATATATGAATTAAACTGATGTAGATAAATATGTTTTTGATACTGACGAAGGTTTGAGCTCCAACTCTCTTGATTCTATTTGTAATAATTAAATTAAATTGCTTGTATCGTTAATTCCGAATTTATTTATTTGAATTTAAATACCTGAATATGATTTAATATTACTCCCCTCTCTTCTCTCCGCCCCCCGCCCCCTCGCCCACTCACTTCCACCACCACCGTTATCATTAAAAAGAAAGAACGAAACAAAAAAAAAAGAAAGATACTTTTCTATACAGATTGTATTGCTTCACATTAATCGTGATTTGAACGCGGACATTGAACATGAGTAAAACGATAAAAAAAAGGAAAAGAAAAGAAAAGTAAAAAGAAGAAAAAAAAACGGAATAAAAAATGTTTTAGTTGTAACATATGCATATAGTATAGGATCGTAAACGAAGCGAGAGAATATAATGTTTTTATCGAAAAACATGAATGCGATGCGATCGATAAGGACGTCGACGAACGTATCAGCGATGGTTAAACGAACTGAAACTTCCAACATTGATAATACCGTAGTCACAAATGTCATTTCATTCGACCACATTCTAGTCGAACCGCATGTCTCTCCACCGACGACAATTACAGCAACCATAGGTATACGACAATATCTCCTGCAGGACGTTTCATTTGCTTCGACGAGAGAAAAATTTTTATTTATTTTATACAGACGATATATATATATATATATATATATATATATATATATATATAGAGAGAGAGAGAGAGAGAGAGAATAAATATACGTACTCTTAGATTGTACATATTCGAAAGAGTCGTTCGCTTGAAGATCTTGTCTCTTTAACTGGTCATATCGATCGTATCCCATACGTACCTATTACGTACAGTGTGCCGTAAAAAATCTTTTAATATCTTTTTACTTTCCTTTTCCTTTTTGTTTCTTTCTTTCTATCTTCCTTTTCTTCCTCAAATCAAATTTTTAAATTCGACAGGATATGCTTCGGAAGCAGATTTTCATGCAAACATTTTCCTTTTTTTTTCTTTCTCGTCGCGTAACGCGACCCCAACGAGGATACGTATGTATGTATGTACGTATGTTCGCAAACAAGATATTTACAATAGAAAATTTTTAAGTGCGTTATAGATCGAAGTGACTGTGTATTATTTCAAAAATAGGTAGATGAGTAAGTACTTACGTACATACATTACGACTTTTACCGCGGTTATTTTCTCGTTAACTCTAGGAAGAACACTATTTCAGAACTTTCTAGTAAATCTCATAAATTTTATCACCTTCCTTCATTTATTCTTTATTTTTTTTTTTGTTTTGTTACCTTTTAAGGTAGTTATATATCTCGCAGTTATACATTTCGACAAGACAATAAAAATTTAACGCGGATCTTTGTTGTTTCAAAACCGCCTTCCGCATTGTAATGTATTTAATTATGATTTTTTTTCGTTAATTATGACAATGATATTAAATAAAACAAAACGTATTACATTGTATTTCGAACAATTTGTCGAAGAAATAGTTGAACGTTTTAGTAAAAAATGTGTACATTGAAATTGTAACATATCACATAGCATAGTAATTGCTCATCTTTTTTTAATTCGACAAAAATTGATTTAAGAAGAACATTTGTCCACGTTTTGCGATACATTTTACGAAATATGCAACAGTATTTTATTTTCTTTGAAAAAAAAAAATTAGACTCAATTCGAAAAAGTATATACTCGAAAGTATTTCGTTGCTAGTTCTTTTCTTTTTTCCAAGGACGTCCAAAAATTAAAGTAAAGAAATATAAGAAGCTTTATATCTCATTTAACGTATATAGTTTTTTTTTTATTGGAATAAATGATCGAATATTCCTTTTTTTATTTGAATTGTTTAGTTTAGTTTTCTAAATTGTTTATTTTGTTAGATCAGAGACAAAGTATATATTTTAAAGTAGTTAATTATTGTGAGAAATATGTATATTTCAAACAATTAAAAAAAAAAAGGAAAAACATTATTTTGTATTATATATAGTTTGTTGCAAAGATATCCAAATGATTCTCTTGAACTGATTGTTTAAATCATAAAGAAGTTTTCTAAAAACATTCAATTACAATTGCATTAAAATGAAATATGCGAGACGAATAAAATGAAAAACAAATGAAACACTGTTCCATATTCCGTAAAATTTAAAACATGTATAGATGTTACTCAGAAATCAATTTTTTCGATTTTGAAAAAGTTACCCAATTATTATGCTACGCAAAACATTATAATTTCAAGAATACAATTTCTTGCTAAAACGTTGGAATATTTTGATATTGTACATTATATTCAAAAACACATACTGAATAATTATCGAGTATCTAATAATAAAAAAAAAAAAATAATTAATATCCTGCAAGAAAAATATCAACAAATTATAAATAGAAAAAGATACATATTATCATAATTTTTTTTATCGATCATTTATAAAAAAAAATAGAAAAATTAAAAAGAGAGAAACAAAGAATAAAAAGTTATTGTTTGTAATCTTTGATAGATATTCAGAAAAAAAAACAAAAAAAAAATAAGAATTCTACGAATTTCTTCGTTAATTCGAACATTTTTGCAACGCACTGTGCACACACGCGCGCGCACGAGCTCACACACAAAAAGGATTCGCATTCGTTAACAAATAACACGAAGGATATTCGATAGTCTAAATAAACACGACAGGATCGCACAATAAAGCGTGCAATTCTCATATTAACCTGATCGTTGATTGGCTTTCGCGCGTTTTATTGTTCCAACTAAATTTATTTCTTGTTATCGATGAGAATAACGTCGAAACATGACGATTATTATTCACCGACTCGTCGTAGGATTCGTTACAAAAAGAAAAAAAAAACAAAGGAAAATGAAAAAATGAAATAAAATAAAAATAAAGAAGGTAAGGGATAAAGAAAGAATAGAGAGAAAGAAAGAAAGAAAAAATACACATGTACGTGCACACACGCACACATAGAACCGCAAACAACGAATAAGTACGTTGCCTTTGGAAAAACGACTACCTCTCTCTCACTCATTTTCTTTCTCTCTCGTTTTTTCTTTATCACTCTTATCCTTTTTCTTTTATCAAAGAGGAAGAAAGCTTTTCACTTGGAAATGTTGAAACGGTGCCGATGAAGATCGTTCTCTGTCACGACAAGCCATGTCTCTTTTTCTATATGTATGTACATATGTATGTATGTATATACGTATGTACGTATACATAAGTATGTATGTACGTGTATATATATATATATATATATATATATATATATATATATATATATATTATATATACAGAGAGACAAGAAGAACGAAGAGAATAATTCTCTCTTTCTTTCTCTCTCTCTCTCTCTCTCTCCCTCTCTCTCTCTATCTCTCTCATCCTTTCGTACTCGACGTAAACGTTACCTCTCGCTTCGCGAAAGTTTGTTCTACGATTGTAGCACCGTTGGTGTCAGATAAACCACGGAAAAGCGATATTATCCCGAAGTAATCGTCGAGAGACGTGAAACAGATGAGGGTTGGAAAGAGTAAAACAAAATCAAAAAAGAGAGAGAGAGAGAAAGAGAGAGAAGGGGGAGAGAATGGGGTAGGGAGAAAGAGAGAGAGAGAGAGAGAGAAAGAGAAGAGAGAGGCTGAAACGAGGCCGAGGATTATCTCTGGCCTTTTTTTTATCATTTTCTCCTCGATAGTACTTTAGAAAAAAAGTGGAAAAGAAAAAGATGAATAAAAGTGTGTGTATGTGTGTGTGTATATATATATATATGTCGTATATATGAATTTTTTTGTGTGTAAAAAAGCAATGTAAATGTAAAAGTAAATAAATTAAATATGAATGACTCGATGATGAAATCCTACAATATTTTTATTAAACAAAAATACTGAATAAAGAGATAATAAACGTACAAGTAAATATTTGTAATATAAATATTTAAACGTTCTTGTTTTTTATATTTTTATCATATATTGTATACATACCCAAGCGCGCGTATATATATATAATATATATATGTATGTATGCATGTATGTATATGTATATATATATATATATATATATATATATATATATATATATATATAAATACAATCTGAGTATGGAAAGAGCAAGAAAGATGCCCATTGATCGAGAGCGGGTCAAGATAGTTCGTTGGAATGTTTAAACAATCTAATATGTGGTCCTTTATTGCGGTGATCGTATGGATCCATGAATATTGCATTGATATTCGAAGAATAGGTACCCGGCTCGACACATTATCCAAAACTAGATACTTTACTAACAATGCTTAAGCTCGGACAAATGCAAATGCTCGGCAATGTGTTTTTTATCAATGCGTTTTCTTAGTGATTATTTAAGTAATTCCTATGAACAAATGGACCTAATAGGGATATGTGGTCCTTAGGAGATAATACTGTAGATACCTGCGGTTGCGCATATGTGTCAACATATCCTTAGGAGAAAGTACTGTAAATATCTGAGATTGCGCACATGTACGTTACCAAGTATATATAATAAATGTTTTAATAAAAATTCAATAACGTTATCTGAATGATCTATAAAATAGTTCAATTTTTATATGAAATAAAATAACTAAAAAGAATATTTAATATTTTATTTTCATTCATAAATATATATAGAAGAATATAATAGATATAAAGAGAATATGAATAAAAATTTCGATGGCAGGATATGGACGATGTAAACTAATTTAATTCTTCTCTTTTTTTCTTTCATATGAAATAAATGCGCCTTAAAAAGATATTTCATTACAACTTTTATTCGATAAATAATAGAAATATATGAACAATCGAAATACGTTTAATTTGTAATTAGTATTAAATTAAAATTCAATGATATCTTTTCTCATTCTTTTTCTATTTCTCTATTTATTTTTCCTTTTCTTTTCTTTTTCTTTCTTCGATCATCGTAACCCGTTAGAAAGTCAAGGAAAGCAATTCGCTCGCAAATGCATCATATAAGATCGCAAATCGATCTCCTATAAAGGTAATCTTTCACCGAGCGCGTCATAAAGCTTCCAATCGCTTTTCACATAGTAGTCTCTCTCTCTCTCTCTCTCTCTCTCTCTCTCTCTCTCTCTCTCTCCCTTTCTTTCTCTCTTTCGCTATCTCTATCTCTCTTTCTCTTTCCTTTTCGAGGAGATCGAATCGGTGAGGCACTTCGCACACCTCATCCTCGTAAAATTTGTATTCGAGCATTGCTCTTCTCTCACGGCTACATCTTCGAGCTCGAATAAACCGCAAGAATGCTTTATTGTTCCAAGATAATCGCTAGAAAACGAGTATGTGACGTATTTCTTTCTATAAATCCTCACAATAATGTGTTCACGTCGAATCATTTTTAACAAGATTGTTAATTTAAAAAATAGGATTATAAAAGTGTTTTGACGAATGTTTTCTTTCATATTCTTTTTTTGTAATTTTATTAATTTTTAGCAAAAAAGAAAAAAGAAAAAGTAGATAGAAAATAGATGGAAATAAATTTTTTAAACAAAAGTAGAAAATAAATTGTGTGTGTGTGTGTGTGTGGGTGTGTACACAAAATTAACAAACCAATCGTCCATATATTTAAGAATACTATGATATATAAATAATATAAAAATAAATTATATATATACATATTTAAAATTTATATACCTATATTTATATATATATTTATGAGATTGTTATTGATATATGTAAGATTGTTCATATTTCTGCATTCATTATTTTTTGAATTCTTAAAAAATATTTATATATACATACATACATATAAACTTACTCACTAAATTTTGTTCACGATATCCTATAAAAAAATTTTCGCATTAATTTTTCTTTTTTTTTTATTATACATTTATTGATTCTATAATTCACTTAAGTTCTTCTTTTCACCCTCTACCTCATCCCTCGTACAAAATTTTCTTAAGCAAATATATTTTCTAATCAAATAAATTATTCTAAATTTTGTGAAGATAAAAATAAAGACAAAGAGAGAAAAAAAAAAGATAAAACTTCTCGTATTCGTACGAAATAAAGTTGGCACGCGAGCGTTCCATCATCGTTAAAAAAAAATAAAAAGAATAAAAAAAATAAAAATAAAAGAGAAAGTGACAGAGAGAGAGAGAGAGAGAGAGAGAGAAGGAAGGATCGCACATTTATAATCCTTCGATCTCGATGCATCGACCGTGCGTTTTATGAAAGCTGTGAGAAGAACATTATTTGCGAGCACGCGCTCACTGAGAAAAATCTACGATCGGACGTGTCATAAATTATTCGTCACGTTAGCATCGATCGCTATTTATCGTTCCTTCGTACGTTACCACCCTCCCGGCCCACCCCCAACTCCCAACCCCCAACCCCCATGCTTTCCCTTGTTGTCATATTTCTTTCATAATCTCTCCCGTTGAAAATCTCAATGACGATCTCGTTAACCGTTGAAATATGTTGTTATTGTTATGGAAAAAAAGAAAAAAGAGGAAACAAACAAAAAAAGAAAAGAGTAAATTCGTTCGATTTAAAAAATTCATTCTAATTTTTTTCCCTTTTATTTTTTTCTTTTTACATTATCATTTGCCCACTTTTTCTCTCTCTTATTTATATCCTTTTCCTTTTTTCTTTTTTTTTTACTAGGAACTCAACGTGAAATTTACATAACCCCTTACTCCTCCCGATAAAGATAATCGATTATTATATTTATCTACGTTCGTAGAGTCTAGTAAACTTTTCCTTATTTTTTCTTTTTTCTTTCTTCTTTCTCTCTCTTTTTTTTTAATGCGATCGATAATATCTAATAATAGAATAACAGTACCAGTTTAAAGTCAAGTTAGTTCGTTCGAAGTCAATGTACCCTTAGTTTTCCTTTCTTCAGACAGAATGTAAATAATAGGTTCCAGATGCATTTGTTAGATCTACATAAATTTATATATACATATATAAAATCAAATACTAAAATGTACTTGTATTAAATTTATATAATTGAATCAAATACTACGAGTACTTCTTATCAGCTAAGAAATTTCTTTCATTTTTCAATAGAGAATTAGTTCAATGTCATAAAATCCAAGTCAACACTTTTATAGGACATCATTATACAAAACGATGAAAAGGATCAGTCAAGGAATGAATATTAAATTTATGAAATAAAAAATAATTTGGCACGTTGAGAAAGAAAACACAAAGAATTATAGAACTTATATAAATTATAAAAATGAATTCTCTCTCTCTCTCTCTCTCTCTCTCTCTCTCTCTCCCTCTCTCTCTCTCTCTCTCTCTCTCTCTCTCTCTCTCTCTCTCTCTCTCTCTCTCTCTCTCTCTCTCATGTACATTAGATAAAAGATTGGATACCATTCTACGTCGTATTAGTAACAAATTTGATATGAATATTCTTCGACACCCTAGAAAAGATACTGTAGGTGTTCCCATCCTCGAGCAACCCCTAAAAAGCTCACTTCTTATTAACTTAAGCCCGACCAATTTTTCTATAGTAACTCAATGATTCTCAATAACTTTAAATAGAAAGAAATAAGCGAGAAAAATTGATTCTTCGCTTAAAAATAAAATAAATAAATAACATGAAAATATAATTATGTGATCATATAAAGAAATAAAAAATGTCTCGAATTATTTTAAAAAGTAATGTGAAGGTATTGATTGAAAAAAAAAACAAAGAAATATGTAAAAAAAAAAGAGAAATGAACGTGTAAAGCGAAATTAGTACAAGTGAGAATTTGAAGAAAAAATATGATCATTTGAAACAATAATTTTACGAAGATTTAGTGAGCAAGTCAGTTTTTGTTGCTAAGACCATTGCTTTTTATCACTCTTTTCCTAACCCAACCTCAGCAATCCCTAACACAAACAACATTAAGTACTTAGTTACACGCAACTATTTTTCAACTCCATAAAAATACAACGTACAAAGTAAAATCACCATGTTCTTATTCATTTAAATCACATTCTCTCAAAAGCCTGTACAACTTCGGGCAAACGTAGCTAGTTAAATGTATTAAATAAAATCAATCATTATTTTACAGGACATCATCGTGAAAGATCAATCAAAGTACATTTAAATATTAAATATCAAATGAATTAACGAACATCGTGAAAAATATAAATTCAATGTACATTGAAATGAATATAATAAATTATGAAATATCATGAAAGATAGATCAATACGATAAACTATAAAATTTATAAAATGAAATCAATCATTTCTCTATAGGACAATATTATCAGAAAAGACGTAAATCAAATTGAAACTATTAAAATTTATACGATCAAATCTCTATATTTTTCTTTATTTTCTTTTTTTCGATAGAACATTATAGGAAAGATACGAAATCGAGAGGATCAAAAAGAATAGTTAGAAAAAAAAAATAATATCGATCATTCTCGTTAAAAAAGATAGAAAGACGACGAAGAAGAACATGAATCGAATTTGCAAAAAAAAATAAAAAGAGAAAAAAAGAAAAAAGAGATTTCTTCATTTCGTGAAATATTGAAATAAACATCGATGCCGATGTTATTAAAAGGTGGATTTGAAAAATCTTCAAGAAACGAGAAAATCTCGATTTCCTTTGGAACTTCTTAGTGACGTAATAGGAACGACAGACGAGGAAGGATGTCGTTGAGCGAGATTAGGTGGGAGTAAGGCGTTTCTCGCATGTGTTTCCGTCACAGCAAGGTGCGACGATAGGCTTGCCAACACCATCGATCGCGTCAAACAGTAATGCAGGCTAATGTACGCTCGGTGCACGCTAATGTACGAGAAGCGACGGAATGGGGAAGGTTGAGTGGGTGGTTGGGTTGACAACGGAGGGGTTGGGGATGGAGAAGGGTGGGAAAATTAAGGAGCTGATAAGCCTTATCGAGCAACGGCTTGTTTCGCCTCGTCTCTGTTCCCAACTCCTGTTATGGCTACTATAATATAGGTACTTGACAGGTAGGCCGTTCAAATTCTACGACTGATAAATATCTAGGTAAGATTATGTGAAAGACTATTTTCAAGTTCTAATTTCTAAAACGCGATCATCAGATTTTAATATAAAATAGATCAATTAATGTTAAAATAATCTCGGAAAGTTTTATCCATTATTGATTCATAAACAAAATTTATTTATTTCAATTTGTGTTACTTTATATACGATATTGTATATGTTATTCAATATAAGTATATATATATATATATATATATATATATATATATATATATATATATCATTTATTGAATTTTTATTATAATATTTTATTTTTTAAATTATTCTAAGATAAATTACACCATATTATTTTTTTCTCGAACAATTACAAGACGATTACTACCATTATTACTATTATTATTATTATTATTATTTACTATATGTACCTATTATATCACAATTATATACATATTATTATATAATTATAATATTTACGAGAAAATTCTATCGAGGTTAAGGAACGTATAAATACGTAAAAAAAAAAACAATCGAGACATTTAATTTCGAATTCGATTTGATCGATTTCAAAGTATCTCATAAGAGCAGAGAAATTATCCAGTCACCCAGTATATATAAAGAACTCGAGCGTATAAGGTTTATACATAGAAGAAGAGAGGCTCTCTTTTCTACGTAACGCTTTGGAAAATCAATGCGTCTCGACGATGCGAAAAGGAGACATGAACGCACCTTTCTCTCTCTCTCTCTCTCTCTCTCTCTCTCTCTCTCTCTCTCTCTCTCTCACACATCCCTGGGAAAATATACGAGGAGGAGGTTGCCCTGTCTCCTCGCGTTTATTGTCGTCTCAGGGGTGACGTATCTATCAAAGCTTTTTTTACCGGTTAGCGATACAAGTTGCCGTGATTCGCATGTAACTTTAGCTGGCTGGTTCTCCTCCCTTTCCTTCTACCCACCTCCCCGTCCGGCCACCGTACACACACTTATACACCTACATCCACAGACACACCACACACGACGCACGCATACGCGTACGCAGCACACTCGTCGTACACTCACATTTCTTTCTCGTCTATCTCGGATAAATTCAATGCAGCCTTCTTCGAAGCATTGAAAAAGAATCGATATTATCATCTATGCCGACGTTCAAAAAAAGTGCAATATGTCATCGGCAGCCGAACTATCTTCCTTCTATGTGGTATACAATATGTGTGTGTATTCGTGTGTGTATGTCTATTTTTGTATATAATACGTATAGATATATACGTATCCGATACCTTGACGTTATAATAGAGACACCCGTTATATCCTCTATTCTCAGGATTCTCCCACAAAAGCTGAATCCATCTCGTAGTATCGACCAACGCCTCCCGTCCCCCCACACCCCCCATCGTCCTCCTGCCCACCCGCTACATCCTCTCCCCATCCCTTAGTGTCCGACCAGCTAATGCACGTTGATGCATTCTTGATCGGATCGATCGATCCGATCGACATATCTATACACGTGTAATACGAGAACGGGAACGACTCGTCGATATTTTACTCGTATAGTATATGCATGTAGTTTACGGGATAATTAATCCATTATCACGTTGATACGTAATGTCTGTCCGTTCGATCAGTAACTCGATTAAAAAGAAAATATTTGAACGTATAAATTGGAAATTTGTTTTTATTTGCACCTTTCTTTTTTTATTGTTTTCTTTTTCTTTTTTTTTTCTCTCCCATCAGTAAACATAAATTATTTCAGGGAGAAAAAAGAAAGAAGGAGAAGAATGAAGATTCGTATAAAATCGTTTATCGTATTAAGGGAGATAAAATTTCTTTTCTTATTATTTAACAAGTTTAGGAAGATAAAATGTTATATCAAAGTATTGTAGATCTTAAACGAACCTTCGGACGTACGCCTTTAATTTTCTCAAAAGCTACTCCAATTTCAAGAACGGCAAGTGCACTTTCATATTATGTACATCACCTGACTCTCCCTCTCTTTCTCTCTCTCTCTCTCTCTCTCTCTCTCTCTTTCTTTCTCTCTCTCTCTCTCTCTCTCTCTCTCTCTCTCTCTCTCTCTCTCTCTCTCTCTCTCTCTCTCTCTCTCTCCCACTCTTTCTGTTTTTCTCCTCGAGAGTTGAAGAGGAAGAAAGAGTCAACGTTTGAAATTATATGTCGCGATGTAGCTAGACTTTTCTGCATACCTTTGAAGGACATACGCGTGTTAATTTACGATTATAAATTAACATTGATTATATTAATTATATTTCATTATTATATAATATATTTGCAATCGTGCGTTTGTACGTGTGCTTTTTTGTTTGTGTTTGCGCTTCGTTGTATTAATTTAAACGTTAATTAACGTATGAGTTCGCAAGAAAAGCGGTTAACTTGATTTAGTATCTATCAATTGTACATATCGATTATCGTTATTTATGAATCGTACGGATAACGTCAAACAATAAAATGAAATTTTGTGTGTTTACCAATCGATCAGTAATAGTCATTCAAGGATTTTCTAAACTATTAGACGCACTTCATGTTCATCAAATCAGAATTATCATTGTCAATTGGTAAAATCGTTGTGAATAGTTAGATACGAAAGAGAGAGGATTATCTATTATTTCCTTTCTCTACAGAAGTATATATATTACGTAACATACATATACATACCTACACGATCACGCACGCGCGTGATATGTATATACATTCACAAGATTTTGAATAGCGATCACGAATATACAATACAAAGTGGTTCATCGAGCGTAAAACATTGACCCTTTTGTTTCGTCACGTTAGCCATTGTAACGAAATACAGGGAATCCAGAGTCATAATGAAGTAGGACGCCATTCGTTCGTTCGTTCGTGCTCTCGTTCGTTCGTTCGTTCCTCGATAAATTTCCAACAAGAATTATTTATTGTTCTAAATTCCATTGGCCCGGAGGCAGCGCAAAAGCGATACGAACGATCCAGTTTGAAAGCCAGCGAATAATTTACTAACAGCTTTAAATTAACCAGTAGGTATAGACAATGACTGGCTGGGGACCAATATATATACTCTCTTTCTCTCCCCCCTCCCCTCTCTTTGTCGTTCATTCTCTCTTATCGCATCTCTTTCTCTCGTTTAGTCACGTTTAATCGTAAGTAGTTAGAGGAATAAATTTATTAACTTTACTCGTGATCATCATCTTAATGATTTATCTTAACGATAAGAATTGAAATGAATTTCTAGTAATATAATAACCAACTTTCTTCATTGTTATATCCTATGTTAAGAAATTAACAGATTGGTGTAAATTTCTCTATATTAATTTTCTCATGTAATCACGTTGGATATTAATTGTTAAGATATTTCTGTTTGGACGTTAGAATAGAAAGAAGGAAAGTAAGAAAGAAAGAAAAAAAAAGAAAGAAAGAAAGAAAGTAAGTTCAGTAAGTCCGTAAGAAAAATAACAGAGGTATGCGTACAATATAAGCAATTACTGTCTGGTGACCAACTTATCTTATTCATCTTTCTCTATTACATGTTCGTTCACCCTCTTTATCGCCACTCTCTCTTTTTCCCCATCGTAGTTACGTTTAATCGTAAGTACATCAATTTTACGATAAATATATTAATTTCCCGTGAACGTCGTCTTCCGCCAATCCCCCATATATGATTATTCATCTTCAAGATAAGAATGATATGTTTTTTTTTTCTAATAAACAAATTTCTTCTATCTCGTTACTTGAAATATTTAACGTAAATAGGGTATTGATTTCTCGATATATCGTATTATTATTGATATAAAAATATTTATATTTTTGTTACGAATAAGAGAAAGTGATAATAGAGTGAGTTGGGACACAACAATTTATGATCAGCTGGGGGACGAACAATATACTCACTCTCTCTCTCTCTCTCTCTCTCTCACACACACACACTCTCTCTCTCTCTCTCACACACACACACTCTCTTTCTCTCTCTCTCTCTCTCTCTCTCTCTTTCTCTCTCTCTCTCTCTCCCTCCTCCCTCTTTCTCTCTCTCTCTCCTCTCTCTCCCTCTATTTCTCGCTCTAGTTACGTTTAATTATAAGTAGTCGATAATAATTTATTAACTTCCTACGATCATCGTCGTTATCAACATCATCATCATTATCATCATCATCATCATCATAATCAGTATTATAATAAAAATAATTCCTTGCAACGACCAACTCTTTTTCCTTTTTCTTTCTCATTCAAATTTTTCTACATTATATAAAATATATATATATAGGATGATAATATCATTGATATAATAATATCACATATATACAGGATCTTCCTGTTTTTAAAAGATCAAAAGTTTGTCAATCCTTTCTACGGGTCTAAATAAAAAAAGAAAATAATGTTATATAAACATAGTATTTATTCTCTTACTTGTGAATGACGAAGACACTTGTCATGAAGAAATGGTAATTCATTGTTTTTTATAACCCGTCATGCGAGAAAAGTAATTATCATTTGTTACTTATGTTAAAATTTTCACAATAAACCATAACATATTTGAAAAATGTAGACATTTTAGAATGTTTTGAGACGAGGGTGAAATAAAACGAAGAAAGCAAATAAAAAAATAAAAAATTAATTCATTTGAACCAAATTGCACGTAGGATGATCTATAAAATATTTCGAAATTTATTGACTACATTATTTCTTTACTCGTTTATTTTAATTTTATATCTATTATCTTAAGACACATGTATATATACTCCTTGATGAAACTAAACTCCTTTCAACGAAATAAAAGGATGAAACATGTTCATTATTAGTGTTCTATCACTTCAATTTTGAATGTTTAATAAATAACATAAATAATATAAATTAATGTATACGATAAAATTATCGATTATTTACAAAAAAAAAAGGGAGAAAAATAAACCAAGTACTATTCCGTTATAATTTAATTCAATTTTACATAAGCCCAGCACATAATCTGTGTTGAAGAAATATACTATCTCGTCATTGTGTCAGTGTGTGTGGTGTGTGTGTGTGTGTGTGTGTGTGTGTGTGTGTACCTGTGTTTGAAGAGTATATTAACTCGTCATTGTGTCGTTCTAGCGAAACAACGTAGATACACATACACACTTTTAAAAAGGTACCATAGCTAAGAGACTATATGACAAATGTTATATAAATATTTTAATTTAAAGCTTTATTAAAAATTTACATACATACATATACACACACACAAACAAACACAGGTATAAATTTATGTACGTACGAGATGAGAGAATTTAGAGAAGATGAAATACGAGGAACATCAATGGAGTAGGGAACACAATGCCGAGGCGTGCCACGACCTTCATTGGTTGGTCTGACTGGGTTGGCTGGCACAAGCAACACATTGTCGTATCTATTACAAACGTCTCTCAGCCGATCTCCACGATTTGTCACAAGTCCTAGCTTCTCTACATAACTATTACCACTACTACTAATACTGTCACGTAGAAACATGTTTTAGAGAGAGACAGAGGCAGAGACAGAGACAGAGACAGAAACAGAGGAGAGAGAGAGGAGAGACATAGAGGTGGAGGGGGGCAGAGAGAGAGAGAGAGAGAGAGAGAGAGAGAGACGAGAGAGAGAGAGAGGCGTAAAGCAGAGACTGGCAGGCAGACGCGTTAAATCAAGGTTGCTACTCTCTGGATGGTATCAAGCATGGCTAGCAAACGTTTCTGACGATGGATATGCAGGCAAGGCTACGAAGAGAAACGGTATCCTTGCTGGAATCCGGACGTTGCCTCGGTGCACCAAACCGAATTGCATTTCCTCCCATGAACGTGTTCCCCTACGAATATTCTCTCGCTCTCTCTCTCTCTCTCTCTCTCTCTCTCTCTCTCTCTCTCTCTCTCTTTCTCTCTCGCTCGCTCTCTCGCTCGCTCTCTCGCTCGCTCTCTCGCTTGCTCTCTCGCTCGCTCTCTCGCTTGCTCTCTTGTAAATTCTCTGGAGTAAATAATGGCGTTCTCTATTATTTGATTTGCAAACTGTTTGAATAGCACCGTTTAATCGACGTCGAATCAGAGATCCTCTTCGTTCACACGTATACACAAGCTTGTTGTTTGTACATGTATGTATGTGTGTAGATCATTTCGTGAGAAACAAAAAGAGAGACTGATATGTGTATATTTATATTTTTATCCTATTATTTATTTATTTTTTCTTCCTTTTCTTCTTTTTCTCTTTCTCTCTCTCTCTCTCTCTCTCTCTCTCTCTCTCTCTCTCTCTCTCTCGCTTCTCTTTCTGCTTCTTTTTTATTGTTTTTTTTTTTACTATTGTTTATGATCACTCAATTTCTTCCTTTTTAACGATTATTTTTTATTTGACAATTCCTGTTATTTAACAATTAATGTCAATTTTATTCTACGAATTGGATTTCAATTTATTAAAGGATCGCAGTATATCTCTGTTTAACCTTGTTCTGTTTTTCTATTTTCTTTTTCTATAATAATAGAGAATTAATCATCATAATTATTTAATCGAAGGACAGACCGTTAGATGACTCTTTTTTTTATTTATTCTTTCATCTATTCATCCGTGTTTCATCATGTTCGAAAAACTTTTTTAACAGCTACATCCATATACATACATTTTTCGTTTAGCATCGAAAAACGAATATCTTCGATATCTCTATTCTCAATATTATCAATCTTTTTTTTATATACCTCAAATAAGAACATCGAAAATATTTCTATTCCCTACGGACACTAAGTGAAAATTTTTAGTCGGCAAAAATATAATAACTTTTCTCATCCGCAGAGTTTCTTCGGATAAATCACATAAAATTGCTCGTAGAATTGCAAATGTTTCAACATAAGTAAATTTAGAAGAAGGATATTCAGATTATCCAATATACCTTTTTCTCGCTACCCCCACCCGCTCCACATAAAAATGATCACACACTTATAATCATTTTCTTTCGTTGACAATACTGATCCAATTAGAATAAATCTGAATGTATTGTATGTTGATTTAAATAAACAGTTTTTTCTTTTCTTTCTTTTTTATAAAAATAAATTCGAAATATTTTGCTCTACATTTTATTTTTCAGAGACATAAAAAATACGATATCGCGTGTAGAATAGAAATATTTATATAAAATATTCCATTCGACAGAAATTGTAGTATCGATCAAAATTATGATTCATACTGATCGTTTGTAATATTTTTTCTCGTTATATATCTGTTCTTACACTTTTACTCCCAACGGAGAAAACTACGTAGAAATTCAGGCCGATCCTCGCGTTTCCGTAAAATGACCTCGTTTTATACGAGCAACCTTGTTAGTCCATTGCCGCACTGAGACCATTCTTTATCGTTTCTAACATCGTACAGGGAGGATTACTAAGGGAATGAAAGAGAAAGAGAAAGAGAAAGAAATAGAGAGAGAGAGAGAGAGAGAGGATGGGGGGAATCATTTGAGACAGAAGTGGCAAAAAAATTATGATTTTTCTCTTGGTGGATAAGAAAAAAATGAATTTTTTTGCAAAAATCTCTAATATTGTATATCTGAATTCTGTATATAAACAAAAAATTCGTTTATAGTTGTTAACAATCATTATTACATGAATAACAACTATTTTTTATCATTCAAATCTCCGTTGTTACACAGTTAAAACAAAACAAAATTAATTTTACAAATGTTCGTAAAATTTTAAAAATTGTTCGAAGAAACTAATCAATACACAATTTTGTGTATCGAATTGATTATGATTGTTAAACGAATTTTTTAAAATCTTATTTGTTAATTCATATAAAATTTGAACTAACATTTGAATATACTATATCAAGATAAATATAATTCGATTAACGTTTCCCTTCGAATTCATTTATATCGTGATCGATCAATTGGTCGGAATAAAAATAAGAAAAAAAAAGCAAAAGAGGAAACAAAAGGTGTAAAAAAAATAAAAAGAAAAGAAAAGAAAAGAGGGGAAAAAGAATAATTCAGAATAAACTACCGTCACGTTTGTTCTAATGTATATAATTGGGCACAAAAGTCATTTAACTTCCGTTTTATACGTTCTTCTTTCGCGAATAAGTGGATGATCTTCTCGTGATTTCTCGTATTGTTCCGTCTCGGGCAATAAGCAGCAGCACGTGCGAAGTCTTGTTTCATCTACGCTCGTGCGCACGAGAAAGAGAGAGAGAGAGAGAGAGAGAGAGAGAGAGAGAGAGAGAGAGAGAGAGAGAGAGAGAGAGAGAGAGAGAGAGAGAGAGAGAGAGAGTAAGAAGAAAAGAGAGAAGAGAAGATAAGCCTACGTGAAAGCTGCAAGCATGTGACGTGTACGTGCAATCGTGCGAACCGTAGAGCTATCTCGATACCCATAAGAGAGATAGAGATAGAGAGATAGAGAGATAGAGAGATATAGAGATATAGGAGATAGAGAATGGGAGGAAGAGATGCCCAGCATCTCTCGTCTGGACCGAGATATTGCGTGACCTTCGTTCGTCTACTCGACCATCGTCGTCGTCATCCATTTGCCACACCTCGGTATTCGCTTCGTGAATACCATACAGCATCCTCCCCTCTCACTCCTCTATGTCGCTCTGTCTCGTCTCTTTCTCTCTTTCTCTCGTTCTCTCGATCTCTCCCTACCCCTCTCTCTTTCTCTCTCTCGTTCTCTTGTTCTCTCTCTCTCTCTCTCTCTCTCTCTCTCTCTCTCTCTCTCTCTCTCTCTCTCTCTCTCTCTCTCTATCTCTCTATCTCTGGCATACTCTCTTCAAGCCACTCCAACGTATCTCGGCAATAGCAAACCGTGATAGCTTCGAGCTGACCGGTGAATTTCAATTTGATCCTCGCATTCGGCAATTCCAGCACTTGGACGTGCGTCGAGTGTGATGTGAAATCGTAATCATTGACCATTTAATACTCATATATTCATATATACCATACGTTGTGTGTGTGTATGGGTGTGTGGGTGTGGATGTGTGAGTGTATATATATATACCAGTATGTATACGATATTTAACTCTGTATAATATCATGCCATTTTGTTGAAATCGTATACTCGTGTATTTTTGATTTGTTCTTTTTTTCGAATATCTTTTGTGTTAGTTCTTATCTAAAGGAATTAATGTTTAATATACGTTAAGTAGATTAATATTAATCAGATTATGAATTACTATAAACTTAATACAGTATAGTTAAGTACGTATAAGATATTTTACTCTGTATAATACCATGTCATATTTTTTTAAATTTTATTTGTTAATTCCCATCTAAAGAACTTAATGTTTGTTAAGTAGTTTAATATTAATTGGACTACACATTAATACAAAAATATATATAGTATAGATAATAGTTCACGTATTTTTGAATTTTTTTAAATCATATTTGTTTGTTCATATAATGAAGGTTAATGCCTCTGAAATAGTCTAATAATAATTGTACTATGAATACGTACAAATTTAGTACAGTATACTTAAGTATGTATAAGATATTTATAACTCCCTATCATGTTCTATGTCATTTTCAAATTATTTTTAGTTTTAATTTAAAGAACTTAATGTTTATTAAGTAATTTATTATTAATTGGACTATAAATCAGTGTAAACTTAGTATTGTATAGTTAAATATATTTATAGAATATTTAACACTTCATAATACTGTATCATTTTCAAATCGTATACTCATATATTCTTGAATTTTTTAGATCCTATTTGTAAATTCATATAATGGAGCTTAATGTTTTTAAAGTAATTTAATATTAATGTAACTATGAGTTAATATAATAGTCTAGATACAAATATTATAATATAAAACTTGAAGTAATATATAACTATATTATACTAAGATAAATATAATCCTTATATACATATATATAAATGTAAATATATATATATATATATATATATATATATATATATGTAGTACTATAAATTTATAACTATATAATTAGTTCAATTTTTACTTATACTAGTACATAACTATACGCTATACTAAATGTATATTTAACTAAATGAGCTTGATATAAACTGTTTATTTACCCTTATAAGTTTATTTCATACAAACTTTTATCTATATTAATAAAAAATATAGACTTTTACAATATAATATTGTTTATTCAGTTGCCTATTTAAATATAAAAACTTGATATGGTATAATCACATTAGTGTAAATTTTACAGTATAAAATGGTTTTCTTTTCTGAAACAATAAAAAGTATTTATTTTATAGATTGTTAAGGAAATATTTCTTGTAATAAAACCATTGCAAATTACTACTATTACATTACATTCATACGATGTTTCACATTCTGTTATTTTTGTTCGGGTATGAAAAAAGAGAAAAGGGAAAAGAAGCCATTAAATAACAGAGAAAATTCGTCGAGAAAAAATAATCGGAAAGGCGATATGAGCGTGAAGAATTGAATTTATCCTTATTATTTATCACGTTATTAAAGAAAAAAAAAGAAATTATCTCGAAGCGAATCGAACCAATCTCATAAAATTTTGTATTAATAGATTTCCGTTAATTTTTCTATTAAATGCACCCGAAAAATAAAGTTAGTGTGCAAGGACAGAAATAGTCAGAAAGAGAGATAGATATAGAGAGAGAGAGATAGAGAGAGAAAGAACGATAGATTGTAAATCGAGAGATAGAGATAGATAGATAGATAGATAGATAAAGAGAGAGAGAGAGAGAGAGAGAGAGAGAGAGAGAGAAAGAGAAAGATGGTATGCGTGTTCAAAAGTTTTGGATGAAATTAAAGATTCCTCGTGCATCCAACGTCGTACGCTTACGGATGCAAATGGGTTAAGAGTGACATTTCCCGTAGTCCCGTAGGTCTACAAAGATTCGAAGGAAGTTGCTCCTTGCGGTTTCGTGTCACTTAGTATTTAAATCACGCAACTCAATCAGAAAGTTTCGAAGAAAGCTTCGGATAGGTTTTAAGTACTAATCGTTTTAACTTTAGACGAAATTTCAACAGAAGGAAGAGGAAATGAAAAATGAAAAGATAAGGAAGTATTTACAAACAGAAAAATTTCAATTTGTTCTTTATATTTATTTATATAATTTATTTATTTATTTATTTATTTATTTATTTATTTATTTACTTATTCTTACAGAAATGCGAGCGAGATATTCCTAAGATCAGATATCATTTAATTGAAGAAATTCTCTTAAGATCTTGTTCCTTCCTACGATCTTAAACTTTATTTAACATTGTGAGAACACGAAAATTCTTACTTGAATCGTTTACTCTTTCTCTCTCTCTCTCTCTCTCTCTCTCTCTCTCTCTCTCTCTCTCTCTCTCTCTCTCTATTTCTTTCTTCCTTTATTTTTCTTAAATTTTTTTCGTTATATTAACGAGAATGATCGATCGTAAATAGTATTGTAATAAGTAATCATGAACGAACACTCGTAACAACGTTTATGTATCACTTTTCTAATACCAAATAAATTGATATCTAATCGGAGGAATTGTGCGTTAGGAGAGAAAAAAAGAAGAAAGAGAAAAAGCAAAGAAAAGAAACAGTTCTTAATAATTTCGAACTATTTCGATGTTGATCATCGAGGAAGTATAGAACTCTATTTAAAGAAGTTTGATTATACGGTTGAGTGAATGTAAGTAAGAGAGAGATAACGATATATGAAGAAATAGAGAGTGAGAGTGAGAGAGAGAGAGAGAGAGAGAGAGAGAGAGAGAGAGAGAGAGAGAGAGAGAGAGATAAGGAAAGAATCTCGTCTCGTTTCCTGCCGTTCGCAAGATATTCTCTTCTTGAGAGAAAGGATAGAAGGATCGATGTTAGCTTGAAGTCCTAGCTAATCAAAACGTCGTCGTGACAGACGGATAGGTAGATAGAAACCGAGTTAGAGAAATAGAGAAGGAGAGAGAGAGAAAGAGAGAGATATAGAAAAAGAGACAGAGACAGAGAGAGAAAGAGAGAGAGAGGAGAGACTACCGAAAATTCGCTCGTCTCTCTCCAGCTTGGCTGCAATCTTCCAGCCAATCTAATCAGTCGGCGAGCCCGTACAAATCTCCAGGAATTTAGTACCGACCTTCCGTTATCTAGATTATTTAGTGTCTGCTCGAGCTGTCTCTTTTCTTACTAAGAAAGCTTACTAGATATCTCCCTTTCTCTCACTGTTTCTTATAACTTGACTAATTTTTATTCTTTAGTATTCTGTTTTATATGCCTATTATCATCATTTTTATTATTCTTACTTTTTTTATTGTTATTATTATTAATATGACTTTTATTTTCCATATTCTTATCTAATACATTAACTGTCTCACTTATATCGTCTAATTTCGGAACCGAATAAGGAACTCTCTCTCTTTCTCTCTCTCTCTCTCTCTCTCTCTCTCTCTATCCCTCTCCCTCTCCCTCTCCACCCCCCCCCCCCCTCTCTGCCTCCTATTCGCAATTTTCATATTCATGTTTGATACACACACACGCGTGCGCGCGTATATATGTATGTATGTATATATCTATAGATATATGTATGTATCACATAGTTACGTGTATAAGCTCAATGTATCCTAATTTGGAAATCTGTGGTTAGGAGGAAGATGACAACAAGGTGGATGCTGGGTCTGGACCCGGTGGTAGTATCTCTCATGCTCGATGACGTTCGAAAGCAGTATCGACGTTGAGACCACAGCTTGGAAACCAAATACCAAAGGAACTACTACGAGAGCCCTTGCTTTTTCCTATGTTCACCACCATCGACCGTTGAGGTCACTGTGGTTATGCTGGTAGAAGAGGACTCAAGAAGAAGAGTATAATCGTCTCTGGCTACATATATATGATGTATATATATATATATATATACACACATATATATATACATACACACACACACTTATCAACTTTTTATTTAACAATCTATCGAACTCTCGAACGTTAAATTATTCTTTTTTGTTGTCGTTGTTCTTGTTCTCTTTCTTCTTTTTATTAGATTTGTATATTTATGTACAAACGATTTCTACTTTTTCGATTATATTCTTTTAAGTTTCTTCATTTTGATAAAAATAAAATTCCTTAACGATCGGATTATAATTACAAATAGTATGCTATGAATGAATATAGTTTTGTTCAATTTTATGGAAATAAATTTCGTAAACGATGACGATGTGCTCTAAATTATGATGAAAAATGTTATAAATGAATTTATTCTGTTTCTTTTCTTGTTCATTTTTACGGTCATAAATTTCATAAATGATGACTAGAGAATTATCATTCCTTTCAATTTTGAATACGTGAATTTCGATAGTTAATATTGTACTAGTGATATAAAAGAAGATCAATGTTTTTCTTCTTTCTTTTGTTCATTTTTATGAACATAGATTGCATAAATGACGACGATAAGCTTATCATTCCTTTCAATTTTGCGAACGTAAATTTTGATAACAAATATTCTATTCGTAATCATTGACGTAATGTTACGAATAGAAAACTAATTGATATTCGTATTTATGAAAATATACATTCCATAAACGCGTTGAGTTTCTACATTATAAATATAAATAATACGAATAAGAATAAAAAGGATATATATATAGCATGCATATAAAGCACGATACTATTTAAACGAAATTACTTACTGACATTGTTATTATATTTTCTATTCTCTCAGTATAAACATTTTCTCTTTATATAATTTCTTTCTCTTTCTCCTTCTCATTTCCTTTCATATTTATTTCATCCTTTCCCCGCTATTTGTCTTCCCTCGTTTCTTTATTTTTCACCCTCGAACGAGCCAAAAACTTTTCGTGAGCTTTGATTATTTCCAACCCCTCTTTCTTCCTCTTTTCCTCCACCTTTTCCTTCTCCTTCTTTTCTTACTTTTTTAAGATGGTACTACCAGTCTACGAGTAGTTACGAGTTCGTCGAACGACCAGCTTCTGTTGCTAGGTTGTTATCCTCGAGCGAATATCCGACATCGATCTTGGAGAATATTCTGGACTCTGTGAGAACAGGTGAGGATCCTTCGATGAATGATGAATGAGAACGTACGAGAAGGTTCTCCAGGTCAAATCCCCTCTTTTCCTTTTCCTCCTCCTCCACGTCCTATTTCACCTCCTCTCTCCTACTCCATCTCGTTCTTCGTCTAGTCACTTCTCGGGATAAGTTACGAGCTTACGTAGAAGACGAACGATAAACCATTTCTTTTCTTGTTCGTATAGATCAAGATAACAAAAGACACGAAGAAAAAAGAGAAAAAAAACACTTCTTCGTTATTACTTTATCGGTGGTATAATAAAAAAATATATATTTTTTTTTCTTCTTTCTTTTTTGTTTCTTACACGAGTAGGTAACCACATCTGGTTTATTGTTTATTCGTCAAATTCTATGAATCTATATATGTATTCAGGTATGTGTTTATGTATGTATACATAGATCAAGATAACAAGTGACACGAAGAAAAATAAGTAAAAAAAAAATTTTTTCTTTCCTTCCTTTTTTATACACGAATAGGTAATTAATTACACTTAGTTTATTGTTAATTCATATAATTCTACGAATCTATATGGTATGTACGTACGTATGTATGTATGCATGTATGTATATATGTATATGAAGATCACTCTAATAACGTAATATATGTATGTATGTAATTAAAAAAAAGGAAACAGAAAAAATAAAATTCCTACAAATTTCTTTCAACTATTATTACGTTTACATTTTCTCCAGTCGAATTTTTCGCGAATTTATGTTGGTCAAGAGAATTCTATTAGTATGGTATTTGTAGAAAATACACTCATTAATTTTTCTTTTCTAATCACGTTTATATATACATTTAGATCAAGAGTATTTTTTCTTTGTGTATATACCGAAAAAGTTAAAACAAATTTTTTTTATCATTACCGACGAGTATTGTCCATTCGTAAATTTTATCTTATGTTCGAGCTCAAAAAAATCTATATATATCAAAAATTCCTTTACGTGATAACTTACGTTTCGTTAATTTTGTTTATATTTGAACATACATTTCGTTAACAATGAGTTTATAATATTATATATGATTTTGAACATAAATTTCGTAAATGATAATGAGTTCACCCATTTTGTTTCATAGTTCTGAACATAAATATCACAAACGATAATGATCGCGCCACTTTGTTCATTGTTTCGAATATTAATTTCATAAATGATAATGAGTTAATAATTTTCTTCGTATTTATCAACATAAATTTCACAAACAACGACAAAGTTCATAATTTTGTTAATTTTTTGATCAATCTTAATCTTGTTAAACGACCACCGATTTTTTTGTGAAGATATAAAAAGCAAAACTTATTCGTACTTGTCGTTTATTCGTAAAATACAATGCATTTACGTAGATCAAGATTACTTTTTCTCGATTCGTTTATCGTTCCTGTTTAATCGAATAAATTTTCTTTTTTATTTTTAGAAAAAAATTAGGTCAATAATAACCGCATCTGGTTGATATCGAGGGAAGAAAAAAGTTGAAACAATTTTTTTCTTCGACCAACTCAGGTTTTATATGAAAGAAGAAACTTTCAAACGACTAGCCATCTGATCTACTTTCCCGTACCGTATACGTATCTTCCTTTTTCCTAGAGAAAGCACGAACATTCCGATGGTCGGATTAAGAAAATTAGAGAAGCTGAAAATTAAATTACCGTAAGAGATCCGTATAATCCGAAGGAAACGAGGTGGACAAGAAAGCCCATGCGTATATTACTATATAAGAGAAAGAAAAAGAAGATGAAAAGGGGATGAAAGAGAGAGAGAGAGAGAGAGAGAGAGAGAGAGAGAGAGAAGGGATGATACTTTTTGTAGAATTTCTTGGCACGTCTGGCTGCTCGTTCCGCGTTCACAAGAAACAAGATGAAATTGTTTCTATCTTTCCTTAAAAGTATACATACTATAGAATACTATATGTAAGAAAGATAGAGATAGAGATGAGGATGGAGATAGATAGACAGATAGATAGATAGATAGATAGATAGATAGATAGATAGATAGATAGATAGAGAGAAAGAAAGAGAGAGAAAGAGAGAGAGAGAGAGAGAGAGAGAGAGAGAGAGAGAGAGAGAAATATGAACAATTGTTTCCTTTCTTAAAAAAAAAAAAATCATATAGAAAAATACTACATGCATTTTTTCTCTTTTAAAAAAGGAAAAAGAAAAAAAAACTAAATGAATTCGTGGTTACACTCAGCGAAATGAATATTTATAGAATAAATCAATTCGTTCGTTCGAAAATGATGATAATTTTATTATATATTTTCTCTTTCTCTTCTCTAATCCTCGACCCCACTCTTTTCTTTCTTCTTCTTCTTCTATTTCAACGACGAAGTAATCGCAATTCCATCAGGACGAAACGACGCTCGTAAAGTTCTAAAGTGTGCATAATATCCAACCTCGTTTTCACGTATCGACGTCCCGCGTAATTGCACCAGCTGCTGATTACACCGTCGGGAGGAATTAAAAAGTACCGTGTTGTCGATTCATTCGTTCTCGCCAACTTGCAGCACGAAATTGTTACCAACCGTGGTGTAGTTACGTACGTAGGTAGGTCGATTCGTGCCGGCAATACGATTTACTTCAACCCTTTTTCATTTCAAAACCTACAGCAATTCTTCTTGGTTCTTTAATTATTAAAGATACGTTTAAGAAGGAAACCTATATATTAGACATTTTTTTTTACTCGGACTTGGAGAGAAATAAATCCTTGATAAATTTTACAACAACTTGTTTATCTATCTTAAAAACAGAAACTATATACGTATGTGTATTTGTATGTCAATAAATATTAAGAAATTTATGTTTTTAATTTATTAATTTCCAATCAAACTCTCATTAGTAACAAATCATTTTATTATGTTTTTATATAATTAATGATAAATTTCGTTTAGTTAATTTTAATATTATATGCTTTATTGTTCTACAATTATTCTATATATTTATATTTTTGAAAGAAATTTATAACTTTCTGTTAATAACTAGGTCTATAGATATATATAAACAACTAACTATATTTTCAAATTAATAATATAATGATTATTATAATAAAAATACATAAACAGAGTGATGTATATATATACATGCATGAACACACACACACACAGTGTCATATTTTAACCAATCCACATTAGTTAATTAGTCTAAAAAAAGTAACAGACAAAAATTACACGATTATAAAAGATATCATCATAATATAAATATATATGTCCATTGCTTTTATAAATGAAACCACTGATAATATATCAAGCTGATCGACGTACTTTTATAAATTACACGATATAATATTATTCTTTTATATTAATAAAAGAATAATTAATATTACAATAATATTATTACAAATATAAAAAAAACATGTTATTAGATATTAATATTTTTTTCTTTTTTTTTTTGTTATTCTATTTCTTCTTTTTTCACAATAATGCAAATCGTTTCTAATCCTCATTACTGCACTTTCAGTCGATTAGAAACAACATAATCTGTTCGAACACTTCCACAAACCATAAAGAGAAAGAGAAAAAGACAGAGAGAGAGAGAGAGAGAGAGAGAGAGAGAGAGAGAGAGAGAGAAAGGTATAAACGGATACGCTTTCACGTAAGAACGAGAGAGACGAAAAGAGAAGTTTACAACGAACTAGCAACATCAGACGGCTATAAAGTTACTCGAACGTCATACGCTGAGGTAAGGGATGCCAAGAGAGAGAAAGCAAACAAGTGAGCGAGCGAAACGAGAAAGAGAGAGATAGAGAGAGTGAGAGAGAGAGAGAGAGAGAGAGAGAGAGAGAGAGAGAGAGAGAGAATAAGGACACGAGGTGATGTTTCCAAGAGATGCATAACGTCGCTGTTCTCGGTGGTAAGGCACGCTCATAATATAATTGCAGCGTCTGTTGATTACGACGTTTCGCCATTAACGGTATAAAATAATATAGCAACTGTGTAGACGGTGTGGATTACCATAAATATGTGAAAATGTAATAGTAGTAGTAGAACGTATCAGTCGAAGAGAGAGAGAGAGAGAGAGAGAGAGAGGAGAGAGAGAGAGAGAGAGAGAGAGGAGAGAGAGAGAGAGGAGAGAGAGAGAGAGAGAGAGAGAGAACGAGAGAGAGTTAGAACGTGAACGCAGATGCGCATCGCGCATGCGCAATGTGTGCTTACCGCTGCGCATTTCTCCTCTATAAAATACACATACACGTACACGTACATAGATAAACACACACACACACACACACACACACACACACACACACACACACACATGCAGAGAGAGAGAGAGAGAGAGAGAGAGAGAGAGAGAGAGAGAGAGAGAGAGAGAGCAGCGACCGAGCGCTATTCTTCGTACTCGTTTGTCGAAATCGATACGCGGCCTGCATATATCGAGGCTGCTACTGATTGCGGCAACGTGCAAAATCGAGGATCACCCTTTCGCGTCCAGGATTTCCACCAGCAACCCCTTTCCAAGCTCATCCCTCCTCCTTCTCCCCCTCCTCCTCTTTCTCTTCCTACTTTTCCTCCTCCTCCTCCCGCAGGCATCAGACGCAACCCTCTCGTGTCTGCTGGCAGCACTGTACCTTCGATCTCATACGGACAGCTTTTTTCTACCAGACACCGTCCGATCTACAGGATACACATTCTCTGTCTCATTTTTCCTTTTTTTTCTCTTGCTCTTTCTTTTTTTTTATAAAGCTCTGACTCGATAGCGCATCATCGATGAATTTAATGTAGGTAGTAATGAGGAACAAAAAAAGAAGTTTTTTCTTCATTGAGAAAATTTAACGAATTTAATGTTGGTACCTGATGAGGAATAGAGAGAGAAAGAGAAAGAGGGAGAGAGAGAGAGAGAGAGAGAGAGAGAGAGAGAGAGAGAGAGAGAGAGAGATAAAGGTGTGACGTTTTTTCGGACACGATTGCAGTAAATGTTGTATTATGGAATCGCCATCGTCGAGGAAAGCACTGCCTCGTTATAATTTATGATAGAATCGAAATTTG
>OU964972.1:1175000-1187500 GCA_918808275.2 Dolichovespula sylvestris | reverse complement strand
AGAGAGATAGAGAGAGAGAGAGAGAGGGAAAGAGAGAGAGAGAGAGAGAGAGAGAGAGAGAGAAAGAAAGAAAAGAACGAGTTACTTATTTGCCGAAGGCCATTTTCCATAATCAATTACTCGACGTATGCGTATGCGTCTTGTGGCATCATGCACGTGCTCTTGACAAGCAGGTAAATCGAAAAATTCGACTCCCGTGAAAGATTAAAGTAACGAGAATATAAATAAGAAAGAAGGTAACGAAAAAAAGAAAAGAAAAACAAAAATACGAAAAAAGAAAAAATATAAGAAATACTTTACTCTTCCTGTCATAATTTATCTCTTTTTTCCCCTATTCTTCTTGGGGTTTCTTTTTTACTCTCTATTTTAAATATAATTTGAATTCTTATCCTTTCTCGTTTTCTTTTTTTTAATTATTTCGTTCTATTGGAATGATCTTTTGTTTAATTATTTTATTTGTATTTTTATTGAAATATGTATACATTGTTTTTGTAATATAAATTTTATTAATTAAGATAAAAAGGAAATATGAAGAAAGTTAAAAAAAAAGATAAAAATGAGAATTTTACTCTCTCTCCCTCTTTCTCTCTCTTTCATTCTCTCTCGTATTTGTTATTTTTATTATTATATTTCAATTAATTAATTTCTTTTTCATTCACTTTACGTAGATTGATTTTTCTTCTTTTTTTAATTATTTATATTTTTTTTTTTTTTTTATCGAAATACATACTTATTGGTTGTTTCAACGCTCGTAGATTTAATTGCTTAGATAGAAAACGCTTACTCTTCTAAATCCCCTCTCTCTCTCTCCCTTCCTTCCTCTCTCTCTCTCTCTCTCTCTCTCTCTCTCTCTCTCTCTCTCTTTCTCTCTTTCTCTATTTATGTTAGATTTATAAGTTAATCCGTTGTATTTGTAAATATCTGTCAACAAATTATCAAATAAAATTCTTAATTTACCATTCTGATACATCATATAATTCGATTGTATATACCGAGTATGCATGAGTTCGCGAATTTTAATAATTCATTTTTGTTTTCATTGCTTGCTCGCATTTCCTATCTTTATTGTTTGTGTACTATTATACCAAAGAAGGATCAGACTCTTATACGAGATCAGATAAGTTTTCTGAGAATTATCGTGCAATGTTTAACCTTAATATCGCGAAGAGAGAGAGAGAGAGAGAGAGAGAGAGAGAGAGAGAGAGAGAGAGAGAGAGAGAGAAGGAGAAGGAGAGAGAGAGATACGCTTTAGAAGAGTAAGCATTTTCTATCTAAGCAATTAGATCTACGAGCGTTGAAATAACCAACGAGAAGAGTATACTATTATCCTAGTTTGAACGTATTGTATAATTTTTCATAATAAGAAAAGTTGAAGAAAGAGAACAGAAACAAAAAACATAGGAAATGAAAAACGATATTTCGATTATCAGAACAAAGACGAACGTTCTTACGAGAAATAAAAATGTTATTAAAATATTATTAGAATTAAACTGTTGATTATTCTTCGATTCAATTTCCAGATAATAATCGTAATGAACTTAATCAATACAAAAATAATTGTTTTACATTTTTCAAAGAAAAATTCAGTCAAATTTTTTTGTCCTTTGTATCATTGTTTTTTTTTTTAAATCACAGATCACACCCACGCACAATAGTGATTAGATAATAATTTAATTATAATAATGATTACAAAATATATAATAATTATAAAGAATAATTACTTTACATTTTCCAAATATAAGACATAAAGTTGAATTTTTTGTTTCCTTATTTGTTTTTTTTTTTTAAATCATATAAGTCTATAATGATTATATAGAATATATATATATATATATATATATATATATATATATATATATATAATTATATATGATATATATATATATAAAATATATAGATACATATATATATATAATTATAATTATAAATATTATACACACACACTAAATAGTGAATATTTTACGCTTAACTGAAAACGAATTCTAAATAAAAATGAAACACCGTTCACCGATGACCACCCACCAACAACTACTCGACGCATATTAAGAGCTACACGATACACAATTTCCATTACGCTTCATCGAGATACGCACGAATGAATCTCCATCTTCCTCTACCGAACGCATAAAACAAACGAAAAAAGCAACGAAAGAAAAAAAAAAAGAATTATCGAAAATCGAACAAACACTTCGTGATTTATTTCGATTGGCACGCGAATTGAAAAGAAAAAGAGAAGAGGAAAAAGGGAGAAAAACGGATAACAGAAAAAGCAATTTAAAAAAGAGAAAAGAAAAAAAAGACAAAAAGAAAAATCATGTATGAGAAGAAAAAGTAATGGCGGCGAAACATAAACAATTCGGAAGGATAACGTTCAACGAGAGTTGATACTCATTAGTACGTTTACTACGAAACCAAACAAGTCTTTCAATACGGTAAATACATCATTCATACTCATTCCAAATATTAGCTAACAGATCGAAATTTCGAACTGATGCATATGCTAACGTGTTCTTCTCTTTTCTTTTTTTCTCTGTCACTTTTTCTCTCCCCCACCCCACCTCTCTCGTGTTTCTCCTTTCTTCTCAAAAATACACGTATATCCCTGTCTAATTAACAAAACAATCAACACGAAGAATAATCACTATTCTAACGGTATAACGGTGCTAGCTTCAATGAATTTTCGGAATTTGTACTGCAAGACTTTTTATATAATGATAATAATCATCCTGTAACAAATATCGTTTGTTTTCTTTTTTATTGGAAAAACGAGCTCAACGATAAATAGTAATAATAGTAATAGTAATAATAATAGTAACAATAATAATAATAATAATAGTAACATTAATAATAATAACAATAACAATAATAATAATAACAATAATAATAATAACAATAATAATAATAACAATAATAACAATAATAATAATAATAATAATAATAATAATAATAATAATAATAATAAATATAATAATAATAATAATAATAAATATAATAATATTAATAATAAATATATTTATAATAAATATATTTATAATAATAATAAATATTATTATTATTAATTATTATATTTATTATTATATTTATTATTAGCTGGAAAAGAAGAGAGGGGAGGAAAGGATGAGGGAGAACGGGGGAAGGGAAGAATGGGAGTGTGAATCGGAAAGGAGGTGAATGTCTGTATGTGTGTGGAACTGGAAGCCCATGGTCAGGGAACTAAGAGGTTTGGGTACGCTCCTCGGAAAAGTGCCTTCAAACCCCGAGGGGAAGAATAAAATATCTATCTATCTATCTATCTATTATATTTATTATTATATTTATTATTATTATTATTATTATTATAAACAATCTACAAAAAGGTATAAGGTTTCAGTATCATCTCCATGAGGAAAAAAGAAAGGGGGAGTGGCAAAAGGGTAAGGTGGGGGAGAAAGAAGAGTGAAAATTAATTCAATCGTAAATTAATTAAGAGAATCTATTAGACAATGAAAAGGTTCTTGTCTTTTTCTGTCTTCTTTTTTCATTAGCAAATATTTTGGGGCTTTCAAATACCACGAACGATGATTAAAATCTCTATCTTGCAGATCATCGCTCGTAATAATTGTTTTATTATCAATGAGGAGCCAATAAAAAGAAAAAAGGAAAAGTAAATAAGAAACCAAAAAAGAGAATATCGATTGTTTCGCAGAAATCAAACGCGAAATACCATATCTCGAAGATTTTTAATTATTTCTATTACGTTCGTAAAATTTTAATAATGATAACTTGATAGGATTCAAATATTTCTATTAAAAATTGATATAAAGTAAAATAAAATAAAAAATAAAAAAGAAGGGAAAAAGAAATAAATTTGGATAGCCATCGAGGAACGTTTGGAAATTACGCAGGGTACGTATACACACATACATACGTTCTCACGCATGCACACAATTGCAATTTTTGGGAGCTCGAAGCTCGAGCTTTTTGAAGCTCGAGTTTCGCGCATTAACGCTAACAAACTCTCGTCGTGGAGTAAGCGTCGACAATTCACGTAATTGAAACGGCTCGATCGACGATGCTTTCGTTCTCACGAAAGTGCTATGTACGTATCTTTTTTCTTCTCTCTCTGTCTCTCTCTCTCTCTTTTATTTTATTTTATTTTATTTTATTTTATTTTATTTTATTTTGTTTTATTCCATCACTCCCACCTACAGGTCCATCCCACCTACTCTTTCGTTCCAGATTGGACCGAACTCACCCTCTTCCTACTCCACCCCTTCTGTCCACCAACATCATCCCATACCACCATCCCCCACCCCTTCTGTTCACCAACATCATCCCATACCACCCTCCCCACCCCTTAGATACTTCATTGCCGATGACGAGAGTCGCCATTGCTTTCCGATCCAGCATCGATTCATCGATAGAAACTACTGTTACAAATACACGTACAGCTTAATCTGAGTCCATTGTTGTTGCCGATGGTGACGTTTTTCGTGAGCTCGAACGCGAATTAATCGACAAAGAGAAAGAGATTATTGCTATTATTGTCATCATCATCATCATCATCATCATCATCATCATCATCATCATCACCATCATCGTTATCGTCGTCATCGCCATCATCACCATCATCGTTATCGTCGTCATCGCCATCATCATTATTATTATTATTACTATGCCAATGAGAGTTCAAAGATTTCGATATATGAATTTAAAAGTGTAAGATTTACAAATAAAATTGCGAGACGAGGTAATTATTAAATGAAGATATTTGTTAGTTACGAATTAATCTTGTCTTTTTCTCTGTTCCTTTTTCAGTATGCATTTTTTCTCTTCTTCTCTTTTTTTATTTTTTATTTTAAATCGAACAAGATCTTCCTATCGTCGTTTTTAATAAATGACGATTTAAAAATGGAGAATTTAGAGTTCTTAGTCCTCCACTTTTTTGCTACGTCTATTTCTATTTTTATTTATTTATATACACATCTGCATTCCTACCAATATTTTATTTTCTCCCCCCGATTTATGGATGCGGCATTCATTCAATTGCGAAATACATTCGAAACGTGCATTTCCCTGCTCTCCTCCTCCTGCCCACCCCACTCTCTCTCTCTTTCTCTCTCTCGCTGTCCACTCGTTCGTTCTCTCGATCTACCCTCATAGTACGCGGTGCGTCCATATATCCAGAATATTTCTGAATATTCACAATCAAAATAATGTTTTCTGTTTTCTTTTCTTTTTTATTCTTTTTCTTTGTGTTTTTTTTTTTTAATTCTTAGTTCGCACACAATATATACACGCAAAGACGACGTCCATTATCGCGTTAATTTCATTAATTGCCCGAGCTCGTTTGAAACGTCGTTCTAAACGATGATTCTATTTACGTATAGCCATTAAAAACCGGTGATAATTTTTACTGCTTCCTCTTTTGAAACTTTAAATCTTCCATCCCTCTCGCACTTCAATACCGATTTTATTTTAACTCTTTATAATCCAATGTTTTTGTTGTGTCGAAAAAAGAAAAAAAAATATAAAAAAGAAAATAAAGAGAAAACGGGAAAGAAAACAAAAAGAGAAAGATATACGATGCGAAATTTATAATGTTGCAATTAATTTTTGCATAGAAATTAAGAATTAATATTGCGAGAAAAAAGATCATATAAATATTAAAATACAGGGATACATACGTATATAGATGTGATTGCTAAGTTAAATGATGTCCATAGAAAATTTACTTGTTCTGTCTGATTCTGTATCATTACAATTTGTTGGTTGAATTTTATTACTTATCTATCTGCTTGTTCTTTTTTCCATTTGTTATTTTTTCCAATTATTTTTTTTTCTTATTCTTTTTTCCTTTCACGTGAATAACTTGGTAAGCCACATCCTTTTATATTCTTCGTATTTCTTTGTTTAGGTCCATTATTGGCATAAAAATAACTAATACTAACCGTTCCATCCATCTTTTCTCCCTTATTTTTCCAACGCAAGTTGACTCGTGTTGCAAAAAGAGAAGCACGATGCATCAGCCATCCAAGTAAGGCAATTTGTCATTTAATATAGCTTTTATCAGGATGGACCGCAAAAAGTACTCTTGACCTCCTACCATGTCGGTTTAGCCCGACAGATCCACCGGAGACGTCGTCTTTACCTTCTCTATGTAACTAGTCGAGGGTTAATGATGCACGCTAAAACGTTCAAAGAAGAGAGAAAACGATGTATCTTCGTGTTTGTGTGTGTATGTATGTATGTGTATGAAAGAGAAAGAGAGAGCTGTCTTGTCTTGTCTCCTTTTCCCAAGCAAGTGGTAGTTATTTGATCGTCTGACAAATGTTATCCTGTCAGCTGAGTCTCGAGACGCCATGGAAAGACTGAAACGAGAGAGCGAGAGCGAGCAAGAGAGAAAGAGGGAGGGGGAGTGAGAGATAGAGAAGAAAATTAAGAAATCTTGAACTGAAGCATTGAAATTGACCAAAACGAATTTCTATATCTCAAAATCAAATTCATTTTTCACGTAAATATTTTTTGTAATGGAATAATATCACAAAAAATATGAATCTTCATTTTTATTTATTTATTTTTTATCTTTTTCTTTTTATCTTTGGTAGAAGTGATAAAAAAAAAAAAATATATATATATATATATATATATATATATAATTTGGCAAATTTCAATCACGTTCATCGAAACAGAATTGATCGATTTCGAGTCTTGTTGCAAGACGAGAAATTGTATTTAAGTACTTGCTCCCGAAAACAAGGCCGATCCATACGACAAAGATAGATAGAGAAGACTCGAAGATAAGAGAGAGGTTTCGGTGAGTTACCGTTGTCCCAATTTCTAAATTGAATCTCAAAGAATTTTACGTGAAAAGAAGATGCGCCTTGGGTCACGTCGCATTTAGGGTTGGTCGTACAAGTTTCCATCTCTTTTTCTCTATTTCCTACCCCTTCTCTATCTCTTTCTCCTCTCATTCTTTCCTCTTTCACGTAAAAGAACGAATTGAAAACACTCGAGTGCGTCAAAATGCTGGCCGTGTGCTAACTCGAGAAAATTCCTTGGTCCTCTATCTGCGAGTACCGTAGAAGAAAATGATGTACCTTCTCCTTGCAATTTTCTTTTCTCGACTAGTAGAAGATATACATACACAGAGAGGTAAAGAGAAATAGAGAGGAGGAGGGAGGGGAAAATGGAGAAAAGAAAAAAAGAGAGAGAGATGAAAGAGGGAGGGGAGGAAGAGGGAGAATGAAATTTCGAATATACGACATGAGGTGATGGAAGTGGATAAAGAAGGTAGCCAAAAATGTTTTCACCCTAGCAATCGAGCTCATCGAAATCTACAGTTTTGTCTGGAATAAAAAAAAGGAATAAAAAAACTAAAGAAGAAAAAATGTATATTGATTATGTGTTTAAGAAATATATGTTATTTCTTAAGATCGTAAAATCTATGAGTTCAAGAATTATTGTTAAATAGAAAAAATCCGTGTGTGTGCGTGCGCGCGCGTGCGTGTGTGTATCTTTCTTTCTTCCTCTTTATTTTTTTTCTTTTTTATTCTCGAATGAAAAGAAATTGACAATCATTAAAGCTGAAAACGTCGTTTCATTTCGAAGTTTCTTCATCTTTAACTTCTCTTCCTACAGAATGCCCGAGTATCGAACAATTTCTTCGAGCTAGAGAGGACAGGAGAATGGAAAGGAAGGAAGGTAGAAGGAATTGGGGAAGGGCAGAAAGAGAGAGATAGAGAGAGAGAAAGAGAGAGTAAGAGAGAGAGAGAGAGAGAGAGAGAGACAGAGAGAGAAAGAGAGAGAGTAGTGCCTTGGACTTTTCATCCTATAAACTCGAGTATTCTTTACGCGTCCTTGCTCTTCGTCATCCAGTGCGAAAGACGAACGAACGAGATTCGCCACTCTAAAGGACGAGAAGTGGAAAGGAAGTTTTGAATCGAGGACGATCCAAGGAACAATAAGGTTTTCGAATAACAACTAATAGAGAGCCACGAAGTTTCGTGACATTTCTAGAAATAGAAGAAGGAAAAAAAGAGATAGAGAAAAGCAAAAAGGGAAAAGGTAAAAGAGAAAAAGAGAAGGTTAAGTTTATAAAGACATTTCGTTACTTCCTCATTTTTTTGTTATTCTTTTTCTTTTTTATTATTTCTTCCTTCCTTATTCGTATTTTGAACGGAAAAATTGTGAGACTAAAATGGCTGATTTTACTACTCGTTCATTTTTCTTTAAAGATTTATAAGAGATTTCGAATAATTACTATAATAATAATAATAATAGTAATTATAATAGTATAACATATATAATTATTATACAATAATTATTGTTATTCGTTATTATTTACTATTATTATTGTTATTTTAGTTTCATAAGGAAAACGTCACGAGAAAAGAAAGAAAAAAAAATTAAAACAGAATATAAAAACAAAAAAAAAGAAAAAAATAGAAAAGAACGATAAATTCGTGGACACATTTTGTATCTCCTACATTTTCCATCTCTTCGAATTTTAAAACGGACAAAACAAAATGGCCGACTCTGGCTCTCTCTCTTTCTCTCTCTTTCTACTTCTGTCTTCCTATTTTCCTTTTTTCTAACTCTTTCTCTCTTTCCTTTCGTTCAACCTGTATCGTGAACTTGCTCGAGGCAATTTCGAGCGTTTTGTAAAATGGCATGCGAAATTATTTAAGAGCTTAGTCGAGCGCCCGGATAATACGAAGCCCCGAAGTAACTACCGCATAAAATGTCAAAAGTACCGACGTTAGCGCGCAAAGATGCCCCTAAGCTATCTTCCATTTTGAAGGTTATCTAACTAGGAAAGTGAACTTGAGATAAAGATAAAGATAAAAAGATTAAGCTGAGAAGAAGGAAGAAAAAAGAAAAAAGGAATGAAAGAAAGTAAGAACACGTAGAAGTGTGTGTTAAGGAATGTACCACTTTAAGCTTGAGTGTTCACGAGTTCACTTTTTTCTTTTAGCGTCAAATTTCTTTTTTTTTTTTTTATATTTATACTTCATTACGTTAACTTTGAACGACATATTTTTAAAATGGACGTTTAAGTCGAAAAATGAAAGAAAGAAAAGAAAAATGGAACAGAAGAAGACTAAGTTAATGAACTTTTAAGGAATGAGGTATACGAGTTAATAGAACCAACGAATACGTTCACTAAAATATCTGTGTGTGTATATATATATATATATATATATATATATATATATATATATATATATATATATATATATATAGAGAGAGAGAGAGAGAGAGAGAGAGAGAGAGAGAAAGAGAGGAGGGAGAGAGAGATCACGTGGATGAATGAAGTCGTCCTAAGGATCATCCTTAGAGTCGTCTCTGAGCATCGTTGATGGTAGAGAAAAGCGAGCAAAAAAGGAAGGTTCGAAGCTGTGAGGTTGGTTCAAGGGAAGGTAGTAGAGAGCTGACAAGAGAGAGAGAGAGAGAAGATGAGTCACCGATCAATAACACGCCGCATAGCGGCGCTACTGTCGCTGCACCCGATTGCCCTCTACATATACATACGCATATATGTATGTACTTACGTGTACGTTACATAAACTGCTGCTTCCCATATATACATATACATATCGTACATACATACATACATACATACATACATACATACATACATACATACATACATACATACATACATACATACATATATATATATATATATATATATATATATATATATACATATTCCATATACAAGATGAGTCAATAGAATCATTAAAAAACGATTAATCTAATCATCTTACGTAAATATTATTAGGTCGTCACGGATGGAACTTATAAGTTATCAATCAACTTTGTCTTTTTTCTACAAATTTCATCCTTGACGACCTAATATATAATACGTAATAATGATGGTAATAATAATAAGAAGAAGAAGAAGAAAAAGAAAAAGGGAATGAAAAAAGCCGTTAAAATGTTTCGAAAAATCACCAAGGGAATTCAATGAATTCGTTTCTAATAGTTTTCCGTACATCCTCTACTGTACTGCACATACTTAGACATATACTATACATGCAGCTATGCAAGACTAAAGTATGCGCACGTGCACGCACGCACCCTTAGCATCCCTTTCTCGCACTTGATTGGCATTTACGTGCGATTATGCTTGGTGAGCACGTGGGGCGAATAAACGAATTACTCTGATGCACGAAAGAACGAGAGAGAGAGAGAGAGAGAGAGAGAGAGAGAGAGAGAGAGAGAGAGAGAAAAGTAAAACTTATTCTACTATTAGTAAGGATTCATTTGGCTCCCTTGAAATTCCATTTCTTTTATCTCTTTTCTACTTCATTTTTCGTTCTCTTTCCTTTTCTTTTTCTCTTCTCCAAAACAAAAGTTATTTGAATAATTTTCGTAACTAAAAAGATAGAAAATAAAATAAGAAATAACAAAACTAAACAAACCGAAAGAAACCTCGTTCATTATTCGAATTTTCTATCTCTTCCTCTACATTGTGATTTACGTTTTATCGGTCTGGAAGACCGATTAAAGGGTATTGGTCGAAGATAAAAAACAAAAAAAGAAATAAAAAATGAGAAGAAAAAATAGAGATGGTAGAAATGAAAACAATCGAAAGAAATTGAAAAAGGAGGTAAAAATAAATAAAAATTGCGGCCAACTCATTCGCGATGGCGAACCGATTGAGACATTAATGCGGTAAAATATTGTTTCCACACGTCGATATTTTGACGGGAATATGGCCGCGATCCAACGGCAATTTCCGACGAGTTTTCCACCATGCAACACTTTTATTCTGATAATTTTTATGATAGCACATAGCGTAGCATATCCCAGCGAAACTTTTCTTCTTTTTTTTTTCATTTTCACTTTCTCATCTTTTCTTTTTCTTTGTCTTTTTCTTTTATTTGTCAAATTTTATTTGAAATTCGAAGCGAAAATAACTTTTCCTCGTTCCCTCTCACCCTTCCTCTCCTCTTTCTCCACGCCCTTTCGCCATTTTTTGGTCGACGTTGTTTTTTATTACATTATTATATTGTCTTTCGACCGTGCTTGTATTAGTATCTACACACGCGCACGCGTGTGTGTGTGTGTGTGTGTGCGTGCGCGTGCGTGCGTGCTCGCGCGCGCGCGTGTTTGTATGTATACGTATACATTTGAATTATATATTTTATAGATAAAATGGAGTCGTATTCAGCTTCGCGCGTTTAAATAAACAAACGGAGTATACCATAAAGCGTAATCCTATTTTACTCGGTCGTTCCATTAGCTTCGCCTTCGCCGAAGCAACGTAAAACTCTACGGGTACGGAGAAAAATTTAATGACTGGGCGTTGAAAAGAGAAATAGGAGTAGAACGGACGGATGGAATGACGAGAGGAGAGAAAATCAAAGAAACACAAAACGGGGATTTTAAAAGTGAACGAGCGAAATGAGACGTGGTAAAAAGTGAAACGGGAAAATGAAAAGAACGAAAGAAAAGGAAAAATAAACGGGAAAGAAAAAGAAAAGGAAAGAGAGGAGGAAAGGAGATGAAAATAGAAGACAAGAAAATTGATTCTTTTTATATTTCCCGCGCTTTTATATTATCACAATAAGATTGTTTTTTGTTTCTTCTATCTTTCTTTCTTTCCTTTTTTCTTATCGTTACTCAAATTATTCGGAAATTTTTAAATCGATTAATCGAATTTAATCTATTATCCATTTTTATTAAGTCTTCTTTTCTCTGTTTTTTTATTTTTATTTTAGTTTATTTTATACAAGTCAACACTCTCTCTCTCTCTCTCTCTCTCTCTCTCTCTCTCTCTCTCTCTCTCTCTCTCTCTCTCTCTCTCTCTCTCTCTCTCTCTCTCTTACTCTATGTGTTAATTGATGGAATTAAACAATAGATCTCAAATGATAAAACAATCGTTAAGACTTTAATTATTTATAGTTTGAAAAACCTTTTTTTTTTTAACTTCTCATCGTAATATTTACTATGTATACCATTAAATAAGGACTATTGTTCATTAATACGGTCATATCAGGGTTCGAGTAATTGGCCTTAGTTATACGTAGATACGTAAATCCGAAACGGTGAATGCATATTTATGATGATCAAAGAGATTCACCCTCTAGCTGTAAGCTTGATCGTGCTGTCACGTGTATGTTTTAGATATACATTGACGTACATAGAAATTCATTGCCGTCACGAAAATGTTACCCAGACGCGCGCGTACACACACACGCACATAGACACAGACAGAGAGAGAGAGAGAGAGAGAGAGAGAGAGAGAGAGAGAGAGAGAGAGAGAGAGAGAGAGAGAGAGAGACAGACAGACAGACAGGCAGACAGAAACAACCTTTAAATCGTTTTCTCTAACAATAAATGTCGACCGTGAATTTTTCCCTTTCTTTCTTTCCTTCTTACTTTTTCACTTGTATTTTATTTCTCTCTCTCTCTCTCTCTCTCTCTCTCTCTCTCTCTCTCTCTCTCTCTCTCTCACACCTTTTTTCAACGTTAGTACCTATAAACGAAGGTTTACAGCGTTGAAAACC
>OU964972.1:1165000-1170000 GCA_918808275.2 Dolichovespula sylvestris | reverse complement strand
TGGAGGAGGAGAACGAGATAGATCTATCCCATAAATTAAATCCACTTTGGGATCTATCTCGCTTCCCCCTTTAAAAAATCTTAAATGCCGTATCATTTGAGTTCTTTTAATTCTTAATTATTTCCCTTTTCCGATCAAATCAATTCGATTTAATAAGTTAAAGATCATTGATCATCCATATAAAATTAATAGATTCGTCGATCCATTTCTCCTCGATTAAGCTCGATCGCTTTAAACTCTAGTAAAATTAACGAGAAGAAGAAAAAAAATGAAAGAGAAAAAAGAAAAAAAGAAGAGAGAAAATTCTCCGACAAGATGGACTCGAATATCGAACGATAAAAAAAGCTTTCTATAGGGTAGAAGGAGGAAGGGATCGGAAGGGATGGAGAGGAGGTGGGGGTTAAGGAGGAAAAAGAGGAAGTAGTCGAAAGCCAAATAGAACCGGTAGGTAACGATTAAACCGGGCGATTCGCCGTCGATTACTCGTAAATTAAGCGGATTAGAGTAACGTTCGATATCGGTTCGATAAAGAAAAAAAAAAAGAACGAGATTACTTGGCGACTTCTTGTGAATTCTGTTTTTCTATATCTTTTCTTTTCTGATTTTTTTTTTTTTTGTATTTATTTCATTTATTTTTCTCCCAATCCCTTTCTTCTTCTTTCGTTTTTGTTTTTTATTATTTTCCTCTCGGTAATAACTCAGAGACACAAATCGTCAAGGAGATAAATACGATAGATCCAACTGACCGTTTATTTCGACGATCGAGGAACAGTAATGATACCCGATAATCTTCAATTTTGTCGGAACGTTCAACGTTTTCATTTCCCCTAAACACCCCCACCATCATCACCATTACCATTTTCCAGTCTCATCCTACCCCGATCTCGTTCTCCCTCTCTCTTCTCGTTCATACCCACCCGTTCACAATCGCAACTCGTTATCGCCTATTTTCTACGATTTATAAGCATAACCGATTGTTTATCAATCGTGCTTATAACAGCAAGCACGAGCCAAGCGACGTAGCGTACGTAGGGAATAATCGTATCGGAACATACATATTTGCATTAGAATTATAATATATGCGTGAGAGTTTAAGTACGGTAATCAAAGCTAATATTCAGCGATTCGTTTAACACGAGAGTCTCGTCGTAAATTTCGAATTAGCCAGATACGTGTTCGAAATTAGATATGAATATTTAAAGCAATTATTGGCGTTGGAGTGTGTGAAATAGATAGATAGGAAGAGAGAGAGAGAGAGAGAGAGAGAGAGAGAGAGAGAGATGGATAGAGTCCATCTCCTCCTTTTTAACCCTCCATCATCGTGCACCGATTCGACAATTTCAATTTTGTCCTTTTACACGTGTTTCATTATGCATAAATACGTATATAATATTATATATGTATTCACGTATACATGTACACTTTCGCAAATTGAAGTTATGAAATATGAATAAAAAGTATCACGTTTCGATATTCCAATCGGGCTATACATATTGCCCTAATTATGAGTTCAATTAACATTCAGCGAAGTATAGTTTGATCTGAACTGATAATTTTCTATAGTTTTCGAAAGAAAATTTCTCGATTGCATGTCGTGTGTGTGTGTGTGTGTGTGTGTGTGTGTGTGTGTGTGTGTGTGTGTGTGTGTACACTTTGGAAAATTAAAATTATGAAACACGAATAAAATGAATTACGTTTCGATATTTCAATTTGGTTATACATATTGCTCTAATTATAAGTTTAATTGAGATTAAATCAAGTTGAGTTGGACATAAAATAATGTTTTTTAGCCTTCAAAATAAATTTTCACGATTGTGTATTGTTTGTATATATATTGAAAAATTTAATTTATAAGACATGAATAAAAAGTATTATATTTTGGTATTCCGATCAGGTTATTAATATTACTCAAATTATAAAATTAATTGAGATTCAATAAAACCAAGTTTGACCTTAAATAATGATTTTCTATAATTTTCGATATAGATTTTCCCATTGTGCATCACACAATATACATATATATATATATATATATATATATATATATATATATATGCATTCTGATTGTAAATAGTTCAGTGGAGATTGAAATAAAAAATTTTTAATAATTTCAACTGACAATTGTCTTCAATCTTTGAAATAAGATCATTCCTCTTTAATTTGCATTACTTACGGTCAAAAGAGAATGTGGGAAATTTAAAGAAGAAACAAACAAAAAAGAAAAAAAATGCAAGAAAAAAAAGGAACAAGTGATTAGAAACTAAAAGAACGATAGATTAATCGAGTCGATCGAAACTAGCAAATGGATTCTTGGTCAAGCTCGCAAAATAAAAAAGTTTCCCAAGGAGAAAAATCTTTGTCGAAGAAAGAACTACGAGATAGCGAAGGAGAGAGAGAAAGAGAGAAAAAGAGAAAGAGAGAGTGAGAGGGAGAGAGGGAGAGGGAGAGAGAGAGGGAGAGGGAGAGGGAAAGAGAGAGAGAGAGAAAGAGAGAGAGAAAGAGAGAGAGAGAGAGAGAGAGAGAGAGAGAGAGAGAGAGAGAGAGAACAAAACCACTAGCCCGTGGTTTCTCGTCGGAGTTCTTTATTTTTCAGGAAACCGTCTTTCCTCGTTCGCGCGCATGCTCTAATTTGCCTTCCGGGAAAGGAAAGGAAAGAGTGTTCGACCAAAGGAAGATGGGAAAAGAACTTTTTCCAATTTCCAGAGGCGAAGCAAAAGTGAGTGAGAGAGAGAAAGAGAGAGAGAGAGAGAGAGAGAGAGAGAGAGAGAGAGAGAGAGAGAGAAAGAAAGAAAGAGTGAGTAGGTCGGCTCGCTCGAGGAAAGTGCTTCGTGGAAACACTCTCACGGCCTCGGAAACGTCCCTAGGTGTTCGTCAAATTGAGTTCCAAGAAAGATATGCTTACCTCCGAGTTGCTACGCGTTGAATCTCTCTCCCTCTCTCTCTCTCTCTCTCTCTCTCTCTCTCTCCTCTTTCTCTTTTTCTTTCTTTTCTCTCCTTCGCTTTCTTATGCATATTATACCTATGTATTGTAAATGTTACTTGAAGGTGGTGCTGTCTGTGCTATTAAAACGCCATAAATGATGATTCGTCGAAAGTGGTTAACTCTTAAAGACTGTCGTGGCTAAATTTTACCGCGACTATGGATTTATTCTGTTGCTCTCTCTTTCCCCCCTCTCACTCGCTCTGTCTATCTCTTTGTCTCAACATCGATTAATTTCTTTTATTTATTATAAAAAAAATTTTTTTTATTTCTTTTGTTTATTTTATAATATTTGGTTTTATTTTATTAATTAATTAATTAATTTATTTATTTATTTACTCATTCATTTATTCATTAATAAAGTAATATTATTCACAATAAAATAATCAAAAGAAATATTATTTTCCCTTTATATTAAGTAATAAATATGTAAAAAAAAAAGACAAAATTATTTTTAGACACAACTAAAGGAATTGTATTATATTATGTTCATTTATTTTATTTATTTATAAAAAATCTTTTCATTATTCTTTTTATTTAATTTATAAAATTTATTATTATTTGTTTTATTTATTTATTCATTTATTAATTCATTAATAATATATTATTATTCATAATAATATAATTAAAGTAAATATCTATTATTTTCGTCTAATATTAAGTAATAAATGAAACAACAATAACTAACAAAAAAAAAAGGAAAAAAATTATTTTTAGATACAACTAAAGGCACGGTATTACATTATACGATTTGACCATTGTGAAATGCGTTATTGCATTATTGTTTCGCTAGAATATCCAATAGAAATAACATTATTTAATTTGCAACGGGTAAACTTTTTTAGATTATTACAACAACAAATTGATTTGGATAAATACAGGATGTTTCAGTTAAAGGAGGCCTCATATAACATATATAACATTATACTATTATATTTATATAATCTATATATATATATATATATATATATATATATATATATATATATATATAAACTATTCATATCATACCTCTTTTTAAACCATTCAAAGTATCATAATAAACAAAAAAATATTTAGGCGGCCTCCTTTAGCTGGTACACCCTGTATAATTACGCAATTTTACGTATAGTTTGTTTATCATAACGAAAAGTCACTTTTAATATTTCTGCCGGACTGCATTTTTTTGTTTACGATCATAATTTTTGTATTTAAATAATTAAAAATGTTACGTTTTAAATTTTAAATAAGTTTTTAAAAGATCATTCATTTCTTAAATGGGAAATTTTTTATTTTACGAATTTTATAAATGAAATAATAAAAGAATGTTATCAGAATGATTCTTTCGAAATGTTACAAAACAATTTGTTTAAGATACGAAGATGTTACGTTAAAATATTTTAATAGAGATGAAAGGATTTACTTTCAGATTATGGCATCTCGTCTACGCTATTAAATTTTCTATGTTAACATAAATTTGTATGACGAAAATTAATGAGATAGCATTGCAAATTTCATTAAAATGTTATGCGAACATTTCCGTACAAACGTGAAGATGTTTTGTTTGTAATTTCATACGAATTGCTTCATTAATTTTGCCATGTTTAAAGCAACCATTGAATTGTTAAAAATAGTTGAAAACAATCGAGTTAGTTTCAATCCGCGTTCTATATATATATATATATATATATATATATATATATATATATATATATATATATAAACAAAAACAAGATGATATAACGTGGCGAAAATCCAGCCATTATAGTATTTAACAGTTTATTGCAAAGTCATTAGAGAAACTTAACTTCAGTATTATCAATCGTTAAAGTTTCATAAAAAAATAGAGAGAGATAGAAAGATAGAGATGGAGAAATTCAAGAGAAGTGAATATTTCGATTTTCAGCAAATTAAAATGTTAGAAGATCAAAACTTATTTTTTATATTCAACTTTATACAAATTTATACGTATTTAAGTAAATAAATCCGAAATGATTCAGCAAAGCTATATATATATATTGTATTCTAACAGTTCATTTAA
>OU964972.1:1130000-1162500 GCA_918808275.2 Dolichovespula sylvestris | reverse complement strand
AATTTCCCTATAGAATATTTTCCCTTAGACGATTTCTCATCCGACGATAATCCTGGGTGAGAAATAAAGAAGGAAATCGTTACTTCTGTCGCGTAAATATAGCTACGACGTTCTCGAAATCCCAAGATTGTATGTACATAGGTATACATATATATATATATATATATATATATATATATATATATATATATATATATATTCGTTCTCGGACGAAGTTAGGTAAGTAAAGAATAAAAGGAAGGTGAATAAAATAAGTAAAAATAAAATAAAAAGGATGAAGAGAAAGCAGAAAAGAAAGAGGGACAGAGAGACAGAGACAGAGAGAGAGAGAGAGAGAGAGAGGGAGGGAGCGAGAGAGAGAAAGAGGTTTCTCGAAACCAGTCAAAGATTTACATCATCCAGGATATGTGCTTACTATGTGAGCTGTTCCAAAGCTTTTTCAAGATAGCTTTCGTCCTGATAGTGTGTGTGTGTGTGTGTGTGTGTGTGAGAGAGAGAGAGAGAGAGAGAGAGAGAGGAGAAAGAAAGAAGAAAAAGAAATATCTCCAGAAGAAATAAGGTCGAGTAAGTGTGTTTTGCATAGAAATCATAAGCACCACGTATATGGTATCTAGATGGTAACTCGAATGATCGTCGCTATTTTAAAAGGGGTCGAAAAGGGTTTTGACAGGGAGTTAGACGTAGCAAATCGACCGTTGATCTTAAAAAAGAGGGTACGTACTAGAGATAAACATGGAAAAAGGCACACACAAAGACTGGAGAAAACGTTTATGCGCTCGTGATCCACTTTAAAATAACTATATATACTAGGTCCGCTTTGTATTATACCTCTTCTGTGATTTGTTACTGTGTCTGTCTCTCTGTGTCTGCGTGTATAGAGGGTGTCGAATGTAACTTGACCATCTCGAGTACATATCGAGGCTCAGTCAACTTATATTTCTAAAATATCTTTGTTGGTTTTTTTGCCTCTTTTTCTTTTTCTTTTTGTATTATTATTTTTAATTTTTGTTTTCTTTTTTCAGATTTTAAGGTCAGTATTTATTTATTTTTCTTAATGGATAAATCGATATATTTTTATTGTCACGGTATTGTAGCTTATATAAAATTACAACAAAAAATAAATTGAACCATACAAATTTCTATATACATTTTCGTATATGTATAAGTGTAATGTATATGTATAAATAATAAAAAACAGTATACCGTTGCATTTGTCTTTGTAAGAATATAAAAAAATTTATCGAAGTTATGGGAATCGTTCAGAACACGATTGAAAATAAATATTTTGTACCGAGATCCTTTCGTTCTTTTTTTCTTTAATCTCATCAGAAGGTCAACAAAATTCTTGCATAATTCAATTCGTCTTTTTCTAAGGTACAATAATTTGATAATAAAAGTATTTCAAACTATTTAGAAAAAAAATCGTCCACGTTCTCTAAGTGTTCCAAATAATGACCTTGAAATACATTTTTCATTAATCCAAATTTTAGTTTCGAACAATTTCTTTTTTGACATTTTTTCGTATCTTCGAGAACAATGAAGATGTATTGAATACAAATGTCAGATAATTTATCCAATATACAGGGTGTCAAATAAGTAATACAAAATATACTTTGTAAATTTCGAAGTACAGAGCGAGAAATAAAATGAATGTGAATTTTCACGAAGTGAATATTTTTTTAAACGTTGTTTTCACTTGTTCGTTAAAAAACAAAGAAGAAAAAAAAAGGAAAATTTTTGATCATTGTAATTTGACAAAACGAACGATCATTTAGAAAATCTATTATCGTCGAAACGTTCGAACAATAATTTTTAAAATGTTCACTGTGAATCGTTCGATATCTCTCGAATTAATTGAGCTCTATCAAAGAAATAAAAAACGCGAGAATTCTTCATTCCTTTCTTTTGTTTCTTTTTTGATTATTTTCTCGTTCTATTCGGAATCATCGATGTCCGATTAATACTCTTCGATCATGCACAAACATTCTTAACCGAGAAAGACCTGAGCTGAAGAAAAATTCAATAAAGCGAGGATTACGGAACGGAATTAATCGTGCGATAGATCGTAGAAAATTGATTCACTTGTTCGAGAAAAGTGATGGAGAATTTTTGAACATGGTAAAGAGAAAGAGAGAGGGGAGGGGAGGGAGAGAGAGAGGGAGAGAGAGAGAGAGGTAGTGGTAGAGAGAATTTTACGGATATTTATATCATTATTATTTAAAAAAGTAAAAATAAAAGAAGAGAATAAAGGTTCTATTAAAGATCTGGACTTCAATTATTAGATTATTATTGATGTTGTAGTTGTTATTGTTGTTGTTGTTGTTGCTATTGTTGTTGTTGTTGTTGTTGTTCTTCTTCTTCTTCTTCTTCTTCTTTTTCTTCTTCTTCTTCTTCTTCTTTTTCTTCTTCTTCTTCTTCTTCTTCTTCTTCTTCTTCTTCTTCTTCTTCTTCTTCTTCTTCTTATTATTATTATTATTATTATTATTAATATTATTATTATTAATATTATTATTATTACTGTTATCATTATTATCATTATCATTATGATTAATTCATTTTTGCTCTTTAATCAGTATATATTAAATATCTTTGCATGAAACATGGAAACGCTGATATAATTAAATAACGCAAAATCTGTAGCTCTAAAATAATTAATGTCTGAAATTTATTGAAATGATGATACTATACGGAAAAAGAGAAAAAAGTGACAAATGAAAGGTATTATACTTTGAGCAAAGAAACAAAATACGATCGAGTTTCTCTCTCTCTCTCTCTCTCTCCCTCTATCTCTCTAATAATTAGATTAATTATCTGATAAGCAAGAAAACAAACGTACGAAGCACGTTAATTGAATATGAAGTTAATTGATCAATAAACGAACATTTCATTGGAACATGTCTCTTCGATTTGTTAACAAATGGTCTCTGGCGAATCATGGATTTATTACCACAAATTGTTCACAGTGTATTGTCAAAGAGGCTATTAAATATATACCCACAAGCACACGCGCGCGCGCTGTGTGTATATATATATCTCCCCCTCTCTTTCTCTCTGTGTGTTGTGTGTGTGTCTTGTTCTAGCATGTATGTTTTCGCAAACATTGGAAAGAAATTTCGATATCGACAATTATAACGATAAGCTTGAAAATTATAAATTAGAAACTTGACTCTGTTATTTTTATTAGTTTTTTGCTATAATATATTATTAATAATGGAGACTATTAGAAGGAGCCAAATTCAGATGCGAGTTAATAAATAAAATATTTCAATTCGTACGTTATGGAAAATATAATAAGATATATGTTTGATATATTTATATAAGATATTTATTTTATAGAAAAATTATATTCTTTGTATAAAACGAAAAATCTGAATGATTGACATTGTAAATGTAAAAACACGAGGGAATTTTCGTTTTTTATTTAATTTTTTTTCTTATCAAACACTTTCACAAGATTTCTGTTATGAAAAAAAAGAATCTTGGCGAAGCTACTAGCAGACCTGTGAAGTTTCAACCTTTTATCTCAAAGCAAAGTAGCAAAATGAAAGAGTACCGTCGCACCGCCAGAACTGCGAGCGTAACGGAAAAAAAAGAAGGGGCCGAAAAAGGAAAAAAAGATCTAAAAAAAAGAAAGAAAAAGAAGAAAAATAAAAAAGAAAGGAAAAATAAAATAGAAGTTTACGTTTCGTTACGAGAATTTAATAACGGGAATGACAAAGGGAACGCGAAACGTTCTCGAATAAAAATTTTCTTTCATAAATTTACGTAATTGTTAATCTTTTGTTGGAAAATTTTTAAGAAAAATATTTCACTTTCCATAATACGAACATAATCTATGCGTATATAAAATATAATTCGTTCTCTTTCTCTTATATTATATTATATAAACGATTACCGTTAAAGACTTAGGAAAAGTTGGGGGAAAAAGAAAAGGAAAAAAAAAAGAGAAAAAATTAAAAGAAAAGAAAAATTTGGAGTATAAAGTTGAAGGTATAGCCCAAAGGGACGAATGTATCTCATCGAATTTTTATGTCGGACAAAATATCTCCTACGTCGTACGTTATGATGAAATAGTTAAGCACACGTAACGAAATTTGTTGGTTACGCAAACCATTTATAACACACACCCTAGAAATTATATGTGACCCCCAAAATTTGTTCAATTATTTATATTTTACAGAAAAAAAAATTATTTATTGTATTTAAATCGTATTATTATTGTTAATATTATTATTGTTGTTGTTGTTTATTACTATCTATTATTACTACTAATTTATTACTATTATTACTACTAATATTAATATTATTATTATTATTATTATTATTATTATTATTATTATTATTATTATTATTATTATTATTATTATTATTATTATTATGTATAAACATATAATAAATTCCGACATCTTTAATTTGTTTAATCCTGTTGACAAATATAAAAATAGTTATGTAACATAATTTTACCTTTAATTTATGTGCAAGTATGAATAAAATATTATTTATTCTTTTTAAAACGTACTATTGTTAGATATGTATGAAATTCATAAATTCATTTCGTAAGTTCTAATCGATATATATATATATATATATATATATATATATATATATATATATATACATATAAAGATAAAAAAGGAAGAGAAAGAAATATGAAAAATTAATAACTTTTAATAAATTTATATTTAAAAAAACTAACAATTTTTCTCGTAGATTTATAAATTCGTAATAAGTTGTCTCGATTAGACGGCAACAAATTGTAAATATAGTTATCAAAATGATATAAATATTGACTTAAACAAACAAAAAAAAGAAATTAAATAAAAGAGAGAGAAATATGAAAGAAATTATGCAACAACTTAAGTAATAATTCTCTCTCAAATACGACATAATTATGCGTTTTAACGATCGAGAGTCATGTAAATGACGTAACGATAAAGTGGAGGAGGGAGGGTGGAAGGAGGAAACGGGAATGAAGATGGTAGGGGGTTGGAAATGTCGACTTTATTCAACGAAAAGGCGAATGAAGTATGCAGGAGATGCCGCTACCATCGTCGAGAGACACGGCTAAAAATGGCGGCATTAATTCTCGCTCGTTGGTGTGAGGAAGAGTTTTCGAGCGATTCTTAAAAACGCGGGAGACTCTTAACGAGATTATTCCAATTAGATTGCAGACGCGCGAAACTTCTGGAAGCTTTGTCGCGGCGAATTCAGAGATAGAAAAATTAAAATAATTAGATATATGCATATACCACCTTTGAAGAACTTTTGAAAATCGTGACGCCGTTCTAACACCCCGATTTCAAACATTTTAAAGGTTTACATTTCAAATAAGTCTATTTAAATACACATACACATATATATAAATATAATTTTACACGCGCGCGCGCGCGCACACACACACACAAATAAAATGTTTACAGTTTACAGTATAAAATTATTACAAACTTATTTTCAACATAGAAAATGTTTATCAGATTTAAATAATTTGTTTTCGTTTTTGTCGTTCAATGTTAGTTATGTTAACATTAACAAAATGTTATACTTCAAATATTTTTTTTCATTCCAAATTATTTATGCATAAACATATATATACATATTATTGGGTTAAGTTAATTTACTTTTTCTTTATTTTTTTAAGACAACTTCATTTTAAATTCATTTTCACATTATATTTAATTTTTTCTTCTCGCACACATTTTTTCAAATACCAAAAGAAAATCTTTCAACATTTTAGATATAGCATATTAACAAGATTTATATATAAAATGTTATTGAAACTGAAATAGTTTATATTTTTAAATAGAAAATTTACGTCAGTCGCATTTGAGAAATTTGTTGACATTCTTGTAGAAAGTTATCGAAATTAATGTGATTAAAATTTTATTTCTCTTTTAAAATGACTATATTCTTTGTTAGAAAATAAAACAAAAAAAATTAATATTACATTTTAAGTGTTGCTTTTTAAATTCTTCATAGCGTCCTATCTTCTTTTCTTTTCTAAATTTTATAACTAATAACTAGTCTTTCGTATTTCTTAAACAGCTCGTCACCAAAAAAAAAAAAGAATCGAAAAATTTTTTAGTCATCTATATTTCTTATAAGAATATCAATTATATTTTATTCGTTTCATTTTTTCTTGATTGAGCTTAAGACAAACTAAAAAAAAAAAAAGAAAAAATCATTAATCATCGCATATACCCAACGAGCGCATCAACATCAACGTCACAAAGTTTAGCACGACCGATCACTTTTCTATTCTTTTCTCTTACCACGTGCAATCTCAAATAAATAGTTCTACTTTTCCTCTTTCTTTCTACCATAACATTAAGTATTAAATCCACTACACATTGCAAAAAAAAAAAATAAGAATTAAAAAAGCTAAGAAGCTCTGGAAAGTCGTGACGTCCTTATAAAAAACGACTTTAACCTCCCATATGGCAATTTTTTCGGAAACACAATTTTCCGATATAAACGAAGATCTAATTTTTTTTCTTTTTTTTTTTTAACAAGAAGAAATAAAAATAATAAAGCCAGACTTAAAAAAAATAGACGTATAAACATATAACTTTCAACGCAGCGTTGTAACAAACTAAATAAATAAATAAATAAGTAACGAGTTTTCAACGATCTTACAAATTAATTATTATTCATTTAGGAAACATGACAAAACGATCTTTCATATGTCGAAGTTACAATCGTAGCCAATAGTAGGCATTATCAGAAAATTACAGTTTTAGAAAATTTTAAAAAGAGTTGGGAGGAAAGGAATGTACAGCGTTATTATATATACACCATGAGTTGCGATTTTAACGTCCATACTGAAATCCAATCATGCTATTCCAAAACATAATTTCGCTCTACCATAACACCAACTATTATTATATAAATCTAATATTGCAATACCTAAGAAAGTCTGGAAAACTTGTAATATTGATGTAAAAAAAAAACGACCTTAAACTTCTACAACCCAATTTTGCAGCAAAAATTAATTTTCAGATATGAACTTATAATTAATTTTGTGACGAAGTAATGAAACAGAACTTCACAAATACAAACATAAGAGCGTATAACTTTCAACGAGCCGTTATGGAGGGTTTAACAGGAAAAAAATAAACAGAAAAAAAAGAGGAAAAAAGAAACGATTCTCAACATTAATTGATCACTCGTAAAACATGGCGTAATCGTGATATGGCTGTAAAAAAAAAAAGAAAATAAAATAGAAAAGAGAAAAAAAACCTACCAACTAGACATAACCCAATTTTTTTTAGCGAACATTAATTTTCTAATACAAACTAACAAATTAATTTTGTAACGTAATAATAAAACAAGACCTGAAAAATCCAGATATATTAATGTAATTTTCAACATGGTGTTATAATGGATTAAATAAACAAACAAACGAAAAAAAATAATGTCAGCGATGTTAAAACGAATCGATCATTTGCAAAACGTAGTAAAACGACACAGTTAAAATCAAAGTAAAAAATTCGAATCGATTGTAGGCAGTATTAGAAAATAGCGATGTCAGAAAAATTTGAAAAAGTAAGGGAAAAAAAATGAACGGTAGTACATATGTATATCATAAATTGCACTTTTAACGAGCACTATTATGTGATTTCAAAGAGATTATTTTGTTGTGCAATGACAATAAATATATTATTGCATATAATATATATACATAAGTATTATATAATATATATTATATATATATATATATATATATATATATATATATATATATATATATATATAAGTGTAGATATAATCTCCAGCATAGTGTTACAAAGGATTAATAAAACAAATAAACAAAATAACAACAGTCAAAACATTCATCAATCACTCGAAAAACAGAGGCAAAACGATACAGATAATGTCAAAGTAAAAAATCAGGGGCAACCGTAGACGGTACAAGAGAATGACCGTGTCAGAAAAATTCGAAAAGATAAAGGAGAGAAAATAATGGACAGTATTATCATATGTACGTATGTATATAACGAATTCTGATTTTAACGAGCTGAAGCTGAAGCGACAATTATGCGATTTCCAAAGAGATCATTCTATCGTATTATGATAGCAAATATATTATTGCATACATAATCTACTATCGCGAAAATTAAGAGTGACATTGATTATCAGATATATAATACATATATAAAAAAAAAATAACATTGATAATAAGATAATAATTAAGTTTTAACAAAATAACGAAATAATATTTTAAAAACTACACACACACACATATACGAATTGTATAATATGAGTTTCAAGGCCGTCGTAATTTTTTTTTCTTCTTCCATTTTCTTTTTCTAGTTTTTGTTTAATTAATCTTCGAACGATCTTAGAACTCATCGATCACACGTAAAACACGAGGTAAAACGATCCTGTAAATGTCGAAGTAACGATCAGAAACAACCGTAGGTGGTGCTAGAAAATGATCGAAAAGATACGAAGAAGGAGATCCGAAAATATCCGGAGAAGAAAATAATGGACAGTATTATGTACTTTCTATTTATACATCATGAGTTATATTTTTAACGAGCTAAATTTAAAGCGTCAATTACGCGATTTCCAAAGAGTATTATTTAAAGTAACTAAGAGAGAAATTAATCAGGTATTAATTAATATTTAACAAAATAATATATGTGTTTACACACGAGTTATACAATATGAGCGATAATATGAATTTGAAGATCGTCGTTTATTTTTTTTTCTTTCTTTATCTTTTTCTACATTTTGTTTAATTAATCCCCGAACGATCTTAAAACTCATCGATCACACGTAAAACACGAGGCAAAACGATATGGTAAATGTCGAAGTAACGATCGGAGCCAACCGTAGGCGGTACCAGAAAATGACGGTGTCAGAAAAATCCGAAAAGGGTCGGGAGAAAGGAAGGAATGAACGAACGGTATTATGTATATCGTGAGTTTTGCTTTTAGCGAGCAAGGTAAAGCACGATCATGCGATTTCAAGGGATAATTTAACGCGAACATGCAAGCCAAGAGAAAGAGAGAGAAGAGAGAAAGAGAGAAAGACAGAGAGAGAGAGAGAGAGAGAAAGAGAGAGAGAGAGAGAGAGAGAGAGAAAGAGAGAGAGAGAGAGAGAAGGAGGGAGAGAGAGAGTGCTCTCAAACTCTGCAAGCGAGTTTTCTTCTATGTTCGCGTGGAAGGCCGGTAGTTGTTTACGTGACGGCAGTGAACTGCAACTGTCAAGTAGATACGATCGATTCACCTGCTAACTCCCACTCTAACTCACTTCACCCCAGCCCCTGTTTCCCTTCTATAACCTTCCCGGCCCACCCGATTCTACTCGGCCCTGCCGGCCCGGCCCGGTCTGGCCCGGCTCGGCCCGACCCGCCCTGTCCCTCCCACAACCCTTATCTTCTAACCAAGCAACGTAGCGAGCGTTTCGATGTGTTTCGTTGCTTTCCCTAAGATCGAAATTTCAACGAGACTATCGTTTCGCGTGATTGTTATCTTGTATCGAGAGATAACGTTACTGGGTTGGGCTTTTGAAAGCTTTTATTAATTGAACGTTAAAAAGAAATTAAATAAAGAAATAAAAAAATAAAAATAAAAATAAAAATAAATATATATATATATATATATATATATATATATAAATAAATATCATGCTATATAGTGTCGCGTGACCATTCGATCTCGCAAGTACCTTTTTATTATTAATTTTCTTTTTATTTTCCTTTTTCTAGAGACGCCTAATTTGTGTTTCGCCACTCTTTAATTTTCTTTCTTTTTATTCTCTCTTTCTCTCTCTCTCTCTCTCTCTCTCTCTCTCTCTCTCTCTCTTTTATTTTTTTCGTCTACGTTAAATTAATTAACGACACGATAGACCTTTCCGCACCGTTTCAGCGATAGTTCTTGAAAGAATAATAGATGTACGGTAGAGATTTCTAAAGGGCGATTGAAAGAACGCGAAAATGATTTGTAAAATATTACTAGATAGGAATTATCTATACATACTAATTGTTTGCTATTTTATAAATAGACGAAATATTAATTGTAAGAAAGTTTTATTGAAATCTTATAGCTTTAAATATTTAATAATAATGTTATAACATTATATATATATATATATATATCTTATTTGATATAAATATTTATTGCTAATTAATACGTTTAAACTTTTACCAACGAATTTAGAAAAATTTATAAAAATATTTTATAAAAATTCACGAACATTACAATTTTATGATAATTGTAAAATGTGCCGTATGTATATAAAAAGATATTAGATATTTTACAATAAATCCGTTTTTATTAAAATGTAGAAAGAAATCATAGAATATCTGAATTATTATCAATTACCATAAAACAATTAACAAATTATATCGACCGTTCTCAATTTTTTGATATAATTATATTAATCAATATTCACAATTTTAATTTACATTGCTCCTATAATTATCATCTAAATATTCCAGTAAATTTACCGGAAAAGAACAGAAAAGAAGAAAAAGAAAACTATAACACGAAGGTATATGTTACTTTAATTAGAAAGAAAAAAAAATAAAAAGAAATTCAAATAAATATAATAATGTCTGAAGACTATCATAAAAATAAACATTTTTTTACGTGTGTAAATCTATCGTACAATAACTTCTAAGTCTAATCATCACAACGATTCAAAAATCTTTCATCTCAAACTTACATTATCCAAAACGATCTTAAAATACGAGTTAAACGTTATTTCGTCTATTTTTGGAGTTCATTTCGGTTTACATTAAACGGAAATAAAAGAAAAAATAGAAAGGGTTCGTTCATTCATAGATGAAGACATTTTTCATCTTGCTCTGCGTACATTACCACTGACCTGTTTTTTCATGGTCGATTTTAGTCTATATGAAAAGAACAGAGAAAGAAAGAGAAAGAGAAAAAAAAGAGAGGGGGGGAGAGCGGGGGGAAAAAGATAGAAAGAAAGAAAGAAAAGAAAAGAGAAATTTTTGAAACGCCGATGTGGAAAGGAAAGTTTCTATTCGAGAATTCACTTGCCTGCCCCTCACCCCCTTCACTTTTCCCACTTCCTCATTCTACCGCCTTCCTTTTCTCTGATAAAGCATTGTCTTTCATTGGGCGAGAACGAACTAAGAATAATTCGGCTCAGGAAAAAGCTCTCAGTTTGCTAGAAAGCAACTGAGTCGATCTTGAAAACGATTACGAAACGACACGAAACTACTTCTGCCTCGGTGTTCTTCTCGAGTAATTACTGACTCTATTGTAACGGATTGTAACGAGTAAGAGGGAAAGAGAGAAAGAGAGAAAGAGAGGGACAAATGGAGAGAGAGAGAGAGAGAGAGAGAGAGAGAGAGAGAGAGAGAGAGAGAGATGAACGAACGGATGGACTTATTAGCTATTTAACTATATAATACCAACAAAATCTACACTATTCATATTTAATTGTGAAGATAATTATAATCATACTGAATGACTGGTCAAAATTGAAAAAGAACAAATGATCGAATATAATTGGTTATTTAATTATAGCAAATATCGATAATGCATCTATGTATCTCTTGTATTTAATAAAATTCTTATTATTATTATAACAATCAGAAAGAGAAAAAGAGAAGTATTGAAAATTGAATTGATTTTTTCATACTTTATTCTTCATTTTTTTTCATTTTTATATTTAAAAGTGACGATGTAATAATTAATATTAGACGATTTTTTTAACGATTGAACGAATTAACTTAATTATCACATTAAAAATAGAAAATATATATAACTCTATCTCTCCCTTCACACCCTTTTATGATCACTTAATAATGATATAATCATAATTTTATTATATCATATGATTGTGTTACAATATAATGATCATTTCGCATATATTAATATATTATATGATATATATATATATATATCATAATTATACATATATTATATTATATAATTGTTCTAATAAATATCGTATAAATATTAATATAATTATTATAATATTGCCATGATCATCGCAATATTTATATTACACATAATTATAATAATCGTAATCATAATAATACTTGTATTATATTATATAACAATATGATGATATCATTATCATAATATAGTTATATATAATAATCATACCCGATTGATATACATGTTTAATAATTTGCTTGTACATCTATATACATATATGTATTTACGTATGTACAAACACACACTCTCTCCCTCTCTCTCTCTCTCTCTCTCTCTCACCTCTTCCCCTCTTTTCCCCTCCTGAAAACTCGAGAGCCCCATACTCAAAAAATATAATCTACTTAGTTTTGATTTAATTTTTCACGAAGAGGAATCATTAACAGCAGTTCGATTGTAACTCTTTTGTACAACACCCTGTTTAATTTTTTTCTTTAATTGATCAAAATGGACAGACAGATTCTCTTTTAACGATTTTCATCGTACATCTGCATGTACACTCTTCCCCATCTCTCTCTCTCTCTCTCTCTCCATCGCTTCACTCCCACCCCTATACTATCCAGGGGTTTTTCTTATCGAAGTAAATTTAGATTAGGAATCGAAGCAACGACAGACAGAAGCGATTAAAAACGTATTACCGTCGTACTCGTTCTTTCCCAATCGAGTCGAAGTCGAAGTCTATTCGACTCGTTCGATTCGATTCGGTTCGGATATTCTAAAAAGGGTATAGAAAGAAAGAAATTTCATTCGGTAATCGATGAAAATGAAAGAAGGAGAGATTCCTCCAAAGAGCATTATCCCGGACTGGAGTGGTATGGAAGTGGGGAGAAAGGAAAAAGAAAAAAAATGGCTCAGGGAATTAGACGAACGATGGAGATGAATGGTAAAAGAAAGAATGGTAAGTAGGTATAGGAGAGTATGTCTGTTCTAACTAGCGTAGGTATCTCGTTTGCACTATGATATCGTTAGCGCCTAAGAAAATTAGTCCTTTCTAATGGTTTTCTTGATTGCCCTGCACTGTCTCGAGAAAGAGAAAGAGAAAAAGAGAGAGAGAGAGAGAGAGAGAGAGAGAGCACAATCATGGTTGAAACACGTGATAATAGATATTATTTTCTTCGTGAAAGTTAAGCTACTTAGTTACTACTGGTTACAAATGTGCGAAGTAAAGCGGCCATTTGAAAAGTTCATGGAAAGTAGAAACGAAGGTTCTTTAAAATATGAAATAAAATGAACGTCGAAAGTTATGATTATTATGATAATGATGATGATGATGATGATAATAATAATGATGATGGTGATAATGAAATAATAAAATTTTAGGAATATTAAAAGTGTTATAATTGGATTCAAAGATCAAGATAAAAATTATTTCCTTCTTTATATTTATATTTTTTTTATTACTATTATTATTATTAATATTATTATTATTATTATTATTATTATTATTATTATTATTATTATTATTATTAACAATAAAAAAAATAAACAAGAATGAAAATAAATCGACAATTCTATCTAAATTATGATCAGTAAAAAGCAATTATGTAACAAAGGACATAATACTTAAATTTAAAATTGACCTGTAATATTATTCTGAAATTTATATTAAAATCATTTTCATCGTTCTTTTTATTATTATTAATAATAGTAAGAATGAAACTAAACGAACAATCGAATTTATTATCTACCGATAAAAATAGAATAACGCAATACTGTAAGTTTAAAAAAGAGTAAGTTATAATAAAACTCTCGAGATCGAAAGGAGAAAGAGAGAGCGAGAGAGAGAGAGAGAGAGAGAGAGAGAGAGAGAGAGAGAGAGAAAGAGAGAGCAAGAAGAAATTTCATTACATTTTACAAACGACCCTACGACGAATTCTTACATTCACATTCACATTCATTGTCGTAGTTCAATTTACCGAGATCGCTCGTTAGGGACTAACTACGAATATCGTTTGTATGACTGAGTGCATTCGTTGTTGCAGACAGAGAACAGGGGAGAGAGAGGGAAAGGAGAGAGAGAGAGAGAAAGAGAGGGGGGGGGGAGAAGACAGAGGGGAAAGAGAATGGGGCCAATACAACTCGTTACACAGTTTCGAACGTGTCCTGACCCGTTAGCTGTATTTATATTTTTTCTCTCGGGGAAAACACATCCGCCATCTTGATTCTCTTGTTCCGATCAGAATAAAACCAATAAAAAAAAAAAAAAAAGAAATAGGAAAAACAAAAAAAAATAAATAAATAAAACAATGTTATCAACGAACATATCTGCATTTAACTACGGTTTGCTTTGATTATATTTTATTCCTCATTTCGTAAACAATTTTATGGACAATCCCGTAGGAAGTAAAACGATACTCAGTAAAGAATAAAATAAAATGAATGAATGAATGAATAAATAAATAAATAAAAAAGATTAAGGAAATAAAATAAAATTAGATACAATTAAATAAAAATAAAAAAGAAAGAAAGAAAAACAAAAAAATGATCTTACTTTTACAATAGTTTTGCAAAGTAATCCCGAAATGAAACGAGACTAGTGGCACCTTATGGGCAAATGAAAGAGCACTTCTATACCTTCTTTAATTGCGAACGATTAAACCGTTTCCATCTCTTAATTGGTGGACACGACCGAGTTAATTGACGCGTTTGTCTTCGACGTCACGACGCCGCTCTTTTAATGAACGTCGTTGTTCGATGAGATTTCTGGCCTCACTGTTACGAATTACACAAAACTATCGTATAAAATACGACACGTATGTATTTACAATATCTGTGTATATATGTATATATGTATGTATGCATGTTTATATATATGTATGTATGTATATATATATGCATGTTTATATATATGTATGTATGTATATATATATGCATGTTTATATATATGTATGTATGTATGTACAAGAAGTTTACATAACTACTCGTATTGAATATAAAAGTTTACAAGAATTTGAGGACATTTATATTGATGTACCGGAGGACAAATGAATGACCCTAAATCTACATATTATCTGTAAAGTCGATTACAAGTACGCACAATAGCATCTATATACATATGTATGTATGTATCGCACAACGCATCTACGTATGTACGTAAGTACTTAGGTACGTTGAACGAAATCGAATAACGTAGAAAATTGAGATATTCGATAACACAGTTTATGCCGTAACGAAATACGTCGGCTATGTTGAAGAAAGAGATAGTTAAAGAGGAGACTAGGGGGAGTGATGGTGGTGATGGAGGTGGTGGTGGGAGAGGAACGCGGGTTATACACGCGGGTCAACCGGAAACTGGATCGTAATTTCCGCTCGTGTGAGATATCGTTCGGTTTGCCGAAAGAATTAGAACATTGGTTTGCCGTGAAAGCGAATTAAACGCAAAGAGGATTAACGAATGCAAAGAAAAAAAAAAGAAAATCAAATTGGACCAAAATGACAATCGAACAAATCCACGCCTGACATTATCGTTTGTACGTACGTTTTTTTTTATTTAGCTTCTTCTTTCCTGTTTTTTCTTTTCTTTTCTCTTCAACCACCGGTCGATAATAAATATTTTCTTTTTTTTTTTTGTATATTTTCGTATCGTACAAAATAAAGCAAGTAAGTAAATACTTGCACGCGTATATTTTTGTTCTCTTCTCGTATATCTGCGATCAATAAAATAATTTTACCTTCCACTCTTTCTCCTGGGATTTATTTCTATACTTATTTTAAATACGTCATTATGTTTATTCAATTGTTTTCTATTGCTTTTTTTTAGAATAAATCATCGATTCTGCTGATGCGATTGGAGAGAAAGATGGAGATAGGGGAAAAGAGAAAAGAAAGAAAGAATGAAAGACACGATCGGAGAAGAATGAAGGAGGGGGGAGAGAGAAAAGACGATTTCGTTGAAAAGGAAGAAAGAGAGACACAGCGATAATAGAAAGCTTATTGACGTTCAGAACGCTTTTACGGCGACTGTAAATCCTCGCCTCGTGCCAGGAAAGGAATCCTTTAGAGTTTAGTTGACGACAAATACGATTCTCGTTCGTTCGTCTCGTATATACGGTAAAAAGATGAAGACAGAGAGAAAGAGAGAACGAGTAGAGAAAGAAAGAGAAAGAGAAAAGGAGAGAGAGAGAGAGAGAGAGAGAGAGAGAGAGAGAGAGAGAAATAAAGAGAGACAGAAAGAAAAGGAAACAAGGAGTGTCATTATAAAATCGTTTTCATTTGCCGCGCTAAGAGAGAAAAGGATAGATGTAATAAAGAATGAAATTATACAATTTTTTCTTATAATTTCACGTTAATGACTATTTTTTCTCCGTTAAACTTATTTTCATGAAAGAATTTCTAACGCCCGCGAAAAACAGAAAGAGAAAGCGAGAGAGAGAGAGAGAGAGAGAGAGAGAGGGAGAGAAGAGAGAAATACTGGAATCCTTTTCCAAGCCGAGAGAAAAATTAATAATCTACCGTCAAGCTTCCACGGCTGAATCTGGGCCAACTATCATATCTATCTGTCTCTTTCTCACTTACTCGCTCTTTCTATGGTAACATCGTACCGTGGTGGATTCATCAGTTAGAATGCTCGAACGGCAAAAGCATCCCAACGGAGTTACGGAAAGAAGAACCATTTCAATTATCGTTCTTTGATCGGAAACGTCGACGGCAAGGATTATACGTCGTATTCGTGATAAATTCGTATCGAACAATTAACAAAAGAAAAGGAGAAAGGAAAAAAGAATTCATGATATTACTATTGCTTTATATTTTCTTTTCTTTTCTTTTTTTTTCTTTTTTATCGAACCCAACAAACTAACTTTTCAGTCAACTTCCATTTATTTTATGATTTTACAATTACATAATTATGATAATACGAATTCGTTATTGTTCCTAAGAATTTTTTGTAATTTCTTATTCGTTAAACAAAATCGTTTCGAGCGACTCGTTTATAATTTCTTTTTCATACATCTTCGAATACTTTGTAATGGGCTAATGCAAATGATTATTAATTCAATCAAAATTGGATGAATAATATTACTATTCTCTTATTTCCTTTGTTTTTTATTGAACCCAGCAAACTAATTTTTCATTCACCTTTTACTTTTATAATTAAATAATGATTTATACGGCACACGAACTCTATATTGCACATAGAGTTTTCAAGATACTTCTCATTTGTTAAACAAATCGTTTACAGAGACACGTTTATAATTTTTTTTCTTTTTCTTTTTCTTATATATATATATATATATATATATATATATATATATATATATATATATATATATGTATATATATATATTCGAATACTTTGTAACGGATTAATGTATATTCAAATCATTAATTCAATCGAATTTATTAAACAAACGATATCGATGTAAATATTTTCTATTCTCTTTCTTTCTCTCTCTCTTTCTCTCTCTCTCTCTCTCTCTCTACCTCACTTCTAAAATAAAAAAAATAAAATAAATTTTAAATGAATTAATAGAAAATTGACAGTAAAGCGTTCGTGAAAACTACTCATTTACTTCGATTACGATTCGCTAATGGAAGTAAAAAGATACGTTTTGGTAAATACATGCAGTTATGTTCACTATCGAGCTCGCAAATATCGCTCGACTTTATGAAAATGTTATATATACTATAGGTGTATATATATATATATATATATATATATATATATATATATATATATATATATATGAATAGATCGATGAATACTTCGTAATATAATAAAGTGATGAATTGCAAGAAGCGATAGAGGATGATAGTAGATGGGAAAATATGATTTTCAAATATACCCAAGTATGAAATTAACATATACCGTATACACATCTCGAGAATAACAAACAAATTAAGGTAATTAAAGTTAATAGTACGTGGAAAAAATAACAATGCTTTGAGAATTAATTATAATGCAAGAAAACAGTCGCTATTAAACTTTTCCATAAAAAATTTATATTTTTTCTATCATTTTATTTGTTTCTATTTTTGTATTTTTGTACAACGACAGTATAGTACAGATGTACCTTATTTGCGGAATACACACACACATACACACACACACACACACACACACATATATATATATATATAAATATATATAAATATATTATATATAAATGAAGCGAAAAAGGAGAGAATTTTTAAAGCAGGTGAAACGCAAACATTTTTGTATTAGAGAATGTGAAGTAAAAATAAAAAATAAAAATAAAAACAAAAAAGAAAAATCAATTAAAAAAGAAATGCTTTTCTCAATCACTCGTGGAATACCCAAACGCGTGAACTGAACTAACGGAACACTCGGTGAGTTAAAGCTATAAAAGTTCCATCAGCCGAAGCAAGCCCTTGCTTTGTCTACGTTCTTGCACCCTTTAATTTTACCTCGGACAAAATGGGGCAGCCCGAATGAACGCTAGGAAAGACCCCTATTATTCTCAACAAATTGGCAGGAATACATATACGATATAGAAAGGGTAATACTCTCAAATGACTTCGTATTAATAAATGAACAATGATTACATAGCATTTGGTAATTATGGAGCTAATAGAAAAGTTAGGCGAGACCCTGATCATTCCCTAACCAACTTAATTTGTATTAAATAATAACTGACTAAAATCGATTAAGTTCGATATATATATATCTAATAAATTATTTTAATCGTCGTATTTTGTCATATAGAAATAATTGAGAAAAACAAGAAAAAATGAAGACTTCATTATACCTACTGGATATACAAATTTTATTCTTTCGAAACATTCTATAGAAATCTGATGGTTGATATCCTGAGATATTTCATAAAAAAAAAGAAAAAGAAAAAAAACAGTCGCAAAAGATATATTACACCAGAAACATAAATTTCATATTATCCAACGATTCGAGCACAATCGTTCGAAAAATCAATTACTTTGTTTCTCGAAAATTTTATCATAAAAAGAAACAGAAAAAAAGAAAAGAAAGCAATTGAAAAAAGATAACCAACGAAAAAACAATTAATAACGATGAATCTAATAGATTTATATCTAACAAAATTTTACAAGAATCTAACCATTTTTTCTTTAAATTTATTTTCTCCAGAAAAAAAGCGATTGAAGAAAATATAAACAAAAATCTGTTACATAGTACATATAAAGTCCACCAAAATCAGACAATAGAAAAATTTAACTAATGTTATCTTTATTTATCATTTATTTTGTCGTGAGAGAACGACTGAAAAGTAAAACGATTACAGCACGATATACAAATTTTATATTCCCGACAGATTCTGCAGAAGATAAAACAAGTTATTAAAACAATGAAATAAAAAAGGAACCCAAAATAATGTAACCAAAGAAAATTTATTATGCTCAGGACATAAACTCTATACATTCAACAGATCTTAACAAAATCTTAAGACAAGACAATACAATGCAATACCATACAAAACAACTGTAATACTTTCTTTTTCAATTTTTAATCGAAAATAAACCAAATAAACGAACAAACGAACGAACGAATGAATAAAGACCTCGAATTATAACTACGACGAGGAGAAGAAAAGGGTTAGTTCAAATTTAAAACAAAAATTAAACAAAAGAGAGAGAGAGAGAGAGAGAGAGAGAGAGAGAGAAAACGGGCGAAGAAAAAAAGTGAGAGGAAAAGAAAAGAAAAACCATCGTTAGCCATTTTGATGAAATAACATGGAATTTGCGTTAATTTCAGCAACAACAACAACAAGTAAACAGTCATGAGGGTTAACGTTTATGCAGAATGCACGCCCGCACGCGACACACGGCATAAATTGTTATCGCCATACGTGGCGGAGGATAAATCGTTAATACGTCGTGTACGTGGCGCGCATCGTGAAGTAGAACAACGTGAATCGTTGCTCCGCTTAGGAACACTCTCTCTCTCTCTCTCTCTCTCTCTCTCTCTCTTTCTCTCGCACATTCCGTGTGTCTGTGTTAAAACCGAGGGAGACGGGGTGGGAATTGGCTAGAGCCACCCTTGCACAGGGGTCAAAGGTCGAACGGACATCCGTTTCACTACATAGACATACACACCCGCGCACTCTCACTCGCACACTCGCATGCAGCCCCCTTCCCCGACACACACACACACACACACACACACACACACACACACACACACACACACACAGAGAGAGAGGAGAGAGAGAGAGAGAGAGAGATCGAATTTTGGTTGTGGTCGTTCGAAACTCGACCGCGTTTCCTAACTCTCACCCTCTTTTACATCCCCTCCTCCGTCCCCCACTCCTCAAAGCACACTTTTTCTCGAGCTTTCCGAGCTTGCCAAACCCGTTCGAAAGAGTCGTATATTTTCGAAATACCGACGTAAAAAAGTCCTCGATATATATTCGAGATCGAACCTGACCACAGACGCGTTTTAATGTCGTTCGTTCGTTCGTTCGTTCGTTCGTTCTCTCTCTCTCTCTCTCTCTCTCTCTCTCTCTCTCTCTCTCTCTCTCCCCTTACTTTCTCTATTCTTTTCGTTGCTTTTTCTTTCTGTTACATTTCTAATAATATATACAACGACCTTAATTTTATGATTACAATGAGATTGGAAATTACGAATAAATATAACGTTCGTCGACTTATTTAGAAGTACATAGTATCATTATCGGAAACTGAACGAGAAAAAAAGAAAGCAAATGAAAGATAGAAGGAAAAGAAAAAAAATAGCAGAGCGACTATCGTCGTCGGGGCAAATATGTGCCCGAGCAAAAAGAGAGATGATAATTAAACGGGAGAGCTTTTAATTTCCGTGCGATGCGATGTGATCCAATGCGATGCGATGCGATGCGATGCGATGCGATGCGATGCCAACGACACTCTCGATAAGCGTAAACCGAGGAGTATCCTAACGTTGTATTTATGTGCGCCATTACGAACTCGAATGAAAGCCCAATTAGAGTAATCGGCCCTTTAGATCGAAAGGATGCTTTGTACGTTCTTCTTTCCATTTATCTATTTATCTATTTATCTATTTATCTCTCTCTCCCCCCTCTATCTCTCTATCTCTCCCTCCCCCCCCTCTCTCTCTCTTTCTCTTTTTCCACACTATGTAATACTAATGTACTGATACGTACTTATGTGTGAAACAACAAGCACGAGATCGTCTTCTAACGATGTTGAATTTTCTATTTCGCTTAACGAGAATGTGACGACAATTTCTTTTTGTTCTTTAATTTTTTTTATTCCGTTTATTTTTTGTTTCTTTTTCTTTTCCTCAACTCCATCATTATCTCTCCATTATCTGAAAGTGTCGTTTGTTATTGTCAACGTTGGATTTTACATTCGTTGAACGAGTATTTAGAATTGTTTTTTTAATTTGTTGTTTTCTTTCTTTCAATCATTAATGCACGTTAATTGAATTGTGTATGATTAACGAGAACTTGAAGACATTTACGTTCTTTTCCTTTTTAATTTCTCATTTATTTATTTTTCTTTTTTTTTTTTTTAATTATTTTTCAATCATTAATAAACGTTATTTATTATTACCGACTCTGGATTAACGATGTTGTTATTAACAATGTCAATTGTTAATTAAATTGTATTGTACTTAATAAGAACTTGAAGACATTGTCCTTTTATCTTTTTTTAAGGATTATTTTTCTTTGATTAATAACGAATATTGATTGTTAATTAAATTGTATTTTCTATATGAAAACTTAAGAACCATTTTTTCTTATAATTTCTTACTTAGTTCCTCATAAATCATTAATTATAAATGAATATATATTATTTTTAATATACACTAATGATCTATTATATTAAGTTGTTTGTTAATAGAGGTCGGATGTGAATTTAAAAAAGAATTTATTTTCTTCTTTCTAATTTACAAAAAGTTTCTTTTAAAAATTACGAATGTTCACTAGCATTATCTTTATCAGTATCATTATTGTTGTCGTTGTTGTTGTTGCTGTTCTTCTTCTTCTTTCTGTTATTATTATTATTATTATTATTATTATTATTATTATTATTATTATTATTATTAATATTATTATTATTATTATTATTATTATTATTATTATTATTATTATTATGGTTATTATGGTTATTATTGTAAATACAGTTTGCTTTTTATTCAATTCAAGAGTTGGAAAAAATTTATTCGTCGGATTGAATTATCGTCGAAGAAATCGTCGATTCCATTTTTCTCCAACGAAAGAGATAGAGACAATATCTTTTTGGGTACTTGGAGAATGTCTCGTTCACGAAAGTTGGTCGCACAGAGGGATGGTAATTTGATAGCACGGCTTAAAAGTTTTACAGGCCATTCTAGCCAGCGTTCCACGACGACTACGACTACGACTACGACTACGACGACTACGACTATGACGACTACGACGACGACAACGGGTAGAAGGAGAGACGGGAGGGTGGCTACTTCCTAATAGTAGTAGCAGCGGCACGTTGAGCTATCCTACATTCACATTTAAAACGTCCGACCGTTTCGACCTCGTTTTCGCGCGACATTTTCGTGTCACCCCGAATGCGTCTTCCTTCTAACATCCTTTGAACTTTATATGTGAGAATGTGTTAAATTAGACCACATTTTAACAATAAATGTATGTATGAAAGTATACTCGATCATTCGAATATTTATAGAAAATTCACGACATTACTTAATTAAATCGAGTGATTTTCAATTTCTATAAAAGGCAGTATATTGAAAATTATGGTAGAGTTATAAAATGAAACTTTGTATCTATAAATTTACAATGATATCCTTTTCAGAAAATAAGATTTGGCAATATAATAAGTTGAGTGAAAAAGATGGTTTTATGCATGTCTGAAACTTTTCAAAAATTGTACTCTTACAATTTTATTATATTTTTTATTCATGAAAAAGAAAGGATCGAAGATATATAAAACCATCGATAATATCCGAAACGTTGAACTCGGTTAATCGGTAAAATGAAAAGAGAATTGAAGAATGTATTAACCCTTTTATAATTTAATATTTTTCGTATCTAAAAAAAAATTATATAATATGAAATCTCCATATTTAAAACAAAATTATAGAATCCATAACTATAATATAATTTTCACGTTTTACAATAAATTTTCTTTTAATCGTCTATAACAGAATTAATTTTGCCTTTAAAATAAAAATTATACGATGTAAATTTTGTTACTGTAATATTTTAAAAGAGAATATATATATAACTGTAATATAAAAATTTGTAACAGTTCAATCTTTATAAAAACCTTTTGTTTTAACTATCTATAATTGAATTTTGTTTCGTGTGTAAAAAAGCAATACTATAATTTGAAAATTATACCATATATTTATACTATAATTATAATATTCGAATGAACTGAATTAATATTCTAAAGATTAATATTATAATTTAATAATATCCCATATATAATATCAAGGAAATAAATAACACTTATAATTATATACATATTACCTATACGTATATATAATTATACAACAATTATAATATAATGAATATTTATTATGTATTATAAAGAAACTTCATATTAAAAAGATTAATATTATAATTCAATAATATTACAGAAATAAATAATAATTATAATTAATATATATTATCTATACTAAAGGAACAATAATCTTTGAATTGAACGATATGAATATGAATGATTATTCTTGTAACATAAAAAATGAAATAAAACTAAAAAGAAAAAAAGAAAAATAAAAAAAATTAAGTGTACACACACACACACACACACACACACACACGCACATTTGAGCGACTTTAAAACTACATAGATGTTACAGAGGTTTAAATATGGCGGCTAGAGTAAAGCGAGTTTCACGAAATCGACTTTAAATTCAATGTTTCGAAGTTCATTCCCCCACGCTCCCTCGTCGACCTTCTACGTGTTTCTTTTCCTACTTCCCCCCGAAGGTTTCATCCCCTTCGTCTTCTTCTTGCAAACCCCTCTCTCTCTCTCTCTCTCTCTCTCTCTTTTTCTTCCTTTCTGTTTCCACTTGGCGGCGTGGAAGACGATCCGCGTCTGAATGAAAAGCGGTCGGTTTAATGCCGTACCGGTTAGACGTTCGAAAAGGGAAGAAGGAAACGCGCGATCGAGTTCCATCCAAGTAAAACGACCTCCCTCCTCATTCTTCACCTCCTTTACCATCACCTCAACCTCCACCTTCACCTTCATCCCCTTCTCACAGCCTACCCTTCATCGTTTTGCTTACGCGGCTTCGAAAGACGCGTCTCTCGCTAGTATTCCTATCTATCTATCTGTTCCTTTTCTTTGTCTGCCAGAGAGAAAAAGAAATGAAACGAGATAAAAACCAAGGGAGGGCGATGTGGTATAGGTTGGAGCAAGTCAGACGGGAAGAGAATGCTGTTTAGTAGTTGAGGGTCAAACTAATCTGTATCTGTGTCTCTATGTTGCGCGCTCACGTGTGCATGTGCTTATATATGCGTACGTATTTTCTGTGTATTATAAAAAAGTTGGTTTTATAAAAAATATGATTAATTTCTGGCCGTGCATGTATGCGTCTGTGTATGTGTGTGTGTGTGTGTTTCGTAGAAGGAAGTTAGTTCAAATTTTAAAGAAATAAAATAAAATTTATTCTACATTTGTTCGTAAATCATTCTTTACGAAATATATAACCTTGTCAAATTAATTCGTCTTAGATTATGTCAAGATAATATTAATTAACAGGTGTGTTGTGAATATAACTTGAAAATATTTAGAAAAAAAAAGGAGAAAAAATATTCTTTAACGAATAAGAATGTGGAGTTCGTCTGACGCGTGATTCATGGAAATCGTTAAAAAAAGAAAAAAGGAAAAAAAGGGAGAAAAAAGAAAAGGAAAGAGATAGACATCGTTTTCCGAGAGGAATTAGCTCGGAAATAATCTCGATTCCGAAGGTTCTATTGTCGAGAACGACAAGAAGAGACATCCTTTTGTCACTCATCCATTCGAATTACTTCTTCGCTAAGCTTTGCCAGGGAACGAAGAAACGACATAATGTGCCGATTACTCGACGAGAAATGAGAATGGAAATCTATCAATTTAGTCTAATTATTGAATCTTCTTTTGATCGTTCTATTGATATGCCATCATCCTTATTATCTTTCAAAAGAAGCACTAGAAGAAATTGAAAAGTAATGCGGTAGACAAGAAAGTTTTATTCGTGAATATTGAAATATGAATATTGAGAAAGAGAGAGGGGGGGAGAGGGGGGGAGAGGGCGAGAAATATAAATATTTAAACATTTAAATCTAAATCTGGCATCTACATATTGAACTCTGAATATTTAAATCTAAACATGGAATTCTGAATAGGTATTGAAATCTGATCATAGAAATCTGAATCTGACATTAGAACATTGAACTTTGAATATTAAACCTTTGTGCGTTGATATCTGAACGTGAACGTCTTAACATGAACTTCAAACACGTTGAATTCTGAACATAAACATCTAAACATTGAGATCTGAACCTGGTACCTGAAATTTAACTTTGATCGTGAATAACTGAATGTGAACATTTGAACTTGAAATTTGAACAAGTTGAATTCTTGAACATGGACATCTAAACATTGAAATATGAACCTGGTATTTAAATTCTAACTTTAATAGTGAACATTTAAACTTGAAATTTGAATACGTTGAATTTTGAACATGAACATCTAGACATTAAAATCTGAACCAGGCATCTAAATATTGAAATCTGGTATCTGAAATTTCTTTCAATCTAACATTAGAACGTTGAACACTGAATATGAACATCTAATCTTGAACATCTAGACATTGACTTCTGAATATTGAAATTTAAACCTGGTATTCAAATATTGAACTCTGAATATTTAAATTTAAATATGAAACTCTGAATATTTAAATCTAATTTTAGAAGATTGAACATTCAGATATTAGAACATTAAACTCTGAACATTAACTTCAAATTTGAACCTGACATCTGAATATGAATATTGAGTCATTGAACCTAATATTATAACATAAAACAACGTATAAACATTAAAACATTAGAACATTAAAATCTTTATCTGACATTTGGATATTGAATTCTGAGCACTGAAATTTAAACGTAACATATGAACATGAGAACATTTAAATATGAACGTAAAGAAACGGAACACTAATATCTTAACGCGAACATCATAAGATAGAAATCTGAACTTGATATTTTAACACTAAATATTAAGTTTGAAGCTTATACATGAACATTTGAACACTAAACATTAAATTTGAAGCCTGCACATTCACATTTATAAATTAAAATTTGAATATTGAAATTAGAACAATGAAATCAGTATACTGAAAACTACAAATTGTATACGCGTAAGTCAGTATGTATTCTTAGAAGGTCTACATTTTATAGGAAGCATTTTATAGGAGAGATAAGATCAACGTTGTTGGTTGTGATAACGGATAAAATGCTACGAAGAAAACGTTTTCTTAAAGCTATACAGGCAAGCTTGCGAGACAATAAGTTCCATAAATACACTTCGTTGTCTTTATTCGCCGTAAATCGAATGAAAGATTAGATGAGTAGGGGAGGTCACGTAAAAGTGTCGTTACGAAAACGAATATAAACTAGAGATAGCAATCGTTGCTGATCTTTTCGTTTACTCTACTCCATTCTCTTGACATTTAAATAATCATAACAAGAACGATATACACGCAGAAAAAGATAGAAAGAGATTCTTCGTAAATTTTCCTCTTTATTATTATACGATAATCCGAAAAACGACGAAACTTTTAATTACTACTGTTAAATGACATTATTGTAGTATTGCGGAAATACATTAAAAAAAAAGAAAAAAAAAAAAAAAGGTAAAAGAAAAAGAAAAAAGAAGATAATTGGATGATAAGCCCTTTTGCCAATTCGAAAAAAGAAATAAGGAATATTTGAAAATGAAATGGTCCTCTAAACTTTAACATTAAAACCTTGTTATTTTAATATTTAATTCTGAACAATGAAATCTAAATTTGAACCTCTGAATTAAAAAGTCTGAATCCGAAAAAAAATCTAAGAATGAACAAATCTTTAACCTTGGACATTAGAACATAATTATTTGAATATTTCAATCTAAACAATAAAATCTAAACCTAGACATATGAACATAACAAAATTTGATTCTAAAAAAAGAAAAATTTGAAAATGAACACATCTCAAAACTTCGACATTAGAAACTGATTACTTGAATATTTACATTTGACTAATGTATAGGGAAAAAAATTCTGAACATTTAAATTTAATTGAAATTATTAGAACATTTAAATTCTAACACCAAAATTTAAACTTGAATGTGCGAACGTTATAGAAAATCCGAATCCGAAAAAAGAATATGTGAAAACATCTGGAAAGGAATTAAATCTTTACGTTTGAGTCTGATTATTTGAATATTTAAATCTGAAACATCGAAATAAAAATATCGGAAGATCCGTTAAAATTAAATTTTATTATAGAAATTTTTAACTTGAAGTTTAAATATAGATATCTGAACATTGAGATTTGAACTGAATCGTCGACCGACAACCGACCAACCGACCAAACGACCGAACGACCGAACTGTCAGATGCCAGCAATTAGCACGATGCGATTTGCCGATGGTGATCCCCTTTAACGAGCTTCCGATAAAAGAAGGAAATCCGCGTCAGAGATGGAAATGTTTGGTAATCTAGGATCTTCGCCCGCCTATCCACCTTTCCATCGTCTCTCTTTTTTCTTTCCTTTTTTATTTAATTTTTTTTTTTTTAATTTTATCTCCCTCACTCTCTCTGAAATCTCATCCCGTTAGTCACCATTGGTTTTTTATATCGCGAAAGTGAATATTTCGTGCTCGAAAAAAATAGGAGGGAAAGAAACAAAGACGAGTAAGAAGGAACAAAAAATCTATACGATTTAGTTCATTCCATTTTTATTCTTCCTCCTCTTACTCTCCCATTTCCCTTACCCTCCCACCCACTCTTCTTATTCCTCCACTACCTCCAACTTGCCAGCACCACATCCCAACGAAGAGAAACGTTTCCTCGAAAGAGGAATATTCGATAAACTTTAAGGTACGCTTGAAAAAGTTACGGGAAAAGTAAATTTCTCGATAGTACAGCAATAGCAAAGGGACGTGCTATTCTTGTCGTAATTCAACCGGTTCGACGATACAATAAATAAACGGCGAGCAGAAGAAAAAAAAAAAGGAAAAAAGAAAAACGGAAAAGAGGTAATCGTTGGTAAGGCATTGAGGGAAAAGTCGATGACAGCTTCGATTCACATCTCTCTCTCTCTCTCTCTCTCTCTCTCTCTCTCTCTCTCTCTCCCCACACACACACATTGTAAATATTCCTAGACACGTAAAACCACAAAAGAGATAGATAGATAGATAGATAGAAATAGGACCAACAAGGAAAAGCGATAGATAGATAGATGCATAGATAGAAAGATAGATAGATAAATAGATAGATAGATAGATAGATAGATAGATAGATAGATAGATAGATAGATAGAAAGAAACGTCTCGTCCTGACATAGGAGAAGCGGGCACGACGTTAGTACGTTGCTCGAGTCTGTACTGCGGATAAACCACCCCTCCCTATTTCACCCCTATTTCACCTCCTTCTACTCTAGTTCCCTGACGGCATCAGCAAGCCTCTTCTTCCTGAAACCTCTGCCAATATACAGTGTGTCCCAAAATTGATAACCATATATTCGTTTTTATCACCTAACTCTTTGTAATCGTTTGTAAGGTAATAGAAAAAAAAAATAAAGAAGAAATAAAAAGAAAAAAAGAAAGAAAACATTTCTCATTATTTAAGTATATAGCAAAATATATTTAACGAACGAGAATGTAAATACTTTGACAAGGTATAATAAATTTAACAAATATAACAATAAACGTTTTAAATATATAAAATTTCAATCGACTTTATAACACCCTGTAGATATATATAAGTCACATTTCTCCTCGTTCTATAGCGTCAGAGTCTCCCTATACTAGCACAAAAGCTCAGAACGTTCTCTCGTCCGTGAGGAAGTACGACAGTGAACTTTATTATGCACGTCGAAGCGGCACCGACAGCCCTGTCACGCGAGTTGGGACAGCATGGGACGACACGCGAGCGAGCCTATTTCAATGGTAATAAGCTACGGTGATGGCCGGATGATCAGCGAGTATGCTAAATATCTATATATGCGTTAGGACAAAAGCATTACCTATATCTATATATATATATATATATATATATATATATATATATGCGCGCGCGCGCGTGTGTGTAGGTGTATATATAAAATTCTGTATATATTCATCTTTATTCGTTTCCATAGATTACTTTACAGTTTAAATATTTTATATTTTAACATGCAATTGTTAAATATACTTTCCTGATATCGATCATTGTGGAGAACTTTTAAATATTCAATATCATTTGCCTACTAAATTAGTTCGCAGTTTAACTATAGTTTAACTATAGTTAAATTCCCCTTACTCTTTTCTCTCCCCCCCCCCCCCCCCCACTCTCTCTCTCTCTCTCTCTCTCTCTCTCTCTCTCTCTCTCTCTCTCTCTCTCTCTATATATATATATATATAACATATAATCGTCTTATATACTTCTTCTATTGATTAATTTTGATCACCCTGCATTATAAAACAACCACGATAAGTTTTGAATAACCATGTCTAGAGTATAGTGTTCAGATAACCTAAGTGTTTAGATTCATATTTTAGATCAAAATGTCGACGTTCGATTTTTTATGTTCATATATCCACATGCAAATATCAATATCAATATATATATATATATATATATATATATATATATATATATGTCAATGTTTCTATAATATCGGTTTCGAATTTCGACGTGTAAATAAAAATATTCGGATATCAAATTCAAATGTAAATATGTTATAATTTGAATATTAAGATTTCAATATTTAATACAAATAAAAACAAATATTATTATTAATTACATTGCTTCATTATCATACCATGAAATTTGACACTTAATCAAATTCTATTCTAATTATTTTGAACATGTTTTGTAGTAAGTGTACACACACACACACACACACACACACACACACACACACACACACACACACACACACACACACACACACACACACACACACACACACACACACACACACAATCTATTGGTTCATGTCAAGACTATGGCAATCTCTCTCTCTCTCTCTCTCTCTCTCTCTCTCTCTCTCTCTACCCCTCCCCCCTCTCTCTCACTCTCCATTTCTCTCCCTAGTTTGTTCTCGCCCGTTCCAGGTCCCTCCGCAAGCGTTTAGTCGCGTCACAAGTCCCTGGCGTCGCGACGCCACGCGATAGAGACGTGCCAATCAATTAGCGACGGTGCTGTAGGTCGTACCTCCGATGATGCATCGGAAACGCCATCGACAACGACGACGTCGTGTTCGTTTGGGGCCAATGGGACTACCGAATGCCTACCTTGCATTCTAAACAGATGCTTCTAATCGTATCTCGCTTGTCCACCTTCTATTCTATCACCTAATTCTATTTCTCTTTTGCTTTTAAATTTTTCTTCTAATTTCGTAACGATTTTTAACTTTACTTGGAATTGTTACGTTTTAATATAAATTAAATAAAATGAGATATTGTGCCATTTTTTCTTTCTCTTTTCTTTTTTTTATTTTCTTTTTTTTATTTTCTTTTTTTTTCTTTTTTTTATATAATTTTAGACAATAAACTTCATTTCATTACATTCCGTAATTTTCGTAGGTACGTTACGATCGAATGAAAGCATCGTTTGTCTTTTCTTTATATTTTCTTTTCTAGTTAATTAGGAATAAACATTACATATACACAATGCATTTCATGTATTTATTTAATAATGTATGTACGGAGTTTTGTACTTAATTGAAGATATAATATAATGATATAACATCATTTTATTGGAAATAGATTCATAATTTTATATGTTTTAATACGGCTAATTGTTTTTTCTTTCGACTATTATTTAATCATAGAAAAACATTATACCTGCAATAAATTTTATGCCTCTCTAATCATATTTCCAATTTTGCATATAATTATGCCTCAAGATGATAAATAAAAAAATAATTGATTCAAAATTTGTAATATTTGATCGAATAAAATGATCTACTTAATTAATGTTTCACATAATGCCAGTAATAAACTTCATTTTCTCGGATATATATTTGTAATTTTGTACGTTCAATCAAATGAACGTATTTTATTCTTCATCTTTTTATTCTTTTTCTCTTGCATTTTTTTTTTTTCTTTTAATATTCAATTAACGTTTACCTGATAGATACAACACAAATTTCATTTTCATCGTACGTTCTCATAAGCTTTTATCCTAAATCCAAAATCACCGAAGGATATATATAAAGTTGTACGCACACTTACACACGTGTATCGACTCGATGAAGATCGATAAATAAGACCAAGAGAACGGACGAAAACGCATTATCGCCGCGAGAAAGTTTTGAGCCCACGAGCGAGAAGTTCGCTCCATTAACGGAATAATCTAGTTGCCCGATTATAACGATAATTAAGGGTGCAATATCAATTTACTTATTAAGACCCTATTTTAGAACGCATAAAGAAAAAAGAACTCGAAGTTGAGCAGTAAACGTCAATCTGAGTCATAATTATCTGCATAATAAAAAAGAAAAGAAAAAAAATATAGAATGAAACGAAATTTGAAATTTTCTTCGTATTTACGATGAGAATCCCAGCAAATAAAAACATTCTTTGTATATTGTTAAACTAGAAAAAGGGTGTTACAAATTTTTAAATAAATTGATATTATGGAATTAAATCGAAACAAAACAAAAAAATTTGTTTATATTAAGGTAATAGTTTTTACGATAAATATAATATTTCATTTTTACAATTTTGGATAACTCGTGTAAAAAGATGTAGAAAATTGGTTATTTAGGTGTGTGTGTATATATATATATATATATATATATATATATATATATATATATAGTCTAAAAAAATAAAGAACTTCTTTTATCACTCTAATTTAAATATTCGGATCGGTTTTATTAAATATATTGTCTTCGTAATTCTAATAATATCTTACGGAGTAAAATAATTTAATCGTATCGTAAATTTTAAAGTTCTCTGTTCGATCTATAAAACGTTATTCGATTTTGGAAAAGTGTCAGAATATTTCTATGATTCTGTCGAGTATTCGAGGCTGGATAACGTTGCGACGACCTATTTATACATCACGTCAGAGACGCCATTTTCCCTTTATTGCCGTCACCTCGCCTAACTTTTATCATCGATGGATCGTCAAAAGTTATCCGAGGAAATGTTCTCTTCTCTCTCTCTCTCTCCCTCTCTCTCTCTCTCTCTCTCTCTAGCTTTTTTCCCCCTTCTTTCCTTTCAAATTCACCATGAGCATGCCTCCGTCAGTTGGAAAACTACGAAAAACCAACTCTGTGCCAACCTGGGGAAAGTTGAAAAATATGAGCAAACGTGTCTCTACGCTTCGATGGAATCCAATATCAAACCTGTGAGATAAAACAAGTATAAGATAGAAGAACGTAGAATTTCAGTGGAAAACTGAAATTTTGCAACTCGTAGATCAACTAACGCGAATACCTAGATAAAATATTACAATTTAT
>OU964972.1:1045000-1127500 GCA_918808275.2 Dolichovespula sylvestris | reverse complement strand
AACGTTCGGAAGAACTTTTTCCTTTTTATTTTTATTCCTTTTCTCTCCAATGCAACTACTTCCTGCTTCTGTCGCAGCAACCAATCGCAACGCTGAAATAGAAAGAAAGAGAGAGAGAGAGAGAGAGAGAGAGAGAGAGAGGGAGGGAGAGAGAGAGAGAAAGAGATTCACCTCTGTTTCGTCCGATTTTACTTGTTTGCCTTTCCACCTCGCCGCTTTGGATTTCCCTCGGCGAGGAAAAGTTTAATGGGTTATGGGAAAACTACGTTCGCTTTCTTCGAATGTTGAAAGACAACGCCTTTATATTCGTTTCACGGGATTTTATTATTAAAATATACAACGAACCGAACATTTAATTACACGTACATATTTGTTGTTTCATTGAATAAATTATTTTTTCGGATAAATGCAATGAACATATATTCAGTGTATTCGAAACAATGTTGTTAGAATTGTGGTTGAACCTATTGAAATTATAATAAAACGTTGTTTCAATTCTTCTTAATTATAGTTTAATTCTTACAATTTGAACCATAATCGTAAATCGTATTTGATCTTTGTATTTGTATCAACCCAAGGTTATAAATATTTTTGTTAATAATAATAAGAAAAAAAATACTGTCTTATAAAAATTATTTACTTTTAACGTTTCTTTGAACGCGTTATGATAAAACATTTTTCTTTACGTGTTTCATGGCACACAGTGCAAAATAAATAATGTGAGTTAAGTTAAAAACAATAAATAAATAAATTCAAATCAGATCTAATAATTCTCGCAGATTTCTATTTGTGATAAAATAGATATAACTCTATGAAATAAGTTAAATAATCTCCTTCTCTCTTTACGCACACACACAGATATATACATATATATATATATATATATATCGAGAGAAAGAGAGAGAGAGAGAGAGAGAGAGAGAGAGAATGAGAGAATGATAGTAACAGAAACACAGAGGTGAGATTATGGAATGAAAACATATATATATTTAACGAATTCGAAACAATTTTATCAGAACATATTGAAACTATAATAAAACGATGTTTCAATCCCTCTTAATTATAGTTTAATCCTTACTACTCGAATCGACAGTAAATAATCGTTGTAGATAATCGCAATTTTCCTTCGTTCTCTGTATTTATATTGTATCAGCGCAACGTTATAAATATTTTTGTTAACAATAAAAAGAAAAAATATACTGTCTTATAAAAATTATTTAATTTCAATGTTTCTTTGAACACGTTAAAGTAGAACCAAATTTTTCTTTCCGCGTTCCACGGCAAACAATGCTAATTAAATAATGTAGGTTGATTAACAAAAAAAAAAGAAAACAAATCAGATGAGATAGTTCTCGCGGATTTTTATCTGCGATAAACTTATTTGCAAAATAAATCCGATGAAATAAGTGAAATAATATCTTTCTCTCTTTACGTCAATACACAGACAAACAAACACACACACACACAGAGGGGGGGGGGAATGAGAGAATGATAGAAAGAGAAACAGGAAATATAGAGGATAAGTGAGATTATGGATCGCAATCCGACGATGGTTACCCCATAGGTCTCTTGCAAGTTGAATACCTCGGTAAACCAGACTCACAATCAGCAAGCGAAGGCATCCGAAGCAAACCACGGTAGGAAAGCGGAATACCGAATACTACCGGTACTACTACTTGCTGTTGCTCAACATCCATGACCTGTCCTTATATCCGGTTCCTTTGACGCGAATATAATACGAACAAGCTCCCTCTTATTCAACCGTAGCGAAACACCTGCCTTAATACGAGACCGAATCCCCCACCCTCACTTCCACTTTCCCCTCCCCTCTTACTCTATTGCTTGCTTGCTTATTGCTTGTTCCATAGAAGGGTAACACACGAAAGGGGCGATGAAGCGAGTCAGCTCGAGAATAGCAAACAATAAACCGAACAACATCGTCTCTCCCCTCTTCTCTACTCTTCCGTTCCTACTCCTCTCTCTCTCTCTCTCTCTCTCTCTCTCTCTCTCTCTCTCTCTCTCTCTCTCTCTCCCTTTCTCTTTCTCTCACCATTTCTTCTAGTTTTTGATTTTCATTCGGTCGATCGATTCAAATTAAATGCGATGATGAATTCCTTTCCTTATTCTTAACTCATTCTTATTCTTCTCGTCCTTCTCGTCAGAAGACTGAAATTAGTTAAACGTAAGTAGATAAGTTGGTTCGTTGGTTGGTTGTTTGGTTGGTTGTTTGGTTGGTTGGTTGATTGGTTGGTTGGTTGGTGAATGGATAGATAGATAGCTAGACAGATAAGTATATATCTAGCCAGATTAGCTAGACTAGTCCCCTCCTCGTGCTCGCGATTCAGCGAATTTTAATAAAAAGTGGGTAGGCGGGAGAGTGAGGAGAAGAACGTGGGACCGAAGAAACTTTCGACTTTTCTTCGAATTTCAATTCGTGATTATGCCGGAATAATCCACGTTTCCTTACTCTCCTTTACCTACTGTGAGACTTTCCGTAAGGATATCATCTCTGGGTTACAACTTATGAGTTGGTGATATTCCAGAGAGAAGGATCTTATGGAATATATGAAAACAATCGAGAATTTTTCAACGTGCTTTCCTACATTACGAACTAACTTCTAATTTTGCTAGCTTGTATTTTATTTTTTATTTATTTAATTTTATTTTGTTTTTTCTACTTCTTTCTTTCCGTTTTTTTTTTTTTTTTTTTTTTTTTTTTTAGTACGATTATTCTAAAAATAACATTATAAACAAGAAGAAAAACAAAGAATTGTTTTCATTATGTTCATCAATGATAGAATACTTACTCTGTAAATCGAAAAAAAAAAGAAAAACAAGACAGAAATGGATAGATAGATAAATAGATAGTTAATTAGATAGATTGATAGATAGATAGATAGATAGATAGATAGAGAGAGAGAGAGAGAGAGGGAGAGAGAGAGAGAGAGAGAGAGAGAGAGAGAGAGAGAGAAAGAGAGAGAGAGAGAGGAGAGAGAGAGAGAGAGTGAGTGAGTGAGAAATAATCTTTTAATTTTTCAAAAAAGAGAAAAGGGGAAAAGAGAGAAGGTGGAAAAAAGATAAAGGGAATTCGGTAAAATCCAGAGGCGAGTTTCCTCGTTGTGGTAACGCTAATTGCGTGCGATCGTCCGATCGGTTAGGATGACCCAATGAAATCGTTCGAATGGATAACAAAAGCTCGATCACTTTGAGGATCGTACCATTGTCCCGTGCAGCGTGAAATTCACGTTTCACGGATGGATGGGGAAAAATTGCACTCGCTCGAGCTAGAACTGGAACGAGCTCTATGTGCACACGATCAGAGAGAGGGGGAGGGAGGGAAGGAGGAGAGGATGAGGATGAGGATGAGGATGAGGTAGACCTCCTATACCTGTGTCTGTCTGCCTTTCTGCCTTCCTGGAAGAGAGAAAAGAGAATTCGAAACGAAGAGAGCAAGTTGGCTGGACAAACAACGTTTTCGAAGGCTCTGATATAACACATCAAAGCTTGCTTCGTTATCGAATCTACGACGGTGAAAACTGCTCTTTAAGAGGATTCACCAAAAGTGTCGACGTGCGGGACGATACGACTTCGTTTATGATTGGCTGGCTTTGAAATCTGTCAACGTTTTTTCTTTTATCTTTATTATTTTTTTCTTCTTTTTATTAGCTCTTCTTCTATTTCTTATTTTGTTTTATATAGAAAATTATGAAGATATTTAATACTTTTAGCGAGACAATATGAAACTTCGCTGAAAAAGCTAATCTTCGATCAATCGTGATATTTGTTTGGACAATGAGTAATGTTTTCAAGTATACTTTTTGCTTTTGTTTTCATTTTTCGATATAAAGCGCAATATCACATTATTAAATTGGCCAATAAATATTAACATAATTTTTAATAAAAAGTACTGAATACAGTGTTGCCTATAAAATATTAAAAATTCCAATATTACTCATTGGCGAATCCAATAAGAAATGAACATCGGAAATTCTTATCTTTTACTAGAAATTCCAAGAAGTATCATCTAAAAACATTTCAGACAAAGTAGCCCAAGTTCTCTAAACTATTTCGAGTTTAATAGCAATACTTTACTTGATAATTTAACTTCTATCTGATTTGTGTCTAATATTACTTCGTCTAGAAATAGTAAAATAGACTATATAGAAACTTGAATCCTGTTAAAAAGAATGTTACTTTGAGATCGAATTTCGAATAAAAGGTAAAATAAATAGAAATAAAATTACATCGGACGCATAAAACAAATCCAAAAAGTACGACGTTCGAAGTCGAAGATCATTCCATCTTATTAGAAATCCCAAGTAGTATAATCTAAGAAATCTTTCATGGAAGATAGCCTAAGTTCTAAACTATTTCAAATTTAATATCAATACTTGAAATTTGTTACTTCCGACAAATTTTCTAATCTTCAAATATAACAATAACAATAACAATAACAATAACAATAACAATAACAATAACCATAATAATAACAACAACAACAACAACAATAACACTAATAACAATAACAATCATAATAATAAAAGTATATACGCATATATATATATATATATTATTCGTACATTTATCAAAGATATATTTTATTAGTGAATTAATAACTAAACTATCTGCTTTATGAAGTGTTATATGACTATCGTCCAACGAAAACAAAAAAGAAGAAAAAAGGGAGAGAATGAAAGAGTGGGAGAGAGAGAGGGAGATAGGGATGGAGAGAGAGAGAGAGAGAGAGAGAGAGAGAGAGAGAGAGAAACAGAGAGATACGTAATTTGTTGGCTTTGGACGTTAGCGGAAAACACACAGGCACATACATAGACATACAGATCACACGCATATGCTGGCGAATAAATTTCGAGTTGGCCGAATACCAACGATAAAATAAATCCGACTGGCAAAGGGTTAAAAACCGTTTAACGCGATGCACCCTGGAAAATTATTGTATGTACATACGAGCCCAGATTCAAAAACACGTTTATTATCCTTAGTCGTGTGAATAGCAATGATTCGACGAACTAATCCAAGAGCGTCGTAAGCGGATATTAAGTCATAGCTTGCCTTTTGGCTGCCACCAACGCTTAATGTTGTCCTTTTCCTGCCACTCAACGTCCACGATTCTCTCCCCCCCCCCCCCCCCCCCCCCCTCTCGCAAATAGAGTTACGGATCGTTGCATCCGTAACTCCCACGAAAATTTAATCGTCCTTTCCTGACTGCCCAACCCTTATCAAGTATATATACCTATGAAAGTCCTCTGATTAACTAGTTTCAGTTTTAAGCTCACCCATACAATCTAATACATTCCAATATATATAAATATAAATATCATATACATGTATTGTATATATATTATATATATATCATATGTGGTCATTGTTATGAATTGTAATTATATAATATAATATAAATATTAATATATAGAATGAAATTATATTATATGAATCTACGAAATTCTCTCCATCAATACCATACCATTAATATAAGATTATACATTATATATATTGCATATATTATATACAATATATAAAATTACGTACATATATTATATATTAATTATATATATATTTATATTTAATTATATTACAGATTAAATTCCTATATTTTACATATCTATAGGTATACCTATATATTATTGGCATAAATGTATATTGAATTAATATTTATTTAAATATGTTATTGCGTTATCTGATAATTCTTTCGTTGAAGTGTAATATTGAGAAATTAATAGCCTTAGTACGTAGTTAACGTATTTTTATTTTGTCAAATGTAATTTGTATTAATGTGACTCATTAAATTGTTATGGAATTGTTTTATGATTGTTTAGATATATAGATCGAGATAATTGTAAGTAAACATGAGCAACATTATGTTAATCAAGTTTGCAGTATAAATCATTTGCTTCTTAGTAATTCAATAAATTTTCTTCAGTTTTCTTCCAATTCCATAACTGAAAAATCTAAATGATTATAAATAACAATTAATGACTGTGTCTCATTTTATAAATTTCTGTCTTTTTGTAATCCATTTATTTTTGTATTTTCTTTTAATTCCATAAACATACAAGAATAGAAAAAGAAAAAACAGCTGTAGTTGAGTATAATACGATTAATATTCCCGTAAATATCCAAATAACTAGCGAATTCATAAAAGAACTTTTTGTTTAATTATTTATTCTTATTTATACATCTTTCAAGTTATAATCATTTGAAGCGCGAATAATCTTTAACAGGTATAAAGAACGTTATTGGGATCACACAGTTTGTTAAACTTCAAAGCGCCATAACTCGATGATACATCAATGAAAAGATATATTGCCAGTACTTGTTAAATTCGTATCGATATTCTCTACAACTTTTGTTAGATTTAAAATATCGATTTCCGTTTAAGAAAATAGTTACGACTATCATATCTTGACAGCAGCGCCCTTTATGAAATAACTGCGATAGGTATTACATTTCTATCTCAATATCTAGCAACTCTTATTTGAAACATTTGTTTATAAAATCAATAGAATCGGAAATATTTCATTTTAAATGAAACACCCTAGATATACAGGTTGTTTATAAATAAAGAACTAGTTGAATATCTCGTTAGAAGCAATTGAATAAAAAAGTCTATTAAGAAAAGTTTTATAATTTAATATATTAAATATATTAAGAGTATGAAATCAAATACCCTATTTCTGGTTAAACCGGAAGTTTAATCATTTTTAATTTTTCTTACTCTGCATTATTTTTTTTATTTTCTTTTTTAATTAATTAAATATTTTAATCAATTATATTTAAAAAAAATTATTAAACGTATAGAGAAAAAGAACAATGTATAAAACAATTTTACATTAAATTTAATTACTATTTTATTCAAGCTGTTACATTATTGAAACAAAATGTTTAAAATTAATTTAGAATAAGAAAACTAATAATAGCCTAATTAATTCATTAACTGTTCTAGTGTGTCCACTTTTCTTGTAATCATATTTATTCGTACATTTTATAACATTTTAGGTTTTATTTGACAAACGGAATTTATAATTTTTACTTATCATTCATATAAATTTTAGTTTCACTATGATTAGTATTAGTGTTCTTGTATACATAATATAATTCACACATTAATATCTCGTTGATTATTAACTTGGTCTATACTTGTTTAATAGATTTTTTTTTAAAGATAATTTTCAAAATTATCTAATTAATTTTAAAAAATCATATTCTATAAGAAATATCAAAACTTCCTGTTTAACCAGAATTCGGGTATTTTATTTCGTACTCTTAAAATATTTGATCAAATCATTAAAATTTTTTCAATATATATATATATATATATATATATATATATATATATATATATATTTCTTTTTCTATTGCTTAGATATACAATGGAAAGACAATATTACCAATGATCGATTTCACTTTTTAATAAACTTGGACGTTAACCCAGACAGAAATAACACGACATCCTCCATCCCCTTTCTCTTTACTCGACACTTTCGAAATTCGTTTTATCATTGAACGCGTATATCGGATAATTAAATAAAATTAATTCCGTTGTGTAACACTCAACCCCAAACTCTTCCGGCTCGGCTCGTTCACTGACTGACGCTCTCGTTTCTCCATCCTACCCATCCCCACTCCACCACCTCCTCCCACTCCCCTCCCGACCTGAATAAATGCGAATCGATGGATGATCATCCTTTCAATCAACGCATCATTGTTTGCTTTTATGATTAATACAAGTACCTGCCAACAACGACTATAACGACAGAAAAGACCGGCAATCATTTTGTTTCTATCGATAACTATAAATTCATGTCGATATTTGAACCTGATAGAAGGCGATTATCAATATAATCAAAGAGAAAACTGTGTTACCAAATTTAATCGACGATATTACCTATTTACTTTAATCGTTTTTCATATGAAACGGGTTATCGGTAAAGAACGATCACGATTTATGTTAATATAATCGAAATCTATCGAATGATAATATGTTGTAGATTGTTTCCTGTTTGCGTATTTCACTCCGTCAGTTTCTGCTTGTATCAAATTTCTTTTTTTTTTTAAGTTTTTACTCTCTTTCTTTTTCTCTCTCACTCTCTCTCTCTCTCTCTCCCTCTCTCTCTCTCTCTCTCTCTCCCCACTCTCTCTCTCTCTCTCTCTTAATTGATCGAACTTCTTTTTTTTTAAATCCGAATAAAAACATCGACCAATATAATGTAATCCCTTTAAATAACAATAAAAATCAATTAACCCGTACAATCCTTTCCATTTTGTAGTAATACACAGATAGACGTTATATAATAAATATCTCGTTTTAATCGTGCCATTTTCATGAAATATAATTTCAATACAGAAGAATATCAATGCTTAATTAATTTTCTCATCTGGCAATATAAATGTTTTTAACGAATCAGAGTACAAAATTCAATTATTACGTTTAATACAATAAATTAAAATCATATATATAAATATATATATATATATATATATAAACATTTATTTATAATTATTTTATATATTTGTAATAACACATTGTTATTGTACACAAGAAAAGAGTTAAATTACATATTTTTATTATCTTCTGTCTTTATTTTATCTATAAAAAAAAAGAATAATTCAACGAGATGAACACAAGTTTGAAGGAATTAGTTTAATACAATTTAAAATCTCTCGACGTAGGAACAAAAAAGAGAAAGAAAATAAATACATAAGTAAATAAATAACAAAATGAATATAACGGAGAGAAATGATAAAAACGTTGCAATCCAGAAGCAAGAAAGATAGAATGAAGGTTACTGTGGTAAAGTACGAAAAGCAAATACCTTAAAAGCGATATTAGCAGGTACGCTATTATTAGTGACGGTAACCGCGAGTTGCCGCGGCGTTTAATGTAATTTTCCCGTCACTCAAAGCTTCGCGGTTAAAACATCGTCGTTAATACCGCCGGTAATAATGCCGAAATTAATATCATCACTATATAGTACTAGAAGTAGTCGTAGTAGTAATAGTAGTAGTAGTAGTATTGTAATACTTATCGTAAAATAGTAATCGTAACAGTAGTAGTAATAGTAGTAGTATTAGTAATGTAATACTTATCGTAAGAATAGTAATCGTAACAGTAGTAATAATAGTAGTAGTAATAGTAGTAATAGTAGTAATAGTAGTAATAGTAGTAGTAGTCATAGTAGTGGTGGTAGTTGTAGTAATAGTAGTAAAGGTCATAGTAGTGGTGGTGGTAGTAGTAGTAGTAGTAGTAGTAGTAGTAGTAGTAGTAGTAGTAGTAGTAGTAGTAGTAATAGTAGTAGTAGTAGAGTAGTAGTAGTAGTAGTAGAGTAGTAGTAATAGTAGTTACAAAGTCCTACCACCCCTCTACTCTTCCCTCGTTCGTTCGAGTTTCTCCTTCCCCATTCAACCCCCTACCAACGCTGCCCCTCATCGCCGTTAATTATTATTACCGTGGACATTTAAATGGCTTGTACAACTAAGCGAGTGTTATGAATCATCATTTGAAGTTAGAATTAACGGGTGGGGAGGAGAGGGGAAGAATTTGAGAAGTCGTTTCGAACATTCTTATCTTACGAATTAATTACTATACCAATTATTCGAGATAGATGCCGAAAGTTAATTACAAGGTGAATAACCTTGCATTTATACTCAACATATCTTCATTGTTTTTGAAGATAGAATGGTACTAATCGAAAATTTGTTCGAGACGTGTTTATCAACGGATAATGTTTAAATCTTAGGCTTAATTGTTTTTTTTTCCTTTTCCTTTTCCTTTTCTCTTCTTTTTTCTCCAAGGTCAATCGATTTGTATAATTTTCATTCGTCCTTTCGTAAGTTAGGATATTGCGATATAACAAAAGAGTACATTAAATACGTTCGAAGTTAACACTCCGATGACATTGAAATCTCGCGAAAAATAGCTTGATAACAAAAAAAAATACAAAAAAAAGTTTGTATTCATTGTCTACTTTCGATCAAAACAACTACTCTCTCGAACTTTTTCTTTCATATCTTCTAAAACAACGAAGATATTTGAGACACAAACGTTGAGTGACTCAATATCTATATTATTATCATTATTATTATTATTATTATGGCAGGTAAGTTCTCGGTAACGTTCTAACTTTGTCGAAAAAGTGATGGCACGTGTTTGCTCGTGTGACGATTAAAGTTTCAATGATTCATCGCAGTAACTTCTCTCTCTCTCTCTCTCCTCTCTCTCTCTCTCTCTCTCTCTCTCTCTCTCTATCTATCTATCTATCTATCTATCTATCTATCTCTATCCCCCCCCCTCTCTCTCTCTTTCTCGTTTTGTCTCGTTCACGTGCAGGTAGCTTTGATAAGGGCACACTGGTTAACCGCGATGCAATCTGGACGGTAATGAGAGCTGTTCATTATGTGATCCCATAATTAAATTAAATGTGTTACCTAGCAGCCCTCGTCTCTACATGCGTACCGGTGGCTCTTTTCGCGGTGGTAAAACCAACGATAATTTGCACCTGCATACGAATTCCATCTGTGATCGTATGTGTACGTGTACTTATGTGTTGTTATTCCTGCTAAAACTGATGCCACCCACGCACGATCGCGTGTTTTCTCCTGTTCACATATACATACACCAAATGTCCTTTTATACCTTCAGATGTGTTATCGATTTATGTATGTATGTATTTATGTAAATATGTATATATGCATGTATGTGACATTTGATTTTTTTCTTTTTGTTAAGGTCGATCAGCGTAAATTTATTAATCGAGATAGAATAATTGATAGAGGATATAATAATATGACATAGTAATAATGAAAGAGTTTTATACTCTTCAAAATTGATAGCTATTGTCATGTTTTATTCAAATGATTAATAAAAATTCTGATTAGTTAGAAGAGACCAAAAAGAAAATAAAAAAAAAAATACAACGAATAAAAATTGGTTACAAGTATTTTTGTTCATAAATATCGAGACGCCGTGAAGTTTGTATGAAGAGAAAGTGTCATGGTTCATAATTAATTTATGGAAATGGTTAATGAAATAACGAAAAATTAAAAGAACGAATGATGGCAGCGTTTCTCGATCTACGAATAAGCGTTAAATTTTTAATGGACCGCGGAAATGATAACTAATACTTTACTTCACGACGAAACGTCAGAAAACTGATTAATTTGTAAGAGATGGTCGAAAAGGTATCGTGAAATTTTTGTAGAATGTCGCAATAACATTCGTTATTACAAATTTTATATTGTAAACAATTTGGCGATATTATTGCAAAAAATATGTTGCGTTGCATTCCAAAATGTTGATAAACACTGACTGATGAAATCAATTCTTCCCAGAACAATTTTGTTCATAATTTTTATATCTCGATTTTATTACCAAAAATTTGAATTACATCGATGTTGTCCTTACACGAATAACTGTAATTAATTTAACAATAATTAATTTGAGTAAACAATTAAAAAATATGAAAAACGTATCGAATACGAAAACGATACTGTGACGGTGTTGAACTCTTGCATGAATCATTTTTTAATGATTTTTCTTTTTTTTTATATCCTAATCTCATTGTAAAAAAAGAATTATGTTTATATAATAATTTATAAATTTAATATTTAATTTATAAAGTTTCATAATCATAATTAACTTATAAAATTTTTAAAAAGACGATAGAGAGAGAGAGAGAGAGAGAGAGAGAGAGAGAGAGAGAGAGACAAATAGAAACAAAAAAAAACACAAAAGAAAAAGATCAACTTAATCTTCTAACTGAACGGGACAATCAATCGTCGAGCATTTTCGTCTATGGGAGAAGTAAACTTTCACCAAGTATAAACGATCAGTAGTTACAAGGGCGGCACGCAATAAACGTTACGGCTAGCCATTAGACTTATCGCCATGACAGTGTCGGACAAAAACATGGTGGACCGTCGTTTACAACAATGAGAATTTATTTCCGAGTAGGAGAAAGGCAGACGGACGGACGGGCGAACAAAGAGAGAGAGGGGGAGAAGAGCTTATGAAATAACTGAAGCATCTTATCTATGGAGTCTGATGTAATGATTACTCGCAAATATGTTCGTTAGAGAATATATATGTATGTGTGTGTGTGTGTGTGTGTGTGTGTGTGTGTGTGTGTGTGTGTATATATATATATATATATATATATATATATATATATATATATATATATGTACATATATATTGTATATATATTGCGCCAGTATTTGTGTGTGTGTGTGTGTGTGTGTGTGTGTGTGTGTGTGTGTGTGTGTGTGTGTGTGTGTGTGTGTGTGTGTGTGTGTGTGTGTACATATATATTGTATATATATTGCGCCGATATTTAAATTGACACCTATCATTATGATATTATAATGATGAAAAAATACAATAACATAAAAAATATAAAAAATATATATAAAAAATAGAAAACAAAATCCGAAATAGTAACCAGAATATATGTAATAATCTCTTAAACTATATATTATAGCAAATATTTTCTTTGCATCTCGACTTAAGAACAAAATTGTTCAACATTTTCTAATTACTGTCTATAGAAAATTAAGTTGATTTTTTAATCTATTATCAAATTTATTGTTTCTTAATTACAATAACACAATAATTAATAAGAAGTGTGGTAACCTTTAGCTTTTATTACTTTTAATAAGCGATTCGCCTTATTTAATATATATTTCTTTTATATGTCTGGCGATATCTCACTTCACGCTTTTTTTTAGAGATGTTATTAATTTTAATTTAGAGTTCCACTTATTTAAAGGTACTTTTCGATCGAATTCGTCCTACAAATGCTTGAGTGAATTTAAATCAGGACTATGGAGTCGCCAAAAAAGCAGTGATATGTTAGTTTCTCTTAAAAACTTATTAACTATCTTTGCTGTATGTTTCGGGTCGTTGTCGTGTTGAAACGTATACGTCCTGCTTTCTCCGAATTTTCCAATTGACGGAAATAAATATTGTTGGAATGTATTTTTATATTTTTCAGCTGTTAAGATTCCAATTGCTAACTCTCCCACTTGTTCATTATTAAAACAGCTCCATACTATTATAAACCCTATGCCCTATGTTTTACTGTCGTGGTAATAAGATTTTTTAAAAATCCTTTTTCCATACGTACTTCTTTCGTCTGTTTGATAGTAATTCAAATTTGGACTCATCGCTACAAATTACTGACATCCAATGTTCAATTGGTTTATTATAATACTGCTTTGCAAAATTTAAACGTTTTTGAGAATTTTTTAAAAATCTATGGTTTCTTCCTAGATACCTTACCATGTAATCCAGCTTCATTGTAATCGTGATTTTATTCCTGTAATCCCTATTGAGAGTTCTAACTCTTTCTTTATCTCTCTAACATTTATAAATGGCTCTTTTTTGCAAGTTTATGAATTTCACGATCTTGACGCAACGGCGTTTTCCTTTTTCTACCCGTATAACTGAATTTTCAGGATTTCCAGTAATACCTATTTTTTTGACAAATTTTTCATGCTCCTTTCTTCGTTAATTCAAATTGTACTGAAAATTGTTGCAAAGTTTTCCCCTTCATCCTCTCTTTATAAATTAGCAATCGCTCCTTCACGTTTAACTCCTGTATTTACGACATATTATAAATAATTAATTCTTAAAAACAATTAAAAAACGTTCTATAAGCAACTAAGCACATCACGGAATCGTTAAATATATTTTTAATTATTGATTGTGGTTTATAATATAAAAAAAAATGCTCACGTCAACTTACTTTCCAACTGGCCAAATTAGGAATATAACTTAATAAATTTATTATAACAGCTATCTGTGCAGTCTTTTCGCTTCAATACTTAATGAAAAACTGAGGAATCGGTTACAAATAATAAATACAAAAGATAAACGAAACAAATATATTCTAATTTTTCCTATTTTTTTTTCTCTTTACAAAATAGTTAGCGTCAGATCAAGAAGTCCAAACGTGTCAACATAAATATCAACGCGACTGTACATATCTTTCTAACATGTTTATACGTTCCATTGTACATTGCACGTGAACTTTCTAATTAATTGAACACGTTGTATCCGTGTTCTACTCCGATAATAGCTTCCGAAGTTACTCTTTTTTGTAGCTTGCGAATAGCGTTGCCACGATATACCAATGTGAGGAAATAACGGAAGAAAGAGAGAGATAGAGAGATAGATAGATAGATAGACAGATACATAGATAGATATAGAGAGAGAGAGAGAGAGAGAGAGAGAGAGAGAGAGAGAGAGAGAGAGAGAGAAGGAAAGACAAGAAAGGGGGTAAAAATAAAAACATAAAAAAAGAAGAAAAACAAAAAGTAGAAAAAATACAATATTGAGAAAAATAGAGAAAGAGATAGATAGATTAAAACGTCGTATTTGACGGATCAATTAAATTTTATCGAACGAACGAAAACTTTTAGTCTCTCTTGGTGGCTGGTCTTCGTAAATGAAAATCGATTCCCTTTCCCATTAAGGGAATAAGTAAGAGAGAGACGGAAAGAGAAAGAGAGAGATAGAGACAAAGAGAGAAAGAAAGAAAGAAAGAAATAGAGAGAGAGAGAGAGAGAGAGAGAGAGAGAGAGAGAGAGAGAGAGAGAGCATAAGAGAAAAGGGAGCAAGTCGAATACAACAATAGCTATTAAGATAGCATCGTGACCAACCACAACCAATCTCACTGACAGAAACTGATTCGAAGAGGACTCGTGGACTTTCTGATAGCACCTGGACGTTTATAATCGAACAGTTCTCAGATTTGTATTCGACGTATAGTATAGATATAATATCATGTTCTAATCTACGTACGCCCAATACCTTAAGATAAAATAAAAAGAAATTTATTTATTTTAATTGAAAATAATATTTCGTTTGTCAATCGTCGTTGGTCACGTATTGTATTCTGTTAACATATATATATATATATATATATATATATTTCGCGATTTCTTGATCACTTATATATAGGTAGTACATAAGTTACTTAAGTTCGGTGAGTCACGTATCTTGTTCTTGGCTTTTTAACGAATGGGAAACGACGACTTTTCTTTATTTCTTGTTTATCTTTTTTCTTTTTCTTTCTTTCTCTTCCTCTTCTTCTTTCTCGTTTAACCCCACGTACCTTGAGTAATCACGCCCGACTATTTATGGAATATATCCGTAAGAAACAATCCTTTTTGTATTTTCAATAATTTTACACGAGTAATAACTTTGATACGTCCCGTTTCAAAAGCCAATTAATTAACAAATTAATTCGACGTGTAGAATATTCGCAGTTCTATGTACAACTAACTACGTCCAACCGATCTGATTTATTTTCCCGAAATATTACGACTTGTTTCCGTGTCCGATAACGTGTAATATATTACGATATAACGGGTAACGTAACAGACGTTACGAATTGTACACAAATAAATAATCAAACATGATTATTAATCGGCGCGTACAAATACGTTTAAGCGTTCTTTAGAAAAGAAAAAAAAATTTTAGAAACAATACCGACACTCGAGTTTCTTTTAAACCTTCAGAATTTAAAATTAAACCTACAGAATTTCATTTAAAGGAAAGACCAAAGAATTTCCTATTATGCTCACAAAATAATAGACGTAGATACATACATACATACAGGACGCAACGCAGGACAAACCTTCTTACGAGCAATGAGAACGTATTAAATTAGATCTCCATCTTCCGAGGTAATGCGAGCAAACGTTCGTTAAATGCTCACTGGATTGCTTAGTAAACGTGTCGATGTTTGCCAAAGGCGACCTACTTTTACCACAGCGCAACTGCTAACTGTTTAACGAAGTTGAGATGACGAGAGAGAAACGCCGTTTCGAATCCTGATCGTGTTTACTCTCTTCTCTCAAGAAGAAATCTCTCTCTCTCTCTCTCCCCATTCCCCCTCCCCCCTCTCTCCCTCTCTCTTACTGATTCTCTCCCTTAATGGTGTAAGTATTACATATACATAACCACCATGGAAACATCAGCTACTGCTTAAAATTAGAATTAGAATTAGAAACGATCGAGATTATTACACGAAACTAACTTGCTATTATTACTTCCGATATTATTATGTTCCTACATATTATTACACGTAATTGCGTTACAATGTCATCGTTAGAACTGAAAAAATGTATGACCATATCGTATTAAATCTCGAATTCTGATGGATATTAATAAAAATATTGATGATTATATAATAATAATAATAATAATAATAATAATAATAATAACTACAACAACGGCAATAATAATAATCATACAAATAATAATAACACACTTTATGATACGGATTTATAATTTTAGTAGAAATACATTTCTAAAGTTTCATATTATGTTTATTACTACTACTACTATTATTATTATTACTACTACTATTACTACTACTACTACTACTACTACTACTACTACTACTACTACTACTACTACTACTACTACTACTACTACTACTATTACTACTACTACTACTACTACTACTACTACTACTACTACTACTACTACTACTACTATTACTACTACTACTACTACTACACTACTACAACTATTGCTACTACTATTACTATTATTGTTGTTATTATTAAGTTATCTAAAATCTGATTCAGAAATGAGAATGAAACATTGATATATGTAACAATTGATCAATGTCTAGGTTGGTTTTCCTGAAGAATTTGCACAAACATTTCCATCAATGTCGTTGTGCTTTACATCCCTATGGGATGTTCCATCGGCTGCCACAAATGCGACTAAACAGGCAGCGAAGCAGATGCACAAGCCCAACTGTATTCCTTCAATCTGTTCGCTCGGTTGACTCTCTTCTTCTCTTACCGATTTCTACTCCACCTCCTCTCTCTCTCTCTCTCTCTCTCTCTCTCTCTCTCTCTCCTCTCCTCTCCTCTCCTCTCCACTCTCTCTCTCTCTATCTTTTACTTTCTCTCATTCTATCTCCTTCTTGCTTTTCTCCGCACAATTTCAGCAATTACAACGAATTAGCCAAATAACCGGAGCAAGTTGAGTTACCGGCGTTTCCAGCGCCACCTACAAAGATCCTCGTGATCCTGTGTATTTACGTGAATTTGTGTCTGAATGTGTGTATGAACTGCAATGATTATGGAATTACAGATTAAATGGTAGGAACTTTGAAGGAATTCCACGGTGATCGATCGAGCACGAACTGTACTATTCGGTATAGTGCGATTAACGTATCGATCCCTCACGGGCATCAAATAGCTCTGCGAAATTCATAGTCTCGAATATATACGCATACGTACGTCGTTCACGCCCGGCTTTACTATGTATGTATGTATGTATATATATATATATATATATATATATATATATATATATATACATATGCATGTATATATGTAAACGCATGTATCCTTGATACCTTGTACGTATATCGGGTGGCCCAGTTTAAGTCACGAACTGTTCTCTTCAAAATCGAAGAAAAAAGAAGAAAAAAAAAGAAAAGGAAAGGCCAACGTGGTACATGTTAATGGGTTATACTATTTCAAATATTCCTGAAGATTTCTGAATTCTTTACGTTTTGTATTGGGGAAATGTTCGGAAATTTTGTAATTTTTCAAATGCCCCACGAATTCTCGAAAACCCGTCAGTTTAATCAAATATTGAATTACCGGTTGATTTTCGGCCGAACATAATTATTTTTTTTAGTTTAAATCTCAATAATCCAATTCAAATATTAACAAAAATTCATGTAAATCTATAGAAACTTTTCGTTCATTTACCATCCATAATTGTTACCATTAAAAATGTTAAAAGAAAGAAGAAAAGAACAGGAAGAAAAAAGGACAAATCGTGGTTATATGCCTGAAATTGTTTTAAATGTTTGTAATTGAAAAAAAATTTTTAAACATTTGAAAATACCGTGTCGTGTTTTAAAAGCAATAGTCGATTTTAATCGAAATTATTCGGAGTTCCTCGGGACAATTATAATTTGATATTTAATATAAATTTCAAGTTAATCTAACCGTTTAGATGGTAGAATAGACATGTACATAAACACATACATACAGACGCGCGCGCGCGTTTAGATGAAAACGGATTTTTAGATATCTTAAAGTAATTTCAAAGATAATCGTCTATTACACTTCTCAGTTTATCAAGACCATCAGAAAATCCTTGTCGTCTTATAACTAAAAAGGTTCTTCAACTTGTGTTTTAGTATGAGATCAAGATACGAGGTTTGATGAATGAAAAGTTTTCGATCAACAATTTTGTGTTTACTTTAGTAAGTAAAGTTATATTATTACTTCATTACTTATCTATCGAAAAAAGAAAAGAAAGAAAGAAAAGAAAAGAAAAGAAAAAAGGAAAAAATTGAATAGTGATTTCGTTCACTCATCAAAATCTAAACAATCATCAATTAAAATATTTTCTTTTAATAATATATATGAGAAATTAATTTAAAATCCTGTTATTTGTACACCCTGTATATATTGATACGTAAACGGATATGAGAGAGCGAAAGAGAAAGAGAGAGAGAGGGGGGGAGGGAGGGAGGGAGGGAGGGAGGGAGGGAGGGAGGGAGGGAGGGAGAGAGGGAGGAAAGATAAGGCTGGTACTACTTATACGCCATGAATATTATCGATGCGTTAAACTCCCGTTCGAAGGACAATAATTGCCGCACGAATTGGTACCCTTGCTCGGTTAAATTCCACGAAGTCGCCACGACGAGGAGGAGAATGAGGAGCCGGAGGAGGAGAAAGAGGAAGAGAAGGAAGAAGAGGAATAGAGGGGGAGGGATAGTCTGCTTTATGCGAGTGACGGTTGGCAACCTCGAAAATAGGAACTTGCCTCGAAGAATTAATTGGATCGAGAAACGCATTGCCTGAATGAAAATGGAAAAAAAAAGAAGAAAAGAAAATGACAAAGAGTCGAGTCAAACAAGAAAGGAAAAAAGGAAGGAGGAAAAAACAGAAAAAGTAAAATAATCCTCGAGTTTGTCGTTACGAGTTATCTAACCCTACCCCTTCTATTTACCATTCCTATCAATCTAACGTGCGATTAAAACGATTTAGTCGAGTTAATCTTTGAGGTTAAATAATTTCAAATGAAACGTTAAGTAGTTATTCTGAAGTATATTCGCGATAAAATCAGTAATTTTATCGAAGACCTTTTATCGGTTTATTTCGAAAGGAAAGAATGAGAATATCTCTCTTTTTCATTCTATTGGTTTATCTATCTCTCTTTCTTCTCTTTCTTCTCTTTCTATCGGTCTGTCATTCTCTTTCTTTTTATATTGGTCAGTTTCCGTGTTTCTCTCTCTCTCTCTCTCTCTCTCTCTATATATATATATATATATATATATATATTTCCTTCTTTCTTTTCTGGATTGGTCTCAAAGTGGACCAACGATTCTCTTTTTCCTGAGAGATTCCGGATCGTCCGAAAGAACATTCAAGCTCTTTCGAAACATTTCCACCCTGGTTCCTGGTGTAAAAAGAGTAAGAAATAGAGAAGGTAAAGAACTGACATAGAAAGAGGAAAAAGACGAAGAACAGGAAGAAGTGGAAGAGGACGAAGAAGAAGAAGAGGAAAAAGAAGAAGAAGGACCGAATCGTCCCGACAGTGGACTCTTATCCACCCTTGGATCCACCCGTCCAACGTCTCGTTCAGAATACTTCTCTCGAAATCGATTCGACTTTTCTCTCCGTCTTCATTCTCTCTCATATCGTCATTGTCTTTCCTTGCGAGGAAACAGAAAAGAGAGAGAGAGAGAGAGAGAGAGAGAGAGAGAGAGAGAGAGAGAGGAAGAAAGAAATAAAACAAGAGAGTATTCTCGTAGGTAACGTTTCGAAAATCGACCCAATCAAGAAAGAAGGAACGGTCGATACTCGGAATTTAAAACGAAGCAATCGTATTAATCAATAGAACAAACGAAACTCCATTTACCATGATTTATCGTGATCGATATCACAAATTATTGTCAATCGATCGAAGAAAATTTTTCATTAAAAAATAAATTCGCACATTTCGCAAAAGGATAGTTAGAGCTTCTTATTCCAATTTTGTTTTGTTTTCTTTTTTTTCTAAACTCAAGTATACAAAGATAAAGTGAGATAAAAATAGAGATTTCGAAAGTGTCAGAAAAGGCCCTGACCAACGTTGGGGACAACATTGGGATCTTCTTAATTCGATCTTTTAGCGTTCCCCTCAGTCGACGGTGACTGCATCGGTAGTAGCCTGCACACGTAATTACATTCCAGATGATGTTATCAGTTTTATTGGCGGATAGACGTTCGAAGGGTGAGTTTGTAGAAGGGAGAAAGGAAGAACAGAAGTGTAGACTCTGTCCAAAGACCAAAAAGAGAAGAGACAGAGGGATCGGGAGATCGAGAAAGAGAAAGAGAAAGAGAGAAAGAGAGAGTAAGTGAATGAGTGAGTGAGAGAGAGAGAGAGAGAGAGAAATAGAGATGGAAATGGGACGGAGAGACGAAAGGGATGGCGAACGCGACATCTACCGTCGCCACGAGGAAATTTGACTTTCAGATTAGGGTTGCACGAGGACGCAGAGGAGAAGCTAGTGGAGAAGGCAAGCAAAGGGAGAAGGAGGAAGAGGAGCAGGAGGAGGCTAAAGAGCGCTTGCTCCTTGTTCGTGTGCGTCTGCGTGTGTAGAATGTGTGTAATAGGGGGTGGAATAGAGAGGAGGGTAGAAGGAGAGGATTGGAAGAGGGGCTTGGTGATTCAGCACGATAGGGATGGGAGTACTGCACCTGGGTCGTTAGAGCTCCTAATGAGACCTCTGTCCTCTTCCTCCTCCTCCCCTCTTCCTCCTCCTCCTCCTTCTCCTTTTCCTCTTACTCTTCATCCTCCTCCTCCACCTCAAACTCACTCCTCTTCTCTAGCCAGAAACCCCTTCAACCAACTCCAAAGACTGCAAAACCATCTCTCGTCATCGTACCCATTTGTCTTTCTTTATTTATCAAATTCATTTGTTTCGTTACTAGATTTTGTTTTTCTCCTATCGATTATGTTGACGTTTAATAATAAATTTTAACGTTGAAGGTTTAATTTTTATTATTATTATTATTATTATTATTATTATTATTATTATTATTATTATTATTATTATTATTATTATTATTATTATTATTATTATTATTAGGTTTTTTTATTAAGCTAAGCTTTCTCGTTAAGAAAATCTATAATAAATATAAATTCGATTGAAACTTATTGTCCTTTCTTTGCTCTTCTTCTTGTCGTTTTAGCAATCATCGTCTTTCTTCTTTTATTACACTCTCTTTCTTCTCTTTTCCTCTCTCTCTCTCTCTCTCTCTCTCTCTCTCTCTCTCTCTCTCTCTCTCTCCGCCGAACGATCGAGCTAGTTTTATCCCTGTACCACTGCTAACACAGAACACGTAACGTAATCATGAAGTTAAAAGAGGGTTCAACCATCGCCAGAAACGTGTACCAACACCCAAAGGCAAGCAGCAGTAACAGGAACGATATTTTCCTTCCCCTCGTGCACTCAATGGTAGGCAGCGACCCCTATCATAGTTAACGAGACCAAGATTAGCTGTCCTAGTTCATTCCTAAAACGCGAACTCTATAAAGATATAGGTACGAAGTTAATTTTGTCACATTTGCTTGACGATCAAATCGAATTGTAGATCATCCGGTTGTCCAATTAAATATTGAAGTAAAATGAGAGTGGATATTTATATATATGGCTTTAAGCAAAAGCAGTTATCAGAACCATTCGTATATAATTTTCGAGAACGGAATACCAGTTCGAATTCAAGTATACTTCTCGGTTTCGGTCCTCTAATTGCTAGCCAATTATTATCGACAACGTAATTCTAGTCGGCATGTTATTTGATAACAGGACACGTTACTCGTTGAGTCCTAGTATTAGAAAATCACATACGCGTACGATGTGCGTAAAAACAGAGAGAGAGAGAGAGAGAGAGAGAGAGAGAGAGAGAGAGAGAGAGAGGGAAGGAGAGACTGACATTATAACGAAAAAAATTACACACACCACGTATCTGTTCTTTTCCAAGCATATTACATTATATACGAAATTTCACAAACTCGTTAACTTTCATCCTAGATCTCTAGAGAGAGGAGAGAGAGAGAGAGAGAGAGAGAGAGAGAGAGAGAGAGAGAGAGAGAGAGTGAGACAATATTTTATATTTCTAACACGAGCGCTCTCGTACCAACCGACAACATATATACATAAGCATAATCTCTTCCTTTTCAAGAGGGTATTCAATCGTCGTGCGATACTCACGAAACGAATTTTATGCATTGTTAGCATTATCATAATAATAATAATAATAATAATAATAATAATAATTATTATTATTATTATTATTATTATTATTATTATTATATTTATAATAATATTATTATAATATTATTATTATTATTATTATTATTATTATTATTATTATTATTATTATAATTATTATTATTATTATTATTATTATTATTATTATTATTATTATTATAACTGAATAAATAAATAAAAAAAGAATAAAAAGAGAGTGAAATAAAATATACCTTTCACTCGGAATACGCGTAATTAACGGAGGTGTATAAATGTGGTTACGAAATACGAAGGGAGAGAAAATATGCGTATATATATGTATATGTATATATATACATCTGTACGTACGTACGTATGTATTTGTGTGTGTGTGTGTGTGTGTGTGTGTGTGTGTGTGTGTGTGTATGTGTGTGTATGTACACTGTGTATTCGTATCTTTATTAATCGCGTTAGGATGGCGACGAAATACGTGTAGCAGGATAGGGTTCCCTAGAACGGGGGCAGTCACCCTTTTCCTCGACCTCCGCGCTTCCTCCCTGTGAACCCTTCAGAGTTAACAAGAATAGTGCGCGCGCGTACCCTGTGCGTCAAGTAGTGTGGTAACACGCGAGAGGGAAACTAAAATGTGCTCGCTTTGCGTTGAATTTTCTTTTTTTTTCTTCTATACCTCCCTGCTCCCACCTCTCACCACATCTCACAACCATCTCACCAACGCGATGAGGACGCAACGACGATGACGAGCCTATGCTGCTCAGCTCCGCTCCGTTCCGTAATACTTTTCTCGTGTATGTATCTCTTTCATCGACAAATATTTTGTTACGTTGTTGCGTCGACGGAGTGAGATAAAACAACAAAAAAGAAAAGAGAGAAGAAAAGCTATTTTGAAATCAAAAACATGATAACATTTTCTCGTTAGAACGAGTATAAAACTCGGTGGGAATAAATCGGGGATAAAATAGAAAAAAAAAGAAAAATATATAATCAAAACGTATCATTGCAAATTTGCAACTGAAAATATATAACGTGTTACCTAAATTGTTTATAATAATAAAAATAATAATAATAATAATAATAATAATAAACAATTAATTATTAATAATTATTAATTTATTAATTATTATTAGTATTATTATTATTATTGTTATTATCATTATTATTATTATTATTATTATTATTATTATTATTATTATTATTATTATTATTATTATAGAAATGATTGTGATAAATATAATTGTAAATATTGATACATAAAAATGATACGTCGTTGACGTGATTTACTTTTTCTTCTATAACTATCCTGTTATTTAAGAAAAGAGGGGAATTAGTAGAAACCTTCAAATTTTCAAGCTCTTCTATTTCGAATAAGGGGAATCCTTCATGTTGACGAAAAGTTGTCGACTTTTAAAGCTTCAGGATTAATAGCAAGAGCAAATGGCCCGAGTTTCTTTATTCGTGGAAACCAAGACGAGGGTACTCGTACTGGCTTAACTACGGCGTAAAAAGATCCTCCAAACTAGGTTTTCTCTCTCTCCTACTCTCTCTCTCTCTCTCTCTCTCTCTCTCTCTCTCTCTCTCTCTCTCTCGCTCTCTCCCTCTCTCTCTCTCTCTTTTTTGAAAACTCACCATTATAATTACATCAAGCTTCTAGCAAATTATAAAGAAGTACGTTTAAGGAAAATAGCTTCTAAATGCGTCCTAAATTCAAATAAATGCTTGCCCGTGTTGCTCCGCCATTTTCATCGCCAGTGGCACACTATCACCCTCTAACGGCTACTACCATCGTTAAATATATATAAACGTTTTATTCCGTTTGACGAAAACGATTATATTCCGTGTTTCCACTGGTAGTACTGATGATGGTAGCCAACTACTATGTCGAGTCTCTACGTGCTTTGTACTAACCTTAAATTACAGTAATAGTATATAACTATGCAATTATGATACGCGTTGCAGTAAATTAGTTCACTCGTTAGGAAGAGAATTCGTTTTCGTGAATAGTTTATACGAGTCGAGCGTGAAGTCCATATTATTATCGTGAATGGATAGAAAGAAAATTAAAAAAAAAAAAGCAGAGAATATTTAAAGAAAAAGAAAAAAGAATCTGAAAGGAAGAAGGGGTTGCAGATAATGAAAAAAAAAGAAAATAAGAAACAAAAAAAAGGGAAAAGAATAACGAAGGAAGAAAAAAACATTCTTGCTAGAGGAAAAGATTTGCACGTAATTTTCAGTTGTTTTTTTCCTCCTTTTATTTTTTTTTCTTTTCTTGTTTTTCTTCGGAATATTTTATAAGAAAAATATTAGAGAGAGACATAAGGTGATTGTTCGGACGAGTCAACGAGAAAGAAATCGTATTGATATACAAAAAGGAAACTTTGATGGTGAAGTTAAGTATAGTGATCATAATATGGAGAAATCTTTGAAAACTAACCTTTATACGTTAGTGCGTGAATATGTTTTATTTCGTTTCCTCGTTGGGAGAAAAAAAAAGAAAACGTCGACGTATTTCAATGTTCTTTTTCGATTATAGTTAAAAAATACTCTCGTGTACCCAATCGCATAGGAATCGGATTACCGAAAAAAAATCACTTATTATTTCGTGATGTCAGATATTCAGAACATGTTACCGTACATGTTTCCAAACGTTTACAAAGTATTCTCAATATTTCGCAAAATTAAAATCCACGTAATTATTATTTTCAATCAAACATGCATCCGTTTGATTGAATTCTTAACATTTCCGCTTCGTTTGATTATTTATTTGTTTATTTTCTTTTCTTTCCTTCAATGAAAAAAAAGGGAAAGAAAAGAAAAAGAAATAAAAAAATATAAAAACGGATAAAATTGTCAAGAACTTGTGAGATTCATTATAACTGTTTCCTTTATCTTTTTCTCCCTTTTTCTTTTCATTTCATTTTTCTTTCTACCCTCTATTTCCCACCCCTTCCGTTCCTCTCTCAGCGTCCTTCCCCTTCCCGCACCCTCTCGTCTTTCCTTTCTTCCCTGTTTTTCTCTTTTCATGTTCCACACGAACGCCTCGCACACACCTGAGAAGGTTCCTCGTTCGTCGCACGATATACGAAGAGCCGCTATTTATCCGGGACGATTCCTCTAATCGAGTTCTCGTACCTTCTACGAGCGAAAGGAAGTAAATAATTCAAAGGAAACACCAGGAACAAATCACGTCGGCGAATCGAATGTGAAATCCTCCTACCTTCTTTTTTTGTTTTGTTTCTCCTTCTTTTTCTCTCTCATTTTCCCCCTCCTTCTATCGACGACCGATCATCGATTTTTCGAATAGGAAATAACAATGTACAACAGTAAGGAAATATGGCGTCGTATACAAAAGATCGAAAGTGGTGTGTCGTTCTAAACAAAAAAAAAAGAAAAAGAGAAGAAAAAAGAAAGGGGGAAAGAAAGTAAGGAACTTAAAAAACTAAAATGGCGTCGTAAACGGGAAGGAAAAAAGAAAAGAAATAGAGGATAAAGAGGAAGATGGTGTCGAATAAAAAAAAAAAACAAAAGAAAAAAGAGAAAAGAAGAGAAATAAAAAGAGGAAAAAGTTGAAATTTTCGAAGGCGATGGCACGATAGAAGAGAAGCGGCCATCACACATTTCGCATCGTAAGAGTTTCACCAACGTGCAATGTTTCTACGCTACGGAAAATTTATACTCGTTTATATGTATGCATGCATGCATGCATGTATGTATGTATATAAAGGGAGAGCGAACGCGTTCCGTTTTATTGTTCTAGGAGATAATAGAGAACTTAACGACCCCTAGCTCGCAATTAAGAGAATCCACCTTACATAACGTCCGTGGCCATTGGCCCCAACAACACGAAAGTCGAATTTTCAGTTAGGCTAGTAAACCAACGAAGTTAACGTCTCACGAACTTTCAAATCCGTCGAGATCCTCACGAGTGTGGTGAGGGAGAACCCCTATCGGATCATAAAATTCGTTCTAGATTCGATCGATATAACAGACGTGTGTACGTAAGTAAGTACTTACGTCGTTTTCTCTACTTAGAATTGTTTACAGGCATAGAAACGAACGAATACTCTACATGAAGATATTATATATTGTAATATAAATATATATATATTTTTTTTCTGTACAATAATTTATATATTTATACAATAAAATATACAAATATATATTTATACAATATATATATGTATATATGTGTATGTACATACATATATATATTATATATATATATATATATATATATATATATATATAAAATATACGTGTGTATATTTTTTATTATTCCTCTTTCTTTTTTTTATAAACGAAATAATATATTCGATAGCTAATAATATATATTCAGACACCGTGTCAAAAATATTTCATTTTTACTCTTCAGTTCAGTATTTTTCTGCCTCTCTCCCTCTTTCTTTCTTACACGATAGCAACACTAAAAAGCTAGAAGGCAGCTTTTCTCCACCGTAACGAGTAAGAATCTTAAAGTAGTTCGTTTCAGAGGAAGGCGTTAGCGTATAACGTCCATTTACTTGCTTCTCGCTCAAGCGATATCAAAGTAAAATGGAGGTCACGAACGCGTCAACGCTAAGAAGACGAGAGAAAAAAGAAAGAAAGAAGGATAGAAAGAAAGAAAGAAAAAAAACAGGAGAAAAAAAGGAAAAAGAAAATAAAAGGAACAGTTGCTTCGTTTTACTCGTATCGCGAAAGCCATTAACGAACAATGCATATCTGTGTGACAATCACAAGAGTCGCCACATTTATCGATTCATCGAATAGGAATACAACAAAAGACCATCGAGATCTCGTCTCTCTTGTCCGAGAAAAGAAGTGGGGATAGGGGAGTGGTATAATATCAAAAAGTATATATATTTACCTATTTATGTTCAGGAGAAACCCAAACTCGATCGCTATGAAATATTTTTAACCTTTCGAGAACATGCCAAGATAATGAATTAAAATTCCATTGAACGTTGTTCGATAACCGGCGATTAATATTAGCAATTTATTGTTATTTACAATATTCACCAACTTTATTTCGAATATTCATAATTTTTGTTTCATTTTTTTTATATTGACAAATATATATATATATATATATATATATATATATATATTTGTCATTTTTAAACCTGCATTTTTTACGTGCAATATTATCACAACATTCGCGTTAAAAATAACAAATTAGTGCGTGTTATGGTAAATTAAACAATACCATCATTCTACGTTCATGTTACAAGTCTCATTTATTAACGATGATATTTAAAACGTTAAAATGCACACAAAAAAAGAAAGAAAAAACAAAAAACACGTAAATGGCGTCGAGAATCTTAAAAAAGAAAATGGAAAGAAAAAAGATCAGAGAAAAGAAAATCAATTGGAAGTATTTAACAAAATTCGACGAATCGTTTGATCGCATCGGACGTCACTCCAAATGAATAATTCATATTAATTAATTCTTCTATTTTAATAACAAGATGGCAGTTAGAGATCTTGGCTATAAACGACAGTCCCGAATGAAATCCGACATGAATTATATCACGAGAAACTATAACTTCTCTTAGAGTCCTCGCAACGTGATCGAATTAATTATGAAACATAACCGAGTATAGAAGCTCAGCCATGGAAGGCTTCTGACCCCTTTCGTGTCGGTATACCTAAGTGTCTGCTAATATCGCGATAAGCTACCGTGTTAACGACACTTGCTGTTATTTGCTATGTCGACGAAGAGTAGGGATAACCAAAGTAAGACAGAGATAGATAGATAGATAGATAGATAGATAGATAGATAGATAGATAGATAGATAGATAGATAGATAGATAGATAGATAGATAGATAGATAGATAGATAGATAGACAGATAAATGGATAGATAGCTAGATAAATGGATAGATAAATAGATAGATAGAGAGAGAGAGAGAGAGAGAGAGAGAGAGAGAGAGAGAGAGAGAGAGAGAGAGAGAGAGAGAGAGAGAGAGAGAGAGAGAGAGAGAGAGAGAGAGAGATGAAGAAATGGCCGACGAAGGAGGAAGGAGAACATTTTAGCTGAGCCTCTTTGTGCCAATTATAGCTCAGCGTCGTTGAGCGGAAATTACTTCGTTAGTTCGGACTCGATGGCGGCATCCCTCTTTCTCTTTCTTAAACCCGAGAAATACCAACCAACCCGCCACTTTCACGCTACCGGCAGCAGGCCCAAAAATATAATTAAATTCTTAAACTCAACGAAATCTAGTCGAAAATCTTTTGATTGGAACAATCATAATTATTGAGGACAGAGGAAATTAAAAGAAAAAAAAACGAAGAAAAGGAGAAAGATCATTTTGAAGATTGTTGAAGATATCTTTTATAAGACTTCTTTATCTCTCGACGATATTAATTTATTAAAAGAGCGACAATTCGATCTGAACAAAAGCAACAACTAATACGTCTACATAATGCTACTGGTTTTATAATTTCGATTATGCTTTTTCTTCTGTACACCTATACTTGATGTATAATATCGAGATTACGATGAACATTTGATATATTGAAGAGTAAATAGTTTCAGACAAGATTTATCATAATTTATAACGATACACTGATATGTGATTACGTTTTATTGTATTTATAAACATAACACAACGATATCATTTTAATTGTTTCAATTGTAAATTTGTCACTAATAATAATCTGTCCTTAATCTCTATCGCACTCGTAACACTAATTTCGATACTTTTATTTCATAAACCACATTTGACATTTGGTTTTTATTTAATATCGTAGTAAAAAGAGTGATTATAATCTGAACATTCAGTATTTGCGCAGATATTGACATATGTAATAAATAAATAGATGATACATCAAATGATATCGTATAATGCGCTATAATATTAACCCAATATATATATATATATATATATATATATATATATATATATATATATGGATTAATGTCATGCAAAAACGAGGCATTCAGCACACGTATTATTTATATATATATAACACATTTACATGTAATATACGCTATAAGTAATCTCTTTGTTAATCGGTACAAAACTTGATGATCGAAAACGATCATGGAAATGAGTTAGGTGTTCTGGTGAACAAGCAATTTCAGGAATCATTAGCTGGAGCAATTTTCGTCAAGTCGAATTGTTCAAGCAGGACAAGACAAGAGTGTCCGGTATTCGCGTGCACGCGGCCGCGGGGACGTAGGAGAGCGAGCGCGCGCGCGCGCGCGCGCCTATCCAACCGCCAATCCTCCCGCCCGTCCCGCGAGCAGTCCCGAATGCATATTCACGCGATGGCAAAGTGCCACACCCAGAGAGGGCGGATTTACACGCGCGTATATCCACACTCACCACCATTCTACCACCCTGTGGTCTCGTACACCAAAGAGAGAAAGAGAGAGAGAGAGAGAGAGAGAGAGAGAGAGAGAGAGAGAGAGAGAGAGAGAGAGAGAGAGAGAGAGAAATAGAGAGAGATATAGAGATAGAGATGGAGATAGAAACGTAAGGACGATAGACTCTGCATTATACGCACACTGCATCACAGAGACACATATACCAAAAGCATAAATACGTTCTTGTCTATGTATATACTGTCTATGTGTATATGTGCCTCTGTGTATGTGCCCGACTGTTCAACGAGAAACGGACAGTGGATTCTGGAACACGTGGTGGAAACTTTGCGGTAAAGTTAAGCTCGGTCGCATTTGCTGTTTACCATTTACCATGAACATACGAAATTCATCTGTCGTAACCACACTACGTCGATCGATAATGCACCTAACTCCTACCGAATTTCGAAACGTTCTTCTTTTTTTCTCTTTCAAGTGTCCTAGGGAAGGGAAGGATTAAAAGGGTATTCCTAACCGATAGAGACTCTCCCCCCTCTCTCTCTCTTTGCCTCTCTCTCTTGTAGACGCAAACACGCCACTATTTTCAACGTATCACCAAACTTCTCGAACAGATTGTTGTTGTCCTTTGTTCGATCGTTTCCTTCGATTTTATGACTCAATGTGATTTAATTCGGAGATTTTGTTTCTAAAGTAAATATTCAAATATGCAATATCCTGGCTAATAATATAATGGCTAAAGTATATGCTTATTACATTTTTCCATTTTTATCCAAGATTGTAGTGATCAAGGACTCGTTCGAAGGATAAAAGATTTCCGTACGCAAAATTGTCTTTTCGAATTTTTAAAAGGTGTTATTCCCTTTAAAAAAAATCATGTCCGAAGAATAAACAATTTTCACGCAAGTAAAAGCATCTTCCGAAAATTGGAAATGATGATCTCATGAAAAACAAAAACATCTTAATCCTTCGAACTAGCAATTGATCGAAATCGTATCAAAAATTTCAATCAAAAGAACTTATCGAGAAAATCAGCCATTTTAATTGTCTTTATATTAATTTCATTACGTTATTTCGAAAAAAACAAATAAGGTATAGATTTTGAAACAATAAATTTTTATAATAATGAATCATAAATATAACGTATAATAAATAAAGTAAGAGAAATAATAATCATTACTTACGTTACTTTGTATAATATGTTATCGATACACAGATATCATCGATAGCCAATGACGTATTGACGGACGATGTCGCAAATTTATTGATATCTCTTTTTTCGTTACGTCGAAACTTTATTGAAGAATATCGCAGGAGAAACGAAGGTCGAAGGATTACAATAACCTATGCAACGGTATTTGAATACATTCGTTAATATTTTCTAAATAACACTATTATTAAGAATTTATAATTATTAATATTATTATAAAGAATTCTTCTAAGCAGATGCAAAAAAAAAGATAAAAAAAAAATTAAGAAAAAAAAACAAATAATGCGAGGAACGTTAGTTGAGTATAAAAAAAGATTAACGCAAAAAAAAATTTTATCTAGAAATCTCAGGTTTCGTTTCTCTTACGAAATATTTCCTATTTATTTCGTAACAGCTTTTGTTCTCTATAAAATTTACGATCATAAGTTGTCTCATGGTCTCATCGTCAGCGCCGTTCTTCATTTACACGCGTCGACATAACGTCATGGGCATAACGGCGTACCAATCCAGGCATACACATGCACACACAGGACATACACCGATGAATCGAGAAAGGGGACCAGAATTTTTCAAACGAACTGAACTTTCAGTGACAATTTTTTTCGCACTTTACCGTCTCTTAACACATTCGATGCGCCTATCAATACCAAATACGTTCACTATATGCGTTTTATATATCCATTTTTTTATTTTTTTTATTTATTTGTATTTATTTATTTGATACGTTTAGTACAACTGATGACGCGAAACAACGGTTCACACGCACATCATACCAACGTAAATAATAATTTTAGCAATCGACATAATGGGCAATAAATCCGCTAAACAGCGACACACGTCTCCCATGATATCCGGTGAATTGCGTATTAATAATATTTATCATCGTCATTATGATAACCCTTGTTAATAAGTTCAATCTCTTGTTAAGACAGATTTTGAATATTCTTCTCTTACAAAGTATGCTGTAAGAGATATGAGAGAATGAGTTTAGAAATGACATCACGAATCCCTAAACTCGTTGCAAAGCAACAAGTTTGTTGGTAAACTGTGGCATACTGTATAACGAGAGAAAGGGATTATTGTTACACAAGGGAAGCTGGAACAGTGCATTAAACGATCCGTGTACGGTCATGAGAGAGAAAGAGAGAGAGAGAGGACTAGCATGAAATTTGAATAGAATAGAGAGACAACCGTACTCTCTCTCTCTCTCTCTCTCTCTCTCCCTCTCTCCCTCTTTCTCTCTGTTTGATATCATCCCAGATAACTAAATGAAAATGATCTCTCTTTTTATTTTATCGCTCGAATAGGATTTTTATGATCGCATTTGTATCGATCGTGAAACAGACTACGTGATATTTTTTCATTAGATATTTCCGCGTTTCTGATACAAAGAAAAAAAAGAGAGAAAGAGACAGAGAGAGAGAGAGAGAGAGAGAGAGAGAGAGAGAGAGAGAGAGAGAGAGAGAGAGAGAGAGAGAGAGAGAGCTAATACATTACAAACACGAATGAATGTATCTTAAAATTGTAATTTATTGAATAAATATAAAATTATGAAAAATTCCTATAAACAAATTTCAATGGACGTCTAAACGAAACAACGTAATTAAATTATCAATCAGAATTTATTTTCTTTATTCAATCATTCGCACGTCAATTGTTATGAACAAAAGATCTAAAAAAGAAGGGGAAGAGAGAGAGAGAGAGAGAGAGAGAGAGAGAGAGAGGGAGAGAGAGGGAGATAGAGAGAGAGAGAGAGGGAGAGAGAAAGAAAAGAAAAGACGTCGAATTAAGTTGAAATTGAAAATAAATACGTAAGACGAACGGTTTAGTATTGTCAGCGTTTCTTTTTTAACTTTAACTCTGGAAAACTCCGTTTGGATGCGGTTGCACGCGCTACGACGCGGAATCGCCTGCGGAACGAGAGAGTTATCGTGCTCCTCGAAAGCTTCTCCCTTTCTCCCTTTCTCTCTCTCTCTCTTTCTCTCTCTCTCTCTCTCTCTCTCTCTCTCTCTCTCTCTCCCTCTCTCTCTCCCTCTCTCTCTCTGTCTTCGATTTGGATCGCATGAAAGAGAAAGAGAGAGAGAGAGAGAGAGAGAGAGAGAGAGAGAGAGAATGCAAGGAAGTATTCCCGTCCTCGAAAAGGGAAGAACGATATTCCCGGGTCTCACGAACTCGCGGAGCGTCGAAATGAGAAATGCGAAAGTTTGTCGAATGCAGCTGCAGCTCTGGAGCTTCGGTTTGCCTCTCTCTCTCTCTCTCTCTCTCTCTCTCTCTCTCTCTCTCTCTCTTTCTCTCTCTCTCTCTCTCTCTCTCTCTATGTCTCTGTCTCTTCGTTCGTCGTCACAGCTGCGGTACTAGTTTGCTGTACCGTCGACGTTTCTTGTTCTTTCACCCGACGCTCCTCCTTACCCCCTCTTACTCTTACTCTTACTCTTACTCTTACCTTACTTTCTCTGTCTCTCTCTGTCTCTCTCTCTCCCTCTCTCTCTTCCTTGCCACGAATGTGACCTGATTCTGTAACTTTTCTTCTAGTTGGAAAAATGTCGAACGTAAAAATCACGAAGGTTCGACTTTCCGTTCTATTTCTTGTTTGCTCTTCTCTCTCCCTTTCTCTCTTTCCCTCCCTCTTTCTCTCTCTTACTTTCTCTTTTTGCTTCCCTTCAACAGGACGTACCAACGTGGCAGTAGACGAGAAAAGTTCGCCGGTTTTTAACCTTCTACAAGCTGACAAGGGTCGATGATTTTGACGATAAAACTTATCACGGTCCACAGCACACGTCGGATGTATGTACATAGGTACATACGACAAACCGAGCAACGCCTCTGAGCGAGAGCTTTTGGTGACTTTTGAAGATTTCAAGAGAAAAGATAACATGGCTCGAGCTCATCCTTAGTATACATCCTTTGAATTCGTCCTTTGAATTTATCCTTCGGAATTCATTGTTCAAATTCATCGTTCGATAATATTTTTCGTTTGCTCATCGTTTATGGTTTCTATTTTCCCCTGCGAAGTCATTATATTACAGTTTTATCCTTGGAATTTATCGTTTTAAATTAATCATTTGAATTCATTATTTTAGCTTATGCTACCAATTCATTCTTCGAATTCATTCTTTCAATTTGTCAGTTGCATCAATTACTTCGATTCATTTCCTTTGAATTCATTCTTCGAATTAATTCTTTAAATTCGTCCTTCGAATTCATTCTTTGAGTTCATCGGACGAATTCATTCTTCGAATTAATGCTTTTAATTCGTCATTTGTATTAATTATTTCATTTTGTCCTTTGAATTGATTGTCCGAATTAATTCTTTCAATTCGTCCTTCGATTCATCGTACAAGTTTATCGTTCAAGATTCTCTTTCTAATTCATTGTCCAATCTTTTCCTTTGAAACGTTGGTTAAGTGCATCGTTCAAACTCATTGCGTGAGTTTATCCTATGAGTTTATCATTCAAATTTGTTTTTCTAATTCATTGTTCGATGTCCTCGTTTGAAAACATTGTTTAAGTACATTGTTCGAACTCATTGCACGAGTTCATCCATTGAATTCATCGTACGAGTTTATCATTTAATTTCGTCTTTCTAAATCATTGTTGAAATTTGAATCTGCTCGTTTGAAAAGATTTTTTGAGTCCATCATTTTTGCTTATCCTTTGATCGTTCAAATTTATCTTACAAATTTAACATTTAAGTTCATTTTTTTAATTCATCGTTCTATCTCATTTGAAAGCATTCGTTGAATACACCATTCGAACTTATCGCATAAGTTCATCGTTCGAATTCATCGTTTAATCCCATCCTTGTAATTCATCGTTCGAGCTCATTCTTCGAATTCATTATATGAGCTCATTCTTTGAATTCATTTCACAAACTCATCTCTCTAACTTATCCATCGAATCCATCGTATTTGTTTATGATACAAGTTTATCTTTCTAATTCAGCGTTGGTATCATCTCTCCTTTCGAAAAGATCTTCTTTCGAGTTGATCGTTCTAACTCATCGTTCGAGTTTATCATCCAACCGTTCACGTTCGAAACGTACAATTAATCCCAATTAAGTTAATTGCATCTTATTGTAACGAAGCGATAAATCAGATAAGATCACGTGCCAGTTGCGAGGAGATATATCCGCTTGAGATCGTTGGAATCGAAGTTAAGGCTGGGTGGATTGGAAAAAGCAATCGTGCGAGCTTAACTCAGAACCAAGGAAGGTAGGAAAGAGGAAAGCTCCAACGAACGAGCATGTACACTTCGTTACGTCTAACGTTGGATCGTAACGCACGCGTGGTGCGTTATAAATGTAGCCAAGAGAAAGAGCGAGATAGATAGATAGAGAGAGAGAGAGAGAGAGAGAGAAAGAGAGAGAGAGAGAGAAAGAGAGAGAGAGAGAGAGGTGAGGTGGAAGGGAGAAAGGGAGAGAGGGGGGGACGTGTTCACCCGTGCGCAATAACAATTCGTTAAAATAGAGTTAATTAAACGCTAATTTACACGCTGCGCTGCCGGCTGCGTTCTTCGGGAGTAGTTTTTCATGGTGCAAACCACCGGCCTAGCGTTTTATTTAGAGCCAGAAGAGAACTCGTTCGTGGATGTAAGAGTGAAAGAGAGGGAAAACGAATGGAAGAATAAGAGAGAAAGAGAGAGAGAGAGAGAGAGAGAGAGAGAGAGAGAGAGAGAGAACATTAATGAAACCGCGCCTGCAGCGCGTTAATTTCGAAAAGTAGGTGGAATAAGTTCGTTCACCGGACCACTACTATTATTCCTCGGAGTGAAAATCATAAGTGCTTTCATTTCGTGGGTCGAAAGCGTCAGAGGGATGAAGAGAATGAGTGAGTGAGAGAGAGGGGGGAGGGAGGGAGAAAGAAAGAGAGAAAAGAGAGAGAGGAAAGGAGAGAGAGAGAGGGGGAGTGAAGAAAGCTGATGCGTAAAGAGAGACACTAGAAACATGGCTAGGCATGGCGTCTTGTAAACAGATAGCTCAAACAACTCTTATTTGCATACTTTCCGGCAGAAAGCACACTGAGTCTTTCGTTCAAACAACACAACCAATGGGCTGAGATTTTTGAATCTGGTATCTCTTCCCGTGGTATCCAGTAAAATCACCTTTGAAGAGCTTATATCATTGTTGTCTTAATTATAATTTTTTCTCTTGTCACTAATGGCAGTGTTGTTATTATCATTCTTACGAGATGTCAACAGACACAAAGAGAGTACCCACACGTTAGTGTAAAGCCACAAAACCCTTTTTTTCTTTTTCCTTTTTAAATTTCGCTTTTCTTGGTTATTTTTTTCTTTTTTTACCTGAAATTTTTTCAGATAACATAGAAAATTCAGTCTTTTAGTAATATACGGAGTCATCCAATTGAGAAATACTGACACGAATATACATATATATAATTGTCAATCTCAAGTTATATTTAATTTCTAAGGTTCTTATGTATTTTCGATAATCTTAAAAATCATGTTCAGAATGAAAACAATTATGGAAACCTGATAAACAATAAAACTTATATCAAGAAGTACTTATCGTTATTTTCTTCTGTTTCTTTTCTTACAAATTGACAAGTCTTAACACCACAACTTACCTAGAACAGAAAAAGAAAGGATTGCATTAGATATGAATGATTGAGAGATACTCAATCTATCATCGTCATATTATACATATATCATTATTCGTTATCATTAATGTCTAGTTTAAGATATTGAACGTATCTTGCATAAATCGATACATTCAACTGATATATTTTGTAACTTATATTAGATACAAGATAAAGAAGAATTCATTGTCGTACTTTTGACATTAGACTTTACTCTTGTTCAAAAGTATCTATCGAGAATAAAATATCCTCAAAAGAAAACCTTTTTAAAACATTAAAACATTTTCGATGGAGTCTGCAAAATTTGATTAGGTTTTGACTTCGTACATGCCGAACAAAAAAGATTGAATGATTCAAGAAAATAATAAAATAATAAAAAATAAAAAAAGAAAGTAAAAATAAAAAAAGGATAAGAAAAAAGAAAAATAAAAGAATTGAAAATACAATATAAAAGATACGCAGCAGCAGCAAGTTTCAGACAAATTATTTATTGTTTTCTAATAAAAAACAAACAATGGACACTTGGATCAAGAAATCAAGCATTTCTAATCGAATATTATTTTGAACACTTAATCGCATATCTCTCTCTCTCTCTCTCTCTCTCTCTCTCTCTCTCTCTCTCTCTCTCTCTCTCTCTCTCGAATGAATGAACGAACGATTGTTAAAATTATATACATATAAGGAAAATGTAAAAAAAATGTTAAATATACCCTGTCCGTAAAGTGGGCTCGAGAAAAGGAGCTTTAATTCTAAACGGAGGGTATGATGGTCGCGGGGTTCGGTCATAGAAGGGAAATGTTAAGGGGGACTGGGGCTGGTTGAGAGGGGACGGGTTAAAGATGATGGCCTCGATTTTCCACAGGTCACTCGCGTCTCGCGTGCTCGAGCCTTATCACGCTCGCCCCGTTTATCTTCATAAACGTTCGCTGCGCCGTGCGCCGTTGATTAATCTCAGCTTCTCATCCAAATTCAGTTTCGTAAGTTACCGCGACGTAAAACTTCGAGCCATCCAAGAAGGGGAGAAAAAGAGTAAGAAAGAGACAGAGAGAGAGAGAGAGAGAGAGAGAGAGAGAGAGAGACTCGTGATATTACATTATTATGGTATAATATATGCTATCAAAAAATTTATATATTACCCGTCGACTAGGTCAAAAATAATGTTGGAATTACTATCAACGAGAATAAACACGATCTCGTATTTTTTTATGACCTTACTTTTAACCTCAAATTTACCATTCATCTTTCTTTCGAGAATATATTTCCTTATCTACATCTGTTTTATTCACATACCGTTTATCCTATCTGTATATATTATAATCATCTATCCATTCTTGTCTTTATCCTATTATGTACATGTATGTACTATGTATTTGTCTATGTTTTGTTTAGTTATTCTTATGTCTTTATCCAACTGTCTGTTTGTTCCGACTCTGTCAAGCTAAGTGTCTCAATGTCTATCTTTGTCTGACTATCTGCTCATATATCTGTCTTTGTTCTTCTGCCCCGCCAGTTGTCTATTTCTGTCTTTGTCAATCTATTTGTTCGTCTCTGTCTGACCATCTATCCATTTTTATCTTTATCTGACTATATATATATATGTGTGTGTGTGTGTGTGTGTTTGGACATCTTTCTCTTTGTTTAATTATTTTTCTGGCTCTATCAAACTGTCTGTTTGCTCTAACTCTCTCCGGACTAAGTGTCTCTGTATATCTTTATCTGACTATCTGCTAATATATCTGTCTTCGTTCTGATATATCTGGTTATCTATCTACTTCTGTCTTTGTCAATCTATTTTTATACTAATATAACGTCTCTGTCTAATTATCTTCCTATTAGCCTACCTATATGTTTGATCGTCAGACTCATTTTTAATTCGAACAAGTTTCATATTTTATTTTATTTTCTATTTTCTTTTTTATTTATTTATTTGTTTTATTTTAATATTGACTTCGACGTAATCTTTATTTAATTTATTACATTACATTTACTCGTGGACACAAAAACTCATCTGTCCGTCTATCTACGTATTTATTTATCTGTCTATATATATATATATCTTTCACTCTCTCACAAATCATAGAAAAGGACAACGTGACGTTTCTCGGATCGAATAAGCTCGTATATTTTAATGAATTATCGAGGGGTGAGGATAACTACGGAATGACGTCATCAGTCTCTACGTGAGACCTTTGGGGGGATCATCGAATCTCACCCTCTCGATATACGATAATTCAAGCTAAAAGCATTGGGGAGGTGTTGGAACCGTATCGGGTTTCACGAAATGCTATTTTTATTTCTACGAGCCTCTTACTAAAATTCCACGAGTTTAGTTTCGTAAAAATGAATTAGATGATGTGATGAATCATCTCTCTTTCGTTGAATTTATTAAATTCATTACCCGAATGCATTACAACAACAAGAATAATATTAATAATAATAATAATAATAATAATAATAATAATAATAATAATAATAATAATAATAATAATAATAATAATAATAATAATAATAATAATAATAATAATAATAATAATCAATCCTCCTATAATATTTAGTACTATATTCATATTTAATTATATATATATATATTTTTTATATTATTATTATTATTATATGATGTCATTATCAATCTCTACGTACGACCATTGGAGTCATCAAATCTCCCTCTCTCCATATACATATATAATCCATACATACATAAATACATACATACGTACATACGTACATGCATACGTACATGTATATCCTTCTCTCTCTGATCGTATTCGACGTATCCGAGGTGAATCGTTCGTTTTCGTTCTCTCAAATTTGCGTTACGTGACATCGAGTGGACGACACGCAGAAGCGAACTTCCACTTCTTCTATGACCACCAGGCGAACAAACGAGTGGATGAAACTGCCGATCGTTGTTCTTTTACTCAGCCATTTGTTACGACCTTTTATATATATATATATATATATATATATATATATATATATATTTATATTTATATATATATATATATTTATATATATATTATACATATATATAATATACATATATATATTATACATACGTATGTATATATACATACATATATATACACCCTGACAGCCTACTTTTTATAATTCTCATCACACTTACTTTGTAACCAAATTGAATAATAGAAAAATAAAAACAGAAAATGTGCAGAATTTATTGACAAAAATAAAGATATAAAAACAAAAAGAAAAACATAAAAAAGGAAGAAAAAGAAATTATTACAATGCGTACACACACACACACACACCTTACAGCCTAACTTTTATGATTCTCAAGGCACAGATTTTGTAACAAAGCAGTATAATACAAAGATAAAGACAGAAAATATACAGAATTTATTGACAAAAAAGGAAACAAAAAAACAACAAAAATAAAAAAAGAAAGAGAAATACAACACAAATACAGTTGCTAGATAGATACACACGTTCAATGAATCAGAATTCTCGAATGGAATTTTCAATCGTGTTCGGACAAAAGCATCAAAACGGAACGCTTTTGTGAAAGACAAAAGGAACAAAAAGAAAATAGAGTAGTGGGGCGAGATGGGGACCAGAGAGAGAGACAGAGAAAGAGAAAGAGAGAGAGAGAGAGAGAGAGAGAGAGAGAGAGAGAGGGAGAGAGAGAGAGAGAGAGAGAGAGCTATCGGGATAGAACAAATTTCTTGCAAGAACGCTTTGGACGACAAAAAAGGGTAAAAGAAGAAAAAAGAAAAGAAAAAGAAAGAAAGAAAAAAAAGAAAGAAAAATTCTGGTCACATCGAGCGTATCGGTTTGAGATCGGATCGATGCCAACAAGCGCATAGTGGTGTTTGAAAGAGATTAGATCAAACGAGCTCTGGGCCCGACGCTCTTCGTGCCAAGTGAAATTCAATCGACAGTGACAACGTCAGAGACAAATATTTAATCGGGCTGCCGCGCATCGAGTCACTGAGCCACGAAGAGTACCATTAATCTTTGTTTAACTTCTAACTCTACCTGATCTCGTACTCTACGAGTTCCAACTACCAGTTTGTTATTATTTCGTCTATTTCGAATTGCAATCGTTCGTTCATGTTTATCCGTGAGTTTTTTGTTATAGTTCTTTCTTCTGGCTTTTTCTTTTTCTACTACTATTACTTCTACTATTACTAGTACTACTTCATAGAAGTACCATCCGTCACTATGTACGCATGTATTATTAGACTTTGATGTTGCAATTTTAAACAACATTTCTTCTTTTTTTTTTCTATTATTATTCCTGTTATGTTCCTCGTCATTCTCGAACATTTAACTGCACTTTTTCCCCTAATAAAGTTTCTCCATTTGAAAATACCAGTCCATATCAATTAAACTTTGACATTTAAATTTGAATCATTTCATAGATTGTTCGTTAATTTTGTTACGTACCTCGTCATTGTCTAACGTTTGAATATACTTTTTTTAGAAGAAATTTGTCTGTCGAAAAAAATTCTTGGCGTTGAATCGTTCGAACATTTTTATCGATTCTCTATCGTTATCGACAATTCGTCATTTAGACTATGCTACTCTTATTACAATCCTCATAATCATATTCAAACGTTCGAATATAAACTTTCTGTTCGAAATTTTTGTTCCAACTTTGGACAGTTTTTAAATTCTATAATTGTTTATGAACATTGTCAGACTGTTATCTTTCTTATTTTTTTTTTTTTAGATTTAAACTACGTTTGAAGAATTTATCATTATTAAACGTTTATCGGTCTAACTAAGTTTTAACGATCAATCGATAAAACGATTTTACTTGACTACAGGAAACCACAACGTAATCTTCACACGCTAAAGAGATTGCGATCGACTTGAACGGAGGACAACGCAACAGCAGAGCCTCTGGGCTCTATGGAAAGTGGTAAGTGGATCGTTTTGGCTTCCTCGTAAATAGACACACTTGACAAATATTTACGTGGTCCATCGAAAGCTAGCCTACGTTGTCGTGAACTGATACCTTAGTTTGTAATTAGCACTCGCCAGGGCCAAAAGCAAAGACTAATAATTATGCAGAACGGAGGTAGATGTTGGTAGGTTGGTTGGGTTGGGTTGGGTTCGGTTGGGTTGGTTGGTTGGTTGGTTGCTTGGTCTACGACACGACAGGACCTCGTGTCTACACGCTCGAAAAGCTTACTCGAGTGGCTACGTAATCGCCATTAACCTTACACGGGCCACTCGGTCACGTGAACGTTACAACTAGTGTGTGTGTGTGTGTGTATGTGTGTCTGCTGTATCAATCTGTGTTTGTCGGTGTAGTAATGGGGGTATAAGTATCTAGAAATATTTGGACACTTTTGGAAAATCAATAATAGTGTTAATGACCCTAAACTGTAGATATGTCCCTTGAAATTCTATAATATGTCTCTCTAGTAGATAAATTCCTTTATAAAATTTTGTCTCCTTATATAAAGTACAATTAATACGTGTAACATGTCCAAAGGATATGTATTTATGCGTAAACCTTATTAATATAAAAGAAATTTTAATTGTAATATTGTAAGAAAAAGCATTTACTTTTCGTACTCGAAAATAATACGTACTCATAGACGTGAACAAAAATTTTCAAAGTATAAAAATAAATAGTATGGAATAATTCGTGATAAAAAAACAAAAGAAAAACAGAAAGAAAGAAGGAAATATAATATAATATTTCGTTAAAAGCAAATTTCACTTTCATGGTAAACATAAGAATAAATAAATATAACATATCGGACTGATTAGAATGTAAAACGAAACACGAAGGAAGTTTTTAAGAAATTCTTAATAAAGATAAATTGTGATACTGTTCTATACTCCTCTGAACAAGAATCGTAACGATCGAGGATCAAGTGTTCTATCGTGTGTCGAAGAAAAATCACCAAAGTTCCGGTGCGCAAGCAGCTTTCAAAGTTTCCTCTTGGAAAATCCAGCTATCCTTACCGACGCGATATACATTTAGACTCGAGTTGGATCGAACATTTACGAACGCTTAGAAAAACGGTCGCGCTTTCCTATCGAAACGTACGATAATATTGTACCTATCCGGTCTATTTTTTGCCTAGCTTCTATAAAGTACATTATCTTCACCTACGTATCACGTGTTTATTCAATGTAAATAATTTAAAATAAATTTTATCATTTCAAGGATAATCCATTTCATAGATTTATCAAAAAGTTTTCTTTGTCAAGAATCAGTCCTTAACGTTATTTTATTATTTTTATAAGTAATATCATTTATTAATGAATATTATTATTATAAATAATATTATAAATAATTATTAGTATTTTAAATTACAAATGATTATTATTTATTATTTTATTTATAATCTATCTATCTATCTATTATTTTATTTATAATAATAAAACTTTATTATTATTATTATAAATTATTTTTATAAATAAAACTTATTATCTTTTCTTAAATTATTTTTAAAGCACAATCAGATTTTTTATTTATTTATTTATTTGTTTAGTTATTTTTTTATACACATCGAATCTTTTTAAAAACCAACATTAAAAAAGATAAGGCATTAGTGAGTAAAATTTTAACTGAGTAAATTATTTCTTTATTTCCTTTCTACTTTAGAGATCGATGAAAAAGACATATTTAATGAAGTGTATTTTTCATTGTTATTTAATCCTCTTTAATTCAGTTTGTTGTTGTTTGAATAAACGCATTATATAATATGAAAATTATAGTAGTATAGTATTATATATAAATAAAAATTATGAAACACTTAATATATGAATTAAGTTTGTATCGATAAAATGAAATCAAATTAAAAAAAAAAAAAAAAAAAAAAAGAAACAGAAATACAAATAGATGACTTTAAATTTACTTAACATTTCAGAGCAGTGTTTCTCAACCTGTGAAGCACGTGAAATTTTGAATGATTTATGAAATGATATTTGGCACCTTATCAGAAAACGAAAAAAGCGATAAATCTGTAAGAGATTCCTAAACAAATTCTCATAAAATGTTTTTCACTAGAATAATCGTATCTTTAAACTAATATATGATAACTTAAGTCTATCTATCAAAAATTTCATATATTATAAACATTTTCTGATACGGTATCATAACATAAAAAAATTTAGTAAGTGGCAAAAGGAAAAGATATATCGAGACGCGCTTTGTTCTAAAAGATTAATATCGAATTAAATCGAATGGAAATGAATTCTCTCTCTCTCTCTCTCTCTCTCTCTCTCTCTCTCTCTCTCTCTCTCTCTCTCTCTCTCTCTCTCTCTTTCCACACACACACACACACACGCGTGCGCGCGTGTACATATGTATGTATATTTCATATATTTTCTTAAGACAAAATAAAATATCAGCTAGCCGATAGAGGCTGACCTTCAACGGGTTTAAAGATAAGCAAGAGAAACGGGTATAAGAGTCTCTCTACCGCTGTGAAATCCCAATATTGGCAATAACGTAGAGCCATCGATTGTAATAAGTCTCAACGAAGGGCACGTCGATCCTACGACGTTTATTCGATTCGACTCGGTCGTACCACGATTCCGTGTCTACTATATGTCGAGGTCAATAAAATTCCAATCGAGCTATAAAGTTTGATTTTTCAAGAGAATGATAAAAAGAAAGAGAGGGAGGAGGAGAGAGAGAAAGAAAGAGAGAGAGAGAGAGAGAGAGAGAGAGAGAGAGACTGTGTGGTCTGCGGAGAGAGAGAGAGAGAGAGAGAGAGAGAGAGAGAGAGAGAGAGAGAGAGAGAGAGAGGAAATGAGAAAGCAATTTCTTAAAGTAATCGTTAATCCAGAACGATGGGGGAGAACTAAATCGATATTCTTCCTAGAGTCGACTTATTTAATATCTCGATATCCTTAACTGTAAGCAGATACGACGATAAAGTAAAAAGTACTTTTCGAAGTGGGCAGATGAGTTCGAAATGGTTCGAAGATTCGCCACTCGAAAGGCAATTAAGCGGCTAACGACACTCGTCAAATTGACCGGCCTCGTGGCCATTAATTTTTATTAAACCGATCACGCTTGAAGGACCCTTCTGTCTTCTGCTTGCCCTGTATCCTTACCCCTTACCCTTTTTCGAGACTAACAGCTCTCTCTCTCTCTCTCTCTCTCTCTCTCTCTCTCTCTCTCTCTCTCTCTCTCTCTCTCTCTCTCTCTCCCACTATTTTTCCTTCTTGATTTCTTTCTTTCTTTCTTCCTACCTTTCTTTCTTTGGTAAACACGAAGATCGATGAACCCGTTTCCACGTTCATTCGAGTAACTAAAAGGGCTTGCCGAAGGGACGAGGGATATGCACGTGTGTTTTGTACTTCTTGGTTTTTATTCCCTGTCGACAAAAGTCGAATAGGTTCCTTTTTTACTCTTCCATATTTTTAAAAATATTATATTATAAAAAAAAGAAAAGCAAAAGGGAATAGTATAAGAGACAATGACACCGTTTGGCACGAGAAAATTGAAAATTTTAGTTGAAAAAGAAAAAGAAAAACAACAAAAGAACAAAAAGAAGAAAAATAATATCGTAAGAAAGATATTACTTCGGGACACGTGGAAAAGTATTTTCTGAAGATTAATCAATTTCTAGATAATTCGTTGACACGAGCGGCATTTTCTTTCGGCAGAGTTTTAAATTAGTAATATACGTCATAAATCGGATCAGCATGGCTACTTGGCAACGTATCTTTTACTGCGACATAAGTTTTGTCAATTTACAAAATTATCTTTTAATTAAGCTTTTTAAGGTTTATCTGTAAATACAAAAAAAAAAGAAAAGAAAAGTCAAACGAAAACAGAAACAGTTACTCGTTGCGATTGTAATTTTGTTCTCTTGCGTTTACATGCGTCGTTAATGCTTTGATATATATTTAATATAAATCTGAAATGTATAAATCCTTTTTCTCTTTCTTGCATTTAAACTTTAAGGGGTAGGAGGAAGGTAAAGAGGAGAGGAGAAAGAAGGGGGTTATGGGCGAAGATAAATAATTAACTGGACAAACACTAATCTCACGTGCGGAATAGAAGAGAACCGACGAAATAAGCTTTATTCGCAAAGGAATTTTTATTTGTGACAAAACGGGGAGAAACCTTTTGGCTAAAGAGAGGATAAAGGAAACAGTTTGAAAAAGAAAGAAAGGTAGAAACTCCGACGAGAAAGGAAAGCAAAAAAATGGAAAAAGAAAACGAAAATGAAAGAAAAAAGGAAAAGAAATAGAAAAGGTAGGTGCATTTCCTGTAGCTACATTTTCGAGTATCTCTCGTTGACCTTTGTCCAAGAGTATATTTTTATTAACACTTGCCCGGTGTCCCAGGAATGAGAATACTTTTCCAGGATTTCACCAGCGTCCGGCTAATTTCTCAAACAAGCAGCTGCGTTACCGTAGCTGCAAAAAATAGTCCCACGGTTTGCACACATAAATTTGGTAAGCCAACGAAGTCAAAAAAAAAGAAAGAAAGAAAAAACAAAAAGAAGAAGATAGAGAAAAAAATAAAAAAAAACATCCCATATTGTGAGAAAAAAAAAGATAGAGTTTAGCCATTTTCAATAACTTTTCGTTTTATTACAAATGAAAGATGGTTCCTCGTGTATGTGATTATCGTCGATTCAAAAGGTACTAAAACTTTGTCTCGTTTCTGCTGTCACAGGTAACAGCAGATGAGAAAGAGGCATGCTAGTAGAAGTGCTGCCGGTAACCGTGCTTTCCAACGCAATGAAGGATTCAACGTTTCCGCCTGAACGTCCGGACGCGTAGAACGTAAAGCCTATGGGAGAGGTATATAGTATAGCTAGGACGAAGAGAGGAGAAAGGAGAAAGGAGGAGGACGAGGAGGAGGAGGAGGAAGAGAAGGTGGAGGAGAAAGCATAGGGTGAGTTCTCCCTTTATCTTGGCTAGGAACGTTGCAGGAGCGACCACACCATACCACGCAGTGGCGATAGAAGCGCCCCCACTTATCCGGCAGTCGTACAATTTGCATGATGAGACAGTAAAGCCGGATTCGGGCGACTCGCCTCGTGAACGGCCTCCTCATCCTCCTTCTCATCCTCTGCTTCTTCCTCTGGCGACGCCTCCACCCCCTCCCCCACCAACCTACCCTAACCCCCTCCCACCCTCTTCGTCGCAGACAGCAGCAGCAGCGGCAGCAGTAACGGCGGCAGTACCACAGCACCGCAGCACCGTCGACTTCCCACGCACCCCCATCGCAACGACCATGGTAGCGACCATCCTTGCAACGCAACTACAAACTCCTACGATGGTTTTATGAGAGATAAAGGACGGAGTTGGAGCAACTGGACAGAAGTCTAGAAACGCTTACAGAGTAAGGACAAGGGGATCGGATTCTCTCGATTTAGTTGCCAGCTAGCTATCTAGCTAGCTTAGATGAAACGCTATGGACAGGGACAGGGACAGGTATTGGAAATTGGGGTCTAGCTTTCCTATGGGACTGGCAATCAACTTTCTCTTCCCTTCCTTCCCTCCATTCCTCCTGTCTTTCTTAGTTGCTATACTACTGGGCTGGACCCTTTTTTTCTTCCCTATTCAAACATTCAACGGCAGACTTCCTCCGAAATGTAGACAGGCAAATCACCTGACAAAGATACCAGACTAGCTAAGAGTCCAACGATACTTTGATAAGTAGTTACAATAAGTAATTACAGTATGTATATATAAAAAACAGAACAGTATGATATATAAATAGAGAGAGAGAGAGAGAGAGAGAGAGAGAGAGAGAGAGATATCTATGGATCTTATGATTTATTTATAACTTAGGATTTGAATGAGTAAGAAAGGAATACGAAAGGATAGAGGTAGAAATTGTGAGCGAACTCTTGCCCGCGATAAAATATGTACAATGTCAGGTATTCAACATGAGGAGAGAAAGGTCGAAAGAAAATCGACTCTCCCTATAGGGTTGGATCAAACACCTTGAGACTGGACACCTAACCGATGACCCCTCAAAAATGTCAGCTGCTATGTGGTCTCTTCATTCCACCACATTGAAACACTCCTGACGTTTGATCGTTCCTTCTCTTTTGGGGTTCAAACTATTATCCCTTCCTCTATTTCTCTTTCTCTCTCTCTCTCTCTCTCTCTCTCTCTCTCTCTCTCTCTCTCTCTCTTTCTCTGTTTCTTCCTTTCTTTTTCTATTCTCTTTTCCTCTTTTTCTTTTTCTCTATTCAGTAGCAACGGCAGGAACAGTAACAGCAGCCGGTTGGATAGAAGCCTCAGTGTGGTATTGATCGACTCCAGAAGCGAGGACCACATGGCGACTCGGCGTTCGTGCAATCTCGTACACCTTCGTTCTTCCTCGCTTCTAACATGGCGGCCATGGGCGGTCACGTGGCCGCCACCCCCTCACCTATAGAACTACTACAACTATGAAGGTGGACCGTCAGTGCGCACTCGACCACCGCAAGGGATATATGATGCAGCCACGAATCCGTCTCTCTCTCTCTCTCTCTCACTCTCTCTCTCTCTCTCTCTCATACCACATTCTTTATCTATCTCACTCTCTCTCTCTCTCTTTCTCTCTTGCTCTTTAGGAACGGCTTAAATATTTGCACGGCGCGTTTACAATGATATTGCACGTTGGTTGGCCCAGTACTCGCGCAATATTCATGGAAACGCGGTTTTCATGATTATCGACTGCGAAAGCGATCATGAGAGCACCATTGTGTGCACCTACGGATGAGCGAGCACGAAGGACACACCCTGAAATGAATTTTCTTTCCCTTCTATCTAGTTTTCCGTAATACGTAAGACATCTTTTACGTTTTGTTAAATGAAATAACAAACTCTCTATCTGCTCGAAGTTAAATAAAAGTATTCTGTCAAACTATTATCTCGTTAGTTTTTCATTTAATCGTTTACATTTACGTAATCCTTTTATTTTTCTAACGTCCTTTTCTCTTGTATCAGTTACAAAAATCGAACCATCTTTATTTCGGAACTTGTTCGTGAAATTTACGAGAACTCCAAGAGTATCGAAGATACGCCGAAGATAGGAGTTTCGTGTCCAAGGAAAAAGCGAAGAAAAGTGTAAAAGATACTTGGAGTCGAGGGTTGAGGTAGTAGTAAGGGGTCGGGGATTGGGGGATGGAGGATAGAGAATGGGGGATGGGGGATGGTTGAACGAAGTTGAAAGGTTCGATTCAAGGACGAAGGGTGATTTTAAGAGCGAGGCCGATAGAAACTCGCGACGACCCTACTTCTGCTACTGCTGCTGCTGCTGCTGCTGCTGCTGCTTTTTCCTCTCTCTCTCTCTCTCTCTCTCTCTCTCTCTCTCTCTCTCTCTCTCTCTCTCTCTCTCTCTCTCTCTCTCTCTCTCTCTCTCTCTCTCTCTCTCTCTCTCTGTCTCTCTCTCCCTCTCTCCCCTTCTCCTTCTCCCCCCCTCTCTCTCTCTTTCGTTCTTCATCTAAAGCACCGACCACCGACCACCGACCACTATCACCACTACCACCACCACCGTCACTACCACCACTATACTATACAACCACTGAAACCAGCATGTACACACGTACATACTATCTAGCCTCTTTGTCCATTTTCACGTGGCCGTTGGTGTCATGGTACTGCACTGCGGTGATCTCCTGACGATATAAACGCTTGAACGGTTTGATTTCATTCTATTTTTCAACGTCTACTACAACCGTGATATTAGGAAAAATTGGCACTATGAAACAGTGAAAATAAAAGACAATGACAGATTTATTTAAACATCACAATAGATATTATTATAATTTCAAACATCAGACAATCTTAGATTGAATAGTTTTGCGACTCATTGTACAGTGGAACCAATTTGGAACGAGGAAGTTAAAGCTTGGAGGTTTAGAAACTAATCGGCATTTCAATTGATATTTTCAATATAAATTTTGAAATAACATTGCTTCTTCATTTTAGGGAAAGTTGGAATATATAAAGACAGATAATGGTGGAATGTTATTAGCTATATATGTCTAAACCGACAAATTGAAAAAAGAGATGATAACAAATCGATCTATGCGATCTATACGAATTAGAATATAATTCAAGGAAAATTAAACGAAACTTTTGTTAATTGTTTATCTATGCAATATCGGGTCAATGTGCTAGATAATTCGCTTTATTTCTTTTATGCTTTTTATTATATCTATATTTACATATTAGATACTTAAGTGAATAGCATGTTACATAATCGAAATCGTGTAAGATATAAGAGACACTGTAATTAGGGTAATTCAGGATGAAATGGCCCTGCGAGTCAGTCGACTTAGTTTCATATTTTGTTGATATAGATAGATTTTCAGATATTTTCAGTGATACAATTGACAATTATTAACAAAATTCATGAACAATACTCTTTGCTCGTTTTCAATTAAGAAATTAGATAAGTTATTTATAATAAAGGAATTAAATACTCTGAAAAATTTTTTACTTATTCTTTAAATCATTATTTACTCATAATTTACCAAGAAATAATAACTATTTCTGAATACAATGCATTAATATAGTATTCATAGGTTATTTTTATAATCGTACGATGAGACATTGTTGTAACATTATTGAAAAAAGAAGTGAGTCATCACTCTCAGATTCTCGGGATAGATAGCACAGTTTTTTCGAGGATAGTTGACCCATCATAAAATTATACATTCTTACGTTCTTACGACATAAATCCGGTAGCTTACGGAGATAGTGGATTTTTATTCTTTATGTTCATCATTTTTAATAACGAAGATCTACATGCGCTTTCTTTAACGAAGAACAACAGCCAGAACAACGTGTACCTTGTGTAACTGAAGAAGATACAAAGGAAAATAGGTAACACGAACTTGTCCCACCTGGCTGTTCGCAAGCAATTAAGAAAAAGACTCCCGTGACAGACACGCCAGACGCTATGCTAAATGATATTAATCCAATCCGCAATAAGTCATCGGATATAGTTCAACGAATTAGAAAATGTAGAAGACATTTGAAGTGGCAAAAGTAACAAAATGTGCGAAAAATTTGGGCGAATCCAAACGTAAATGTCTCCATTACGGGAGATTCAGCTTCGGATAAGAATTTTTCTAAATTTTGTAGTTCAAGAGTCTAAAGAAAATTTTAAGGAAGACGCTAACGTTGAGTGCGTCGGGTGTAAACGACTCTACATCGAAACGAGACGACTGAATTTGATGTACGAGATGTGATTAGTGATTTCATGAAGGATATTCTAATATTTTTGGATTTATGTGATCTCTGTAAAGAAGTTTTATGCGAACGAAAGAAATAATTTTTCTTTCGGTTATACCTAAAACTTCCGTTATTTTTTTACTTAGATCATGACAACCTGAATCATGGATCATCTCACTCGGACAGTTCGGGTGAGATGGCCTTTTATATGAGAAATAATTCTTTTCCTTTTTACAAAAATCTAGAATTACTTCTTAATTCTATCTTAATATTGTAATTTCTCATATATCTACTTTTATAAATATATTCCTTTTTTCTTTGGAAATTAATTAAATTGACAATGTACTGAAACTTCAAAACAGAATGAGCTATTATACCCCTCGAATTATCTTACAATCCAAAATCCCTAATACATCTTAGGAATGACGAGTCAATAAAATCAGTAATATCTTTTTTTTTCTTTACAAATTACTTAAAGGGATTACATGTTATATTGACAAAAGTGTCGTAAGATTTAAGAGATAAGTATAACTATATTTAGAAATATTTAGAATTATGACTTTTCGAAGAATCAAAATACTATTTGTAGTAATATTAAAAACTAAAAGAAAAATAAGTACAATCATCGGTAACATATATCCGACCACCGGAAACAAACACTATGTGTGTATGTACTTCTAACGCTGATGGAGATCTATAATAATACTACGACAATGTTTCGTTCTGGATCAACTAGAGGACTCGTCAGTAGGACTGACTATTAGTACTAGGGACCCTAAACTACAAGTCCTCAGTTATAATTCTGAACCCATAAATTCTTATCGCTTGATGTTTCGGTGATTGCGCAAAATGTCGAAGTTGTAACTTCGTCTAGGTAGCGACGGAAGTTCGACAAACAAAACATTGTCGTGAACGTAAAAATCATGACTAAGTCTGTGTCTATGTTCATGTTTGTATCTGCGACCGATTGAGTAAAGGACAGTAAAATATATGACTTAATGTCATTGTGAGTGTAATTGAATCAAAACTGTCCGTATACGACTGAAAGTGTCTTGAGACCGAGTAAAACTCTCTTTGTATTTGTTATTTCAACTCACAATCCGACACGAGTACCCGACAATTTTTAAAATAGGAAAATGGATAAAAGGGAAGAAATGTCGATGAAGTTAACGTAAAAGTGATAGAAATGGAAAAAGCGGATCGTTGATTGGTCTGAGGATGTGTATTCAGATTGAACATATCATCTCGGATATGTTCAACAATTTTCGTAAACGAGATTGTTCAAAAGAATATTTCCAAAAGGAGATTGTTTGAAAAATATTTTCATTTCGTTGGATAAAAATGTTTCGGGTATCCTCTTAATCCAGCTTAAACTAACTACGTCATACGACGAAGGCGTTTGCTTGAGTTTGCACGGCCAAACAGAGTTAATAAAACAAAGTATCTAAATCGTTTTCGGGGGCACCATCACTTCGGAGACTTGTTTACCTGACGGATTATTTATCTCACCAAGATATTTGAATGAACGAACGAGAATAAAAGTAAATTAAATATGTTTTATATTTTTCGAGACGGAACAACAACAATACGTCTATCTTTACACGTTAGTTACACGAATTCACAACGTCATTAAATATTCGACAATATATTTCATAACCTATATATATATATATATATATATATATATATATATATATATATATATATAGGTATATAATATATATATATATATATATATATATATTTATATATTTAAATATAAAATACCGAATGAATGAGACCTATAATATAATATTTTCTTCTTTTTATCTGTTACGTTATCAAAAGCAAAATTTTTTCTTCCTCCGTTATCAAAACCACGAACGAATTTAGGAATAATTATAATAACAGGAAATACAAACAAAGCTCGTTTGAGTAAAAAAAAAGGGAAAAAATTCAAAATTAACTAGAATCTTAAAACGAATAAGTCAAGTTAATATCATGCACTTGATCGACCGTAAGAAATGAGATGTAAATGTAAAGATGGACTAAAAGAAAAGAAAGAAGGAAGATAGGAAAAAAGGAAGGAAGGAAGGAAGGAAGGAAGGAAGGAAGGAAGGGAGGAAAGAAAGGAAGGAAGAACTGAAGGAAGAAAATCAAGAAAAGAGAGATAGGAGGTAGGCAGCAACCTTTGAGCCCTAAACCGCGTTAAATCCATTTTCTTTTTTACGTTACGAATGTTATCGCACGAGATAAATCGCACGATCGATATATATACATACATACATATATATATATATATATATATATATATATATATATATATATATATATATATAATCGAGCGTGTAGGCACGATTTTGCCACGCTTTCGAAGAGATAGATAAAACGTGACAGCGTGAAAGTGGTGTCACGCGATGTGAGCGATCCTCGTTAATTACGCGAATGTATCGTGTATAATGTAAAAGCCCGCGATGGCTTCGGGATAACAAACAGGGAATTAATTTACTTTTAACGTGAATACCAAAGCTAAACGACGGAACGAAAATAAAACGTGCCTACACGATTTACCTTAAAATTTTGGTAATTATTTTTTACTATTCTTAATAAAAAAATAAAAAAATGAAAGCAAAAACAAAAGAGAATATATTGGGTTGGCAACTAAGTGATTGCAGATTTTAAATAAGAATCTAACGACAAAATCCGCAATCACTTAGTTGCCAACACAATATATATATATATATATATATATATATATATATATATATATATAATAGTGAGATAGTAACTATTACCAATACAGATATTTTTCCAATTATTTTGTGGCTATTATAAAAAAAGATGAATATATATATATATATATATTTGATGGTAAGTAACTATTATCATCACAGACAGTTTCTCTATTACTTTAGGCTATTTTTAACAAAACAAAAAAAAAAGATTATTTTCGTGTTTTTTTATTTTTCTTCTTTTTGTTCTTTTTTTTATAATAATGTAGAGAACGTTAGAGAATGTTATTTAAAGTTACATTACAAACCCAAAATAAAACATATTAAATTTGTTAAAGTGCATTTTACCTAGACTACAATGTTCCAAATTTTCAAATATGTAACCGTGTATGCTGAAGTAGATGAATTGTGAAGTATGTTCGGCCCACTCAATGAGATGACGAATTGAGTCCTGTATTTTCAAGCAACAGTTGAACATTTCGAAAATTTCATAAACATCATGAAAAAAAAAAAAAGATAAACTAATTGTAGTACGGTAAGATCACACCCGAAAGTATGTGTGTGTATATAGAAATTAAGTATTATATTTCTAGAGCCAGGATGACAGAACCTATTTTTTCTTTACCATATACAAAAAATCAGTTCTTGAAATTTCGACGTGTAATTTCTTTATATCCTATATATAAAAAATTAAATGTACATATATTGTAAATATGTATCTATCAAAGAAATTTAATTCAAACTGTATTAATGTTACATACTTAAATATTGTTTATTATATATTCTTATAGTATACATAAATTATTTAGTTAATTATTGAAATTCTCATATTTACGTTTTTTTTTACAAGCAAGCTATGCTTGACGAAAGATCAAATTTTGTTATTCTATCGATTTCTTTAAATTCTATTTTAACGATAAAACTAATATTTAGTATGATTGTTTCTTGCTTGAATTATCGTCGTATCAAAAATTATTTTGGAAAATACTGTTTATTAAATTTACGATATAATATCTACTTTAATATTTTCGTATGTCGATTGTAAACTTATGGAAAAAAAAAGAATAAATCGATCTCGTTACTTCACTTCTTCAATGAAACTTTTGCCATTCGGCAAACGCCATAAGTTCTATATAGGATTCAAGTCGAGAACTCTTTGTGCCGAATCTTTGAAGCATTTTAATATTGGAATCCTCAAAAAAAATTTGTCATTCTCCTCTTCAAAGATAAATCCTTCGAGTCTGAGATTCATTTTTAATAGTGTCTGTTCTAAATTTTCTTTTATTAAACATCAATATACTTACCTGCATTCAATATAATAATTCCAATCTTATTTCATCCGAAAAACACTTTCGAAACATCAATCATCCCTATACTCTAAATTTAAAAATTGACGTATTAAACATTTTCTCATACATTTCTTTTTATTATTTTTTAATTTTTAATTATTCGTTTTCTTTTTCTCCTAGCTTTTCATATAACACTATATATATAGTTCATATAGTTCAGAATGACGACGATATTGAACACATTCACATAGTTCTTTCTTCTTTTTTACAAAAGCCAAACGCTTTCTCATATTTGTTTTATTAGCATTTGACTTGCGGTTTGACTTAAAATATTTTAAATCTGGCTTCGTGCAATTTTCGTTTTATTCGTTTTGTTGAATGAACATTTAATCCCTGTTTCTGCAATATTTTGCAATGCGTTCGTTGGACCTCTTGAAAAATTTCATGAAAAATTTTGACGATCTTCTTATACGCCAGTACAATGTCTGATTGTACGATCACTGTAATTTTCAATGGTATTACGTAATAAAAATTTCTTCTAAATCTTTTCTATTGCGCATATTTTTAGATATATTGTAAATACTTTTAAGCTATAAAACATTAACTTAGTTCATTACGACAACTCGAAACGAGTTCAGAAATGATCATTTATTACGAAACCTAAATTGGAGTAATTAATAAAATTTGATCAAAACGTGTGCGTGTACGCGTGACACGTTCCTGAAGTTTGTTTACTTATTTCTTATTTCACTATACATTGTAACATAGCGTCCAATCAACGTTGTCTCCCGACAAATAATTGACATTTTATTGTTTAGACAAAAATCTAATTACGAGTTTCAATTATTTATTAAATAATTTATATTCTATAAGGATATATAAGAAATAAATCTTAAAATTAATTTTAAAATTGATTAAAATTCATTAATATATATTTTCTGTACCTGTACATTTATTTTTGTATGTGTGTGAATACACAGAGATAGAGGGAGAGAGAGAGAGAGAGAGAGAGAGAGAGAGAGAGAGAGAGACGCAGACAGACACACTTTATAGAAAAATTCGAGATAGTTCTACCTCTCTTCAGAATTAATTGTCCATTATATATAACGACGAAGAAAAAAAAACGATCACTCTTTTTGATCCATCAAATATCATTGCGTTCATTTATCATTTTGTTTCTTCATCATCGAAAATTTTATTGACGTAAAAACCATTAAAATTTTAATTCGATTTAGTTTTACATTATTCCGAAACGACGTAATGAAAGAAGAAGACACAAAAAACGAAGAGAAAGGAAAAGAAAAAAATCGTTCAATTAATTCCTTGATGATCGTAGATTATGACGTTTCATTCCCGTTTATATTTGATCTCTCTTTCTCCGTTCAATTTCTACATTATTTCAGAATGATGTAACAATTAAAAATTACAACGACAGAAGAGTAATAAAAATGAAAAAAAAATGAATTGGAAACTTCAATGTAAACCAAAAAAGAAGAAAGATTTTTCAATTAATTCCTCCGTCGTCGAAAATTCTGTTGGTTTTATTCCAACCAACATTTTCTTTATCTTCTGATTGTGCCCTACATTATTGTTCTGAAACAGTACGCGAGCGTGCGCGCGCATGTGTGTGTGTACATATATACAAAAAGTAGAAAAAATAAAAATACAATAAAATCTTTTCATTAATTCTTTGGTCACTGCAAATCGAGACGGTTTTATCTGTATAAAAGAAAAACCCACTTTCAATCTAAATTTATTTTACACAAATATCTAAAATACAATATCTAATATAAAAAAAAAAAAAAACATTTGTAAATCATTCCTTTATTTAATCGTTAGAGATTATGACACTTTTATTATACGTAGAAAGAATAATTAGAAAAAGAATAATAATTATATATTATCTCCCCCTCCCCCCTCTCTATCTGGCTATCTATCTACTTATCTACTTATCTATCTATCCATCTATCCATCTATCCATCTATCCATTTCGGTCCCTTCGTTGAGTAGAATATGCGCCGTACTAAAACACATCCTAGAGGATACTCGAAAGCGATCGATTCCAAAAGGACAGGACTTGCCGACGCTGTTTCGTAGCAATGACCGCTACGAAATGCACTTTCATATATCTATTTTGTCATTTCATCGAAGATCACGGCGACGATCACCATATAAATGATCAATGAACTGAATCATCAAATGAATTATTAATTACCTTAAATTTCGAACCAATCAAATTTAATCAATTTGTTCGTAGCGGCTAATTGTTAATGCTAAATTTTAACTGACGACAAAAGATGAATAAAATCATCATGGAAATGATGATGACATTCTAATATTAATGAAAACGAAATATTAAATAAAAATATGATAACAACAACGATATACATTCGATAAAATGAAAAATAAACAAAAATGATGATTACAAACAGAAGAAAACTTCACATTCCTCTCTCTCTCTCTCTCTCTCTCTCTCTCTCTCTCTCTCTCTCTCTCTCTCTCTCTTCTCAAAAAAATATAAAAAATAAAAGAGAAATAAAATAAAATAATAGAAGGAATAAAAAAATGGAAGTCAATATTCATAAAATTTCTCGAACGGACGACCGAATGGAACGAACGAACGAAAATGTGATATCATCAAGTTTTCAGAAGGGATCGGCTCGTATCGATTCGATTCCGTTAAATTAAACGAATTATTATTTCATACGGGTCACGCTCGAGGAAACTCTCGGCTACAATGTCCCGACGTTATACGTAAATATGTATATACGTACACGCATATGTATAGCTCGTGTTTTGGAATTTCGTTAAGTATCGCTCGAATGGCAAATAATCTAATTGATTTATACACACACATACACATATACACACACATACACATATACACACACAAATATATACATGCATGTATGTATGCATGTATGTGTGCACATCGTTGTAATCATCGTTGCCTTCATGTTCATGTGCCCAACCTAGAAAAATATACTCTCGTTTGTATATCATTATATAATGAATCTTTTCCTCCCTTCAATGATATCACAGTAAATAAATTACATTAATTATCGATATCGTTCACAGCTTACTTCTGTGATTTAATCAATTACCAATTACGTCATATTGAACATATCAATCAGACATACGAATAAAATCCGAGAAAAATTTTCAAATATATTCAGAATCCTAATTAATTATAAATATATCTTTATATAGAGTGATCGGCGTTGTGTGTGTGTGTGTGTGTGCGCGCGCGCGTGTGTAGAATATTATGAATTAACTTTGCATACTTCAAATAAATCCTCTATAAGCTTGATAAACATAAGATGGATAAAGTATTTCAACGATCATGACATATTTCTTATTATTCGATTAAACGTAACAAAAGTAATCTTAAAGTTTCAGATGTAGCACAATATATATTCGATAAAATATATTACGAATGAATAGAGATATTCACGTGTTAATGAAAATAAAGAAAAATTCTGAAACATTTAGAATTCTAATCAATTATATACATATACAATAGATTTTAAGGGTGGACCATATAAAGCCTTATAATGTGACTCTTACATTTGTTAATAAACCTTTGATCATTCTGATACATAAAACGTGAGCATTACAAAAAAATGTTTCGTCAATCATAACATTTATCTTATTGTCTGATGTATCTTAAACATCTATAACGTCACGTAATTTCGATATCACACAAATACTGATATGGAGCCTTATTTTACTGATTTCATCGTCAATAAAGTGTGACATCTAATGCGGTTAGGATCAGTGACTGCCAGGACTCTAGGCTTAGAAATTAATATTAATGTTTTATAAATTCAATGGGTACCAGCTAGTTTAAATAGAACTAGCAAACTTCATCTAATGTCTTATTAACCAGCTAATCTTAATATTATTGAGACGAACATAAGACGGGTGGTTGATAGACTTAAAGATATTGAATTTGCAGAGCCAATAGAAAGTCTTAGAAGTAATTAAGGTGAAATGATATATAATTTGATTTAGTTGTCACTTATGTGAAATATGAAGTGTCTATTATTGAACTTTTGATTGAACATGCAATTAGCTCACCCAATTGACAAATTTTTGCTTATTTTTTAACAAATCCTTTATAAAAATAAATAATAATCACTATAGACTACAGTAGATTTAAAGCTTAACGAATAATTATACATTTTACGAATCGAGATAAGACTCATCGAGTACTTGAATTTATCGTTATCGATGAATCGATACCTAGTCTTGCCCAGGTCCGTCATCCAGGATAGGTACCAATAGTTTATCAACCCGAATATTACTAAGATATGGGATCAACGTTTTGCATCAACATAAAGATTTTATTCGTATAATTCGATCATGATACTCTCGAGGAATCCAATTGAATTACATTCATGTCGAAAAAACAGATTTCGAATTATTTCCCTATTACACTATATATAGTAATTTTGGGTGAGACGAGGCAAATCGATCTCAAATTTTGTTGATATAGATAGATTTTCAGATATTTTCAGTGATACAATTGACAATTATTAACAAAATTCATGAACAATACTCTTTGCTCGTTTTCAATTAAGAAATTAGATAAGTTATTTATAATAAAGGAATTAAATACTCTGAAAAATTTTTTACTTATTCTTTAAATCATTATTTATTCATAATTTACCAAGAAATAATAACTATTTCTGAATACAATGCATTAATATAGTATTTATAGGTTATTTTTATAATCGTACGATGAAACATTGTTGTAACATTATTGAAAAAAGAAGTGAGTCATCACTCTCAGATTCTCGGGATAGATAGCACAGTTTTTTCGAGGATAGTTGACCCATCATAAAATTATACATTCTTACGTTCTTACGACATAAACCCGGTAGTTTACGGAGATAGTGGATTTTTATTCTTTATGTTCATCATTTTTAATAACGAAGATCTACATGCGCTTTCTTTAACGAAGAACAACAGCCAGAACAACGTGTACCTTGTGTAACTGAAGAAGATACAAAGGAAAATAAATAACACGAACTTGTCCCACCTGGCTATTCGCAAGCAATTAAGAAAAAGACTCTCGTGACAGACACGCCAGACGCTATGCTAAATGAAATTAATCCAATCCGCAATAAGTCATCGGATGTAGTTCAACGAATTAGAAAATGTAGAAGACATTTGAAGTGGCAAAAGTAACAAAATGTGCGAAAAATTCGGACGAATCCAAACGTAAACATCTCCATTACGGGAGATTCAGCTTCGGATAAGTCGAATGCGTCGGGTGTAGGAAACAGTACAGCTGTTCATCGAAACGAGATGACTGAATTTGATGTGCGAAATATGATAAGTGATTTCGCGAAGGATGTTCCAATATTTTTGGATTTGTGTTTATCTCTGTAGAGAAATTTGTGTTATATCTACAGAGAAGTTTTATGCGAACAAAAGAAATAATTTTTCTTCCTGTTATATTCATAACCGATTATTTTTTACTTAAGCCATGACAACATGGATCATGCGTGACAACTGCGCAGGAAACAATTCTTTTCTTTTTTACGAAAATCTAAACTTATTTTTCAATTTTATCTGTATATTATAATTTTTCATGTATCTACTTTTACGAATATATTAGGTAAACCGAAAAGTAATCATAATTTTTTCGATGTGCTCATTCACGTCTACTTTATTCATATCTACTTTTACGAATATATTAGGTAAACCGAAAAGTAATCAAAATTTTTTCAATGTGCTCATTCACAATTAGTTTGTGTGGAAACATGGTCTAGTAAACAAGTAAGTTTTGTTGCTACGGTCAAACTTGGTTGTAAATTCTGTTTTTCGGTTAAAAAATTTTTTTACTAGTAAGGAGGAAAGATGTCAAGGTCAATAATAGAAGCACATTTACGTCATTGTATGTTATTTTTGTTCGATCAAGGATTGAAGGCAAACGAAGCAGTGAAAAAAATTAACGACACTTACGGCGATGTTCTACAACTAAACAAGTGTCATGGATGGTTTAAAAAGTTTAAAAATGGAAATAGAAATCTCGGAGATGTTGAACGAAAGGGACGACCTCAAAAATTAGATGATGATATCCTGAGAGCGATGGTGAATTCAGATCTTCGTCAAACTATTAGGGAATTATCACTAAAGATCGGCTGTCCATGGTCTACTGTTCAGGATCATCTTCATCGCATAGGAAAAGTGTATATGCAAGGAATTTTGGTTCCTCATGAATTGACAGAGACGGAACTCGATCAACGGCGTACAATTTGCACATCTCTTTTGTCTCGGTATGAAACCGAAAATTAGGGAGCTTTGATTGGAACTTTTACCTCATCCACCTTATTCACCAGATCTCGCGCCGTCGGATTATCACCTTTTCAGATCGTTAGAGCATACATTAAGAGGTAAAAACTTTAACAATATTGAAGAAGTGAAAGCGCACTTGGAAAAGTTTTTTAATGTAAAATCAAAGGACTTTTTTAAAAAAGGAATCAAACAACTGCCTATACGCTGGCAAAAAATGTTAAAAAATTATGGAAATTATTTTATTGATTAAAATGTAGGATTTCTTTAATAAATTGTTTTCGCCAACAAAAAAAAAAGTTTGATTACTTTTAGGTTTACCTAATATTTTTTTTCTTCTGGATATCAATTAAATTTAGAATGTACTAAAGATTTAGAAACAAGTCTGCTATAACTCCCCCAATTATCCTATGTGTATTTCCTAAATTTTATTTCATTTTATTACTAGTAAATTCTTTGTTAATTCATATAAGAATTTTAATGCTTTTTTTTTAAGCTGTTATAATTAATATAATATAACAATATATAACGGGTCTTCACGAAATATAGCGTTCGGAAATTTTTTTTTTTGGAAACCTAGATTTTCAAAATATTATTCATATAGTTATCCGATTTCAAGAGAGGGAAATATTATGGTATTTATTGTTTTTTATTTAGTGAAAAACTTCAAGGACAATTCTTCTTTTTTCTTTTTTTTCTTACATAGAAACCTACATTTAAAATGGCAACCTTTTTTATAATGGCAACATATTCTACGTGAAAAAGCAATAAAACAAATAAAACCAACCTTTTTAAACTTTTGTATGAAATATTCTTTTATTCCGAGCCCAAAGAAAAAATTCGGTTTATAGAGGATTAAGCAACGGTCGAAAGTTTTACGAATTGTAAATGTCGGTAGAACAATTGTTTTTTAATAGCTCAATAAAATAAAAAAATGACGAATATAGCGTTATTTTGTTGAACTATAAATAACAATGTTACTTTAGGATAAGTAAGTTGTTTTATGTGAAAAAGAGATAAAGAATGAGTCATATGATTTTACGAGCACGCTATATTATGATCGCGCTTACTATTATACCTTGAATTTTCTACAGAACTTGTCCGTATATATTATTTAAAATATGTAGATGCATATAAACTCACTGACATTGTAAAACTATACTTTAAAAACATTTGAGAACCTCAAAAAAGGTATTTTTTGTTGAATCGATATATACTACAAATGTAATTCCCATAGGTCCCATAATTAATCCTATAGAAACCTTTGGCTAATCTATAGTGTATTATCGAGTCACTATTCAATAAAAATGAATATAAAAAGTCCTTAACGATAATTAATTTATAACACTTTATTAATTGTGAAACTTTGTTTATTCTGCAGTCTTAAATTTATAATCAGAAGTAGCAACAAAAAATGTGTAATAAAAAGTTATAATATGAAAGTACGTTTGCATGTGTTTCAAAGAAAAAAAAAAAAAAATGTTTTTAAAATCATTAAATTTGTCCAATTTTGTAATTTAATTTAAAAGAAGAAAAAGAAGAAAAATGAAAATAAATAAAAAGAAATCAGTAACATTTGGAATTATAACGTTTAATACTTTCGAAAAGTTCAGCTTGTTACACTTTAAATTTTCTAAAAGAAGGGAACATGTTACATTTAATAAAATTTACAGAAAACCATAAAAACAATTCACTGCTCGCTGTAGCAATTAAAGAAACAGCTGGTGTAACATATGCCCTCCTTTTATAGACCCATACAAATAATAATTCAATTATTTAATTGCTTCTTTAATTGCTACAGCGAGCGGAACGAATTATTTTTACGTTCTTCGATAAATTATATGAACACTTCTATTTATTTCGTCATTATTTTTATTAATTATTGGTAAATGTTTTATAAAATAAATAATCAATCAATACATATGAATATTTTCATAAATAATTAAGTGTCAGAATTGCGTCACTTATATCACTAACTGATAATTTATTATAAATAGTGAAAGTCTCGGAGATAACGGTAAAAAAAGATACTCTTTTATTTACATTATTAATATAATTTAAAATTAAATGGACACTTTTATTTATTTGGTCAATCTTTTTATTAACTACTGATAAATATTTTATAAAATAAAAAACAGTACATATGAATATTTTAATCAGTATAAATAATTAAGTGTTCGGGTTGTGTCATTTATGTCACTTAATCATAGTTTATTAGAAATACTGATAATTTATTTAAAGAATTAATTAAATGTTTAAAAATGCTGACCCAATAAATGACAGTCTTCTATAAAATTTAACATATACCCTTCTTTTAAGCATTCCCAGAGATTTATTTTTGAATAAAAATTTTGTAATATAATTCAAAAATTTTTTAATCCGCGCTGAAGTCTTAGTCGACGTAAAACGATAATGAAAGTCTTGGCGATAACGATAAGAAAAGAAAATCTTTTCTGTGCGAGCTTGCCAAGAGTCTTTCTTCTTTACACGAAAAATCTTTTCCTCGAAGATCGTAAGTTCGCCGTTGTCATTTCCGTTCGAAACTTCCGGCTTTTAATTGACGCACGACGCGAAACGCTTCGCCGAGCGGAAGATAGTCCAGGAACGAAGTTTAAAGATCACCCTACATATACGATATCATCTTCAATGCCAGCGATTCGAATTTCTGCCAAGAAGATTTAACTAAGGAGTGAACGAGTTTAAAATAACGCTTCAGAGATATATTTTTAATGACCAAAAGATCTTCATTCATTCTTTATTACCAAATCTTTCTTGGTATATCAAAAAAAAAGGGAGAAGGAAGATTAAATAACGTGATGACTATAGTATAAGTATATTATATTATACACGACATATTCGGAATATGGCTGATTTCGATTTTGATGTAATTGTGCGGATTAAAATAATAAAAATTGAATAAGAAATGAATGAAAAAATGAAGACACGTGTTTTATTTACATTATATATATATATAACTTTGTCGTGTCTTCAAAAAAAGAAAAAAAAATTATTTAATGCCACAATAGTAGAGTTACTTTAAAAAGTATAATATACTTAAAAAAAGTGGGACATTAAAAATGTTAATTTTAAAGCAATAGTTAAGTGTCCGGCAATAAAACGAAATAAAAATTAAAATATTACACATACATAAATGTGCGGCTTGAAAGTTACATGAAGTTATAGATGATCAAAAGATCACCTTTAATATTCTGCCCCTTTTTCAGTTATCTCGCAAACTAACGAATATGGAAAAAAGATAATATAAATTTCAAGGTTATTTGCGTTTTTTAGCTAATACAATGATAAAAGAAATATTTCTTAAATCGTTATTTCTTCAAAAACAAAACAAAACAAATTCTTTGTGGCCGTTACTTTTTGCAAATATAAATTTTCTCTAATATTAAATTTTTTTGCTAATTTTATTCTGAATTCATAACCATATATGTATACACACATATACGATCCAGACTTAACGAATATAATAACATAAAGCAAAATGATATGAACTTATGACCTACGAAATTAATGAGAACTTGAAATTAGTTTGTATTTTGTTATTTTTAACTTTTACCTTACACGTGTATATATAACACAAAAGTATAACAATAATTGATAATTAAGTAAGTAAAAATTTTATATATAAAAAAAAAAGATAAAAGAGCACACACACATATACGTACGTACAAGCGTACGAGTTCAAAGTTGAACAGATTTATAAAGAACAAAAATGTACGTCTTACGAGTTTCATTTTCACCCTTGTATATATTGCCACAAATATAAAATAAATATCCATATTATTCGAAAGACGATCGAAGGGTAACCCTCCTCCACTTAGGTTTATTCACTAAACATTCTAATTTATATTAGGGCCGGTCATCGTTAAATATTATTAATGGTCTAACGGGGTAGTAACGATTAATGGCTGACAGCAAGCGTTTCGATTTAATCGAACAAAGGGCTTTGAATCGCCTTATCGATGCTCATACTTGAAAAAGGAAGTTGAAGAGTGGAGTCGGATGAGAAAAAAGAAGAAAAGATAATAAAAAGATAAAGGAGAGAACAGAGAAGTGGCTGTGCGGATACCGAAAAAAGAGTTGGTGGGATTGAAGAGAAACGAGAGATAGGGACATACAGAGAGAATACATATACGCGCGCGCGCGCGCGCGTGCAGAGAGAGAGAGAGAGAGAGAGAGAGAGAGAGAGAGAGAGAGAAAGTAAGAGATGAAAGGAGAACAGGACACTCGCATTAATCCCCCCACGGTGATGCGCTCGATTAAACCCGAATTGCAACGGATTGACGTAAGTTACTACGTTAGCAAGTATTATATTGTCTCTCTGATCCGGTATAGTTCGTGTCTTTGGATTTACGCGAGACGTAATGAACGAACAGACGGTTTATACTGGGATATAAAGCAAAAGGGCGGACGAGCCTTGACCGTCTATTGCTTCCTACCGAAACTTCGACTCGTTAATTCAAACGAAAGACAGATAGAGAGCAAGAGAGGGAGGGAGAGAGAGAGAGAGAGAGAGAGAGAGAAACGAAACTGAAATGCATATTTCGTCATGACACAAAGATGATAAATATTACATCAATGGACAATTGTTATTAACTTAATGGAAAGTTATCTTTAAATAAAATTTAATTAAAAAAAAAATGAAAGAAAAAATTGCTCGAAACGAAATCAAACAAAATATTTTATTAAAGAGGAAGAATAAATGGAAATTTCAATCGTGATGTCGCATTTGGTATATCGATCGTAAGGGATTCTGTTTTTTTTTCTTTCTTCTTCTTCTGATTATTATTATTATACAGAATGTTTCAGAATAATTATTCCTAATTTTCAAACATGATTGAAGACAATTAAAGATTAGTTTCTTAATAAAACAATCGGGATAACGCGATATTGATGAAATGATTACTTGAGGCAATTCCAAGGTGAAAAAGCAACACTTTTGGTTAAATTTTAATGATTACGAATTAATGGAATATTACGATAGCGATATTTTAAAACAATCGTAAAAACTGTTACGACTGTTAAATTATTGATTAACTGTCATAACTATTATGAACTGTTTAAATTACGGTCGCCTTATTTGACACACGAACTATAATCTGAACTATATATCTGATAATAATTGTCGAACGTTATCATGGAAAGAAAATATAATTCTAAGAAATAAGTTTTCCCTATTGATATTTGTCTCTATATAAACGATCACAGATAAAAAAAAATCAATTGAATTTATATATGAGAAAATGAATGATAAGGTCAACGAGGAGTTTCGACCATTTTATCGTATCATCTCGATACTCGGGAGTACTTCCAAAAAGGATTGTTTGATTACAATCTAATTTATCAAATCTGAAAAATAAAAAATAATTATTATTTCGAAACATTCTGTATACCTTTGTCAACTACAAACTTAAGACAATGTAACAAATATATAAAAATTAAATTAAATTAAATTAAATTAAATTAAATTATAAAAATAAAAAAAAGAATCAATGGGTTGGTCGAATGTATGTGTATGCGTGTGCGTACGTGTTTATCTGTTTGTGTGTGTGTGCGTGCGCGCGCGTGTATACGTGCGCGTGACCTTTCGAAAAAGAATGCCTCAACGTTGATATAAAATTTTCACCGATGTGTACATATATACGTATGTATGTATGTATGTACATACGTATGTATTTACATGCATTCACTCCGATCCACTTTTCGTGGTTCAATCGCTCGCTGCGCTCTCGGAAAAATAGAAACTGCGATCGGCGATCACGTGACGGCGAGTTGGAATCGAGAGCGAAAATCAACAATGGAGAAAAACCAGCGTAATTGAGTTTGCGAAAGTTGTACTGGAGCTCTCAGCCGCGATGCTGCTACGTAAGCGATCGCTCTTCTTTTTCTTTCATTCTCCTTCTACATTTCTTTTTTATTGTCTCTTTCTCTCTTTCTTTCTTTCCTTCTTTCTTTCATCCGTTAGCTTTCACTCCGTCTAACTGCTGTCTGTTTCCATAAACGATAAACTCAGGGAAAAAAGAAAGAAAGAAAACAAAAAGAAACCGCAATTCAATACTATTATATCTTCTAATCTTCCTATTCTCCTCTAATCTCATCGCCACTCTTCCTCTCTTATTCATAGAATTTAATTACGAAAAAGTTTGTACATTCGCCCTTTATAAAAAAGAACAAAAACATCAACACGGTATTCACACACACACGTGCACGCAGAAGGAGAGAGAGAGAGAGAGAGAGAGAGAGAGAGAGAGAGAGAGAGAGAGAGATAATGCGTATACATTTTTAAAAATTATACACTTAATCAATAATTTCATTAAAATTTACTATGAACTCGAAAATCTATGTTTCGATAATTTTCACTATCACTGCCCCATCCGATCTAATCTTGAAACATTTTTTCTACATTCATTTAAAAAAAAAATGACATCGTCATCAAGAGGAACAACAATGACAATAGATCTTTAGATCGTTAATGTTTAGATTTTTAGAAAAATTAAAATAAATAGACATATCTAAGCTCGTCAACATATTTATGATCGATAACGCTAATTCTTGTTTTCATGATGTGTGCATTATTTTTCAAATAACGATATTTTTTCGTTTGCTCTCGAAAATTATCGATTTGGTTTCTACAAATATTTTCAATTTGGTTTCTAAATTCGATGAGAAACAATTGAGTGGATGAAGTCTTCAATTAATTACAATCGCCAATGTGTTAAATGTGCTATTACACATTCTAATATTCCCATTTCCTTCTAATCTCATCTAATACAATATCTCTCGTTCGAATGTAATCTCGAAACATTTTCTAGACATACCATCGAAATCATTATCGTCTACGTAAATAACAGTAGTAATAATAAATCTTTGATTCATTGCCATCATCAATAATCATAGGAACATTAAAATAAATTGAAAAAAGTTTAAACTTGACACGGTTGTATGTTTCTCATTTACGTATAATCTCACTTAATTTCTCTCGCTCACTGACCCTAATCTTGAAACAATTTTTAAACTTAATCGAAAGAGATCGTCATTTACAAAGACAAAAACACAATGACGATAATCCATTATAGATCATTAATCTAATGCAATATTTAAAAAAAATATATTAAAATATACTACAAAATCAAAATTTTAATCTAAAAGCTATGTCCTGATCATCTCATTCTCATTTAATTTCATTTGATCTCTCTCTCTCTCTCTCTCTCTCTCTCTCTCTCTCTCTCTCTCTCTCTCTCTCTCTCTCCCTCTGTCTGTCTCTCTCTCTCATTCATTAAATCTAATCTCAACACATTTTCTAGGTTCATCCTAAATTTACCACCGTTTTCATAAATAACAGAAATGACCACAAATCTTAATAATCTAACCAAAAAATAACAAAAGATTAAGATAGATTTGAAAATCTAAGCCTAATGTTGTTACAGGTTCTAATATTCCTCATCCGTAATCTAATCCGATCTAGCGAAACGCTTTCTACACTCACCCTACAAATATGCCATTGACGTCATAAAGAATAACGATGATAAATCTTCAGATCGTAAACGTAATCCTCTGTCATAGTGAAATGAATATACACTAAAACATCTCGGCTAAATACTATTACACGTTCTAATATTCCTATTACCGTCTTCTAATCTCTCACACACACACTGAATTCAATTTTGAAACATTTTCTAAGCTCGACAGAAAAAAAAATCATCATTTTCAAAGAAAAAGTAAAACAATAATGATAATTCTTTATAGATCATTAACTTAATATAATATTTAACAAAAAATTAAGATAAACTAAGAAATCTGAGTGTACGTTATAATATTTTCTTAATTTCATCTCTGTCAATCGCTGAATCTAATTTCGATAAATTTTTGTAGGTTTATTCTAAAAATATCACCGTCTTCATAAATAACAGTAATGACCGCAAATCTTCAGGTCAATAACTTAATCAAAAATGAAACAGAAATTAAAATAAACTCGAAAATATAAGTCTGATATTGTTACACCTGTTAGTCTTCCTATCACCATCTAATTCAATCTAATTACACTCATCTTAAAAATATGTCATCGATATCACAAAGAATAGTAATGATAGATCTTCAGATCGTAAGCATAATTCTCAATCATAGGAATATTACACCTATCTAATATTCCTATTCACGTATAGTCTCTCTCGCACACGAAATCTAATCTTCAAACTCACACGGAATCTAGGCCCAACCGAAAAAAAATTTTCATTTCAAAAAAAAAAAAAAAAAGAAAAAAACAATAACGATAAATCCTTATAGATCATTGTTCTAATACAATATTTCAAATAAATTAAAATACATTACAAAAAATAAGTTTATGTTCTTATTCTTTCATTCTCATCTAATTTCATCTAATCTCTCTCACTTGTTAAATCTAATCTCGAGACATTGTCTAGGTTCATCTTAAAATTATCACCGTCTTCATAAATAACAGCAATTACCACAAATCTTAATAACTAAATCAAAAAAATTAACAAAAGATTAAGATAAACTATAAAATATCTATAATAATATTCTAATCTTTTTAATTCTCACCTAATATCATCCGATTTCTCTCACTTATTGAATCATAATTTTGAAACATTTTCTAAGTATATTATCAGTTATTAAAATAACAACAACGACAATGAATTAGTAGATCTAATTTGTTAATCTTTCTATTGTTATTTAATCTGTTGATCTCTCTTCTCTACTTTTTTCTACGATTTATCTTGAGGTTTATTCTTATTTAGTAACAGTAACAGCTTGTACAGTACAAAAAGAGAACTTAACGTTCTCAAGCTCGCTTAATAATTGCACGGCGCGTAAAATTAATTATGCATCGCATCGAACGAGCGTCGACGTTCATTCCGCATGCGGGAATATCACACGTTGCTATTACTCTCTATCTATCCATCTGACCGTCCTTCCGTCCATCCATCCATCCATCCAGTGTCCGCTCGTTCACCCTTCGAATACTTCCAATCCGCTTACGAACGAGCTAGAATTGTTTGGATTCTAAACAGGCAGCCTGACGATTAAACGTCTAACGATCGTGCATTTAGCTACTTCTGCAATCAATAAATTCTCGTATCTACAGGAGATCCGATCAATGACGAATTTAAATCTACCTTTCGAACGTCGACACATACAATCGATTTATTTAACTATTTTAAAATTGAATAGTGGATTAGTATGATGATCGTATGTGAGAATAAATTAAAATTTATGGCTGTATGCTAATTTAAAACATAATTTCTAATGGGTTCTTTATTATCTTTTTTTAACTAGTTATGTGTGTGTGTGCGTGTGCGTGCGCTGTGTGTGTAATATACTGTGAGTATGTGTACATATATTATATTTTATTATAAAAAAATATTATATTATAAGAAAGTATTTGGCATGCACGTGTTATATAAATATTAATATTTAAATATTAATATTTATAAATTATTAATATAAATATAAATGTTGGATATACTTAGAAAATTTATCCATTAATCTCACTTCTAATTTAATTCTATTCAATCTTTCAATCGTCCATATGTTTAGACAATAAAGGAAACATGATACATAGGAGAACTACATGAATGTATACGAAAGAAATTGAAAGGGGAAAAAAAAACAGAAAAAGGAAAAAAATTTCTAAGACCTTGTCTTCCATAAAAATATATAAATTTGTCTTCTATTCTGTTTCTATCTCTTTCATGTCCTTTCGAACGAAAAACAAGTAGTAGTATATCTATACTTGAGAAACACAAAAGAGGCAAAGGAAAATCGTTTTATCGTCTTCTTCGTTTCATTCTGAAAGGAATCGCTTTATCGTTTTATACATACGTCTCCCTTTCGTTTCCTTTCTTTGGCTTGTCGTAGAACACATCGAAAGATACATTTACCCGTTCGATTCTCATTCGAGAAAATAAAGGGAAAAAGTAAAGCAACGTTGAGCGTCGTAAGAAAAGGCACTTACGGCTCGCGTGAAGAGAATTTTATCGGAGATCAAATCTTAACTCAGTCGTGGAGTCGCTTGTGAACACGCTTGTGAGGATAAAATGCGAGATAAAAACTGAAAAAAACGCATTCTATGAACAATTCTCCATTTCGACATATATTTGCGAGATTGATATTTTTTACGGAGACGAAAAAAGAAACGCAAAAAGAAGAGAAGGAAACGAAGTTCTCTAAAGAAAATCAAAGTTATCGATTTTGATTAATATTACTTATGACTTTTTAAAGATCGACTGATCCAAGTGAGAAAATTTATCACTCTTATTGATAAAAAGAATAAATAAATAAATAATGTAATATTTCCAAACGAAAAAAGTGTGTGTGTGTGTGTATTGATGGTATTTTTCTAAGGACACCCTTTACATCAATCTGTTTATTCACTCATCAGATCGGTCTACATAGCACGGAAAGAAAAAATATTATATTTGGAAAACGTATAAAAACTAGAACACGTTTATGAGGATATATTTTTAAGGACACCCTATATAAAATGTAGAAATTAGGACGAATAAAGGATATTTTTGTAAGAACACTTTGTACAAACTCTGCATTTTAACTAATTAGTTATTTATTATAAAAAAAAATAATAAATATTTCAAAAATATATGTCATCAACGACGATATTTTCCTAATCAAAAATGGCCGTCCAAATAGTCTTCTTTCGCACATCGCATTTCTGTAAGGACATCCTTCTTCTCGAGACTTTATGTAGCAGCAATGGGCTACGTGTGATCGTCAAACCACAGAATGCTTCACGATTTAATCCCTTCTGTGAAAAGATATACTTGGATGTGTCCAACAAGCTCCTTGTTCCAGCAATTCCCTCAGAGGGATACGTCTTCCAGGTCGAAAGAATGAGCCAGGATAAAAGTTATATGACCGATTAGAAATATTGAACTTCGTTAATCTTCCCGATAAAATTATTGATGGCTGAGCACGATCTATTTGCGGTCTCGTTTTTTCTTCAACTCGTTCCATTTCGTTTGATTGTTTGTTAATAAAATATATCAAACACTTGTGTAATATAAGTACACAATGATCGGATGGTGAGTAACGTTAGTATTACACCAGAGAGGCAATCTCTAACACTTTGATAGTTGTATTGATCGATCAAGAACCGACTTGACTAACTGTCACAAGAGTGTACAACAACTGCTCTTGGCAAATGTATCGCCTCGAATGTCCGTTCAAGCTTTAATATTCCTTCGACGCTGACATCTTAGTTCCCCCACTATTTACATTTTTAGAAATAGGAAACGACTTCTTATAGAGGTGGGGTCATGAAGAAGAAAGCCCATTGGTTAAAACGTTTCCTCATTGTATTGGTACTTATTATAAACGGATATATTTACCGTCATAAATTTCCGAAGATAATTCTCTATAATCCAGGTACTTCAAAAATTAACCTTACAAAAATTGGTTTATTACTTTACCTGATGATCCCTTCGTAAATACCCAACCAGTGAAGTCTTACAAAGGTTTCTTTTTTTATTGGTATTTTAGAACTTTCAAGATCCATGTCCTAAATTTAACTTGCAAAAGACAAATGATGTCATTTTCAGATCAATTATATCGAAAACAGTACACACTTTTATTTCATTAATATAATAAATATAAAAAATGTAAATTACACATTATAACAAATAAATAATATATAAACGTGTGTGTGTGTGTGTGTGTGTGTGTGTGTGTGTGTGTGTGTGTGTGTGTGTGTGTGTGTGTGTGTGTGTGTGTGTGTGTGTGTGTAAATAATTAGATTTACGATAAATATGTTTTTACTAAATATTACAGAACTATTATTTATTAAAGTTTTTATTATTATATAGAATTTTTTGACCTAAACAGATTTAGAAATTTTTATATATTAATTTTTCACTATTTATTTATAATATTTAAAGAGTAGTAAAATATAAGATTTATAAATAATTATTAGCATATAAATTATTTATATTTAATAATATATATAAGTTTTATAAATATAATTTTACTTTATTTATATCAATAATTATTAAAAATATAATTATATTATTTTCTAATATAAATAATAATTTATATATAATAAATATTTATTTTTATAATTAATTTACTGAATATATACAAGAATAATAAAAAAAAGTTAATGTTTCAAAACCTATATCCAGTTTAATCATTTCTGGGATCACTTATTTAAGTCCACTAGGAAACGAACGAACGTTTGATTTTTGATAATTATATTTTATTTCAATTTTACTCTTACGTACTAATGTCGGTTTACTCAATATAGTTTATTTTATTTTTTATAATTTCGATCAGTCTTCCTCATGTTTCTCGTTTCTTTTTATTTAACGGTAACAAGAATATCTGATCAACTAATTGCAAAATAAATTGCGCGAAATTAAAGAAAGCTGCATTGCATAACTGACAGCTCATCACTACGTTATCAGTGTACAATTTATTGCAAATATCATCATAGAACATGTAATAAAGATATTCAATATCATTCTCTTTACCATAATACATCTGTCAATAAGAAAAATATCATTCGATCTGAATAGGAGTTAAACGCGTTAATTACTGGCCTCCAAACTAATTAGCTTTTAAGTCGAAGCTTCCGATTATATTTACTTGAAATTCTTATGGAAAATCTAACAGCTAAAAATTACTGTGCATAACTGTAGTTCCCATAACTACGTCCATCGAGATATAAACCTTTACCCTGTATAAACACGTCATTCTTTGTTTAAAAAAAAAAAATTATTTACCAAATAAATAAATTTTTAAAAATAAATTTACCAAAAAAATAAATAAATAAATCATCAATTAGATCATCGAAAATATTTCTTATGATACGAGTGAAATTAGACACACACCGTATAAATCTTTATTTTTATTGATCACCTTAGTACAAATCACATCTATCGTAAGTCCCTAATACACATGCAGCATCAAACGATCACAATATAACGATCCTTTCCTGTTCCCTTCTCCTCCTCTTTTTTTCCAACTTAAACTCACTCAGCACGTTATTGTCCCTTTTTCGGTGCCTACCCTTCGATCCAGTCCGTCTAGTTTACCACCCTAAGTCTCAACCCTCTACAATGCGTTACCCTCGGTCCCAAATTGATTGGAGTGCGAATCGGTCGACCTGAATTATTCATACTTTGCTCTACGATAAAGCAATTTTCAAGGACGGCCGAATGCGCCAAAGAAGTTCTAGCTTGAGAACGAGGAAAAATTCTCGATAACGAGAAACGCGATCGAAAGGACGAGCCCTCGTTACCTTCGCTTTTTAATCGAACAAAGCAGTACGTGAGATATGAACGAAGATAGCTCGATCGATAAGAAAGAATTTTGTGTGCGTGTGTGTGAAAGAGAGAGAGAGAGAGAGAGAGAGAGAGAGAGAGAGAGAGAGAAAGAGAGAATTGGAATTTATACGTAACCGTGTCATAGTTTCGAGACCCAAACAGTACAATAAAATCTTAACAATACGTTATTAGAAATATGAATTATAAAATAGAAGATGAAAAATAAAAATAAATAAATAAATATTTTTATCTCGAAATTGTAAATTGAATTTAATTTTTCAAATAAACTTGTCTATAAGAATATAAACACACAACACACACATTAGTTTTGTTTTCATAATATTTTATTAGTTCTACCACATCTTGCTAATTATTCTTGCAAATACCTATTTACATGATTCGAGAACAGGCGATATAATCATCACCCTTATACAGGTAAAGCGAAAAATAAAGATAAAAAAGATAAATAAAATAAGTAAAATGAAAAAAAGAAAAATAAATAAAAATAGAAAGTGAAAACAACAACAACAACAATTTATTGTTATGTCTAGCCTAAAACAATCTGAAATGTCAGCGGCATGCTTATCACAAAATTAAAAATTCCAAATAATTTTTCAAATAAAATTGCCCTAGAAGAATATACACACATTATTCTTGTTTTCATAATATTTTATTAGTTCTATTACATCCTGTTAATTATCTTTGCAAATACCTATTTAGATTATTCGTGACCAGATGGTATAACCATCACCCTTATACAGGTAAAGCGGCCCATTGGGAATTTTATCTAAATTCGAATGACATAGCAGTCAATATATTAATCTGATGCGTACACAAAGGAAATAAGTCGATAGAGAAAAGTGAGATTAGACTATTGATGGAAAAGAGAAAACATACATCAATTACAAAAAAAATCGACGTCAAAATTTTCATTCGAGTATTTCTTAATGCAATTAAAACTAATTCCTTTCATTTTTTTTTTTTTAAAGATGTAATAAATTATCCTTCAAATATTTTGAATACAAAGATTATGATTTGAAGATAATATTTATTTTATTCTTTCTTTTTTTATGAGTTTTCAAAAATTACTTCATATATCCATTATATATCCATATTTCCATTGACTGGGTTAAATCGTAAAAAAGTGTCCTTTTATTACTTTTGTCTATTTAATCGAATATAATTTACTTAATAGATTAACAACATTTTTATTTTTATATAATGTTTGAATAAATATTACAAAATTGTATAGAAAAATAGACGAAGAATTCAATTCTTATAGCTAAGTCTTATCCTGTTAGTAAATACAATACATAAATCAATGTACCACCAATTTTTCCAACAAGCGACACGATTTTAAGTGTAACAACATCTTAGTTCAGAATAATACAATAAAATCTAAACCATATGTTACTAGAAAAATAACCGTTGAAAATAAAGAATGACGAAAGATAAAAAAAGGTTGGACAAAAATGATAGAAGAAAATATAAACAAAAAATTGATAATATAATCGTTACAAATATAATGAAGAAAAAGATTCATCAGGGCAAAGAATAAATTAAGTAAATACACGTCGATTAAAAAAAGATAGAGCAAGTGGAATTGAAAGTTTAGAGGTGACAGTTTCATTATACGAATACAAATAATAGAATGAAATCTAAGCAATAAATATGTTATTGAAAGAGTAATTATTCAAAATAAAGAATCTAAAGATATACTATATATAAATAAACTAAATAAATCGATAATAAAAAATAGAAAGATAGATAGAGAGAGAGGAAAGTAAGAAAAAGAATTAAAATTTTAGATAAAAACTACAATATATACCACAGTCTGGATAAAAATAACTCAATAAAATCAAGGAAAGACGTTATTAAAAAATGCACGTAAACAACCAAAATAAATAAAAATACAAAAAACAAAAAAAAGGAAAACAAAAATATATACTAATTTATTATATAAATGAGTATATATAAGATATAATGAATTACATAATGAAAATAAAAAAAGAATATCGTGGGTGGATGGAAGTTAAAGTATGGATAAAAAAAAAGAAAAACAAAAGAGAAAAAATAATGAAACAAATCAAAATCTAAAAACTAAAAAAAAGAAAAAGATAACCTAAATAACCGATATAAACGCAATCAAAAGTAAAAATGAAATTTACACAAGTGCAAACTATTATAACTTAATATAAAGTCGATAAGTCGATAAAGTAGAGCAAAGAGCCAGAAGACTGAAGTTATCGTAACAGGAAATAGAAATAATATATAACAAAATATAGAGAGGGAGGGAGAGGGGGAGAGAAAGAGAGAAAGGTGATGATGATGATAATGACGATGATGATACACATAGATCAAAAGTTTAAATAATAAAAATAAACAAAAGAATATAATAACGTGCTAAAGTGATATATAAATGAAAGACATAATAATCATACAGAAGGATAGATAAATGTAAAAGGAAGAGAGGTCAGTTAACTTTAACAAAGAGAGAGAGAGAGATGGACAGAAATAGACAGAGAGAGAAGAGAGAGAGAAATGGACAAAGACAGAGAAAGAGAGAGGGAGAGAGAGATGAACGAAGACAGAGAGAAAGAGAGAGAGAGAGAGAGAGAGAGAGATCATCGAACGGCAAGCTAGGACGGCAAGTTAATTTCATCATTCGATCCAATGACGCGAAAGATGCGGCCGCAACGAGGAAAATAGATGCCAACCGACGTCGTCGTATAGCTTTATCAGACTGACTGTGACCTAGAGCGTGAGAAAAAGCGAGGGAGTCTCGTCGATCGATCTCTCTCTCTCTCTCTCTCTCTCTCTCTCTCTCTCTCTCTCTCTCTCTCGCTCGCTCGCTCTTCCTCCCCCCCTCTCTATCTCGCTGTAATCCTTTATACACCCTTTCACCTCCACCCTCTATTTCATCTCTCTCACACCTAAAATCGTTTCTATCTAATCAGGCTGCGACGCTTTTCGTGTATCGCTTGTGATATTTTAATCTTTGGGTTAAAGCCGATCTTGAATAATCAAGATCGATTAATCGTGAAATTAAGGTTGAAGACATTCAGTGGATGGAAAGATAGAAAAAAATACGAGTGCATTTTATATAACTTTATCGATTTTGTTCTAATATTGTATTGTCGTTAGAAAAAAAAACAAATTACGATAGATTTGAATAATTCAAGATTTTATTGCATTATCAAAAACCAAAAGAAAAACAAAAAAGAACAAAATTATAAAAAGAAGATAAAACGAATTAGGCCTAAATTTAGGATTAATTGTTCGCACTATAATTGTTTTCTCTTCAGTTTTTTCTCGGTTGACACTGATTTGATTTGATCCAGTTTTCGTATTTCATATATTTACGTATATAGATATACTTTGAAAGAGAGAGAGAGAGAGAGAGAGAGAGAGAGAGAGAGAGAGAGACTACAATTTTGGAATTAGTCTGTTTCTTCCAGTAATCTGTTTTGTTAACTAAATAAAGTGTCACGTCAAAGATCAGCTCAGAGATGAAAAAGTGAATAAGTATTCCGTGAAAAATTATGAAAATTAATATTTACTATTTTTTATTTTTTTCTTTTCTTTTTATAAAATTTGAAAAAAAACGTTCGTTTAGTTTTCGTAACTCTTACATTTACTTGCTTTCATTGTTATTTATTGTTAATATCTACCTACCCTTTCAAAACAATCGAGATATTCCGCTAAAATTTCAGAAAATTTTAAGCATTAAATAATCCATCATTAAATGCCAACAATTTTTCGTCAGAATATTTCTTCCGTCGAAAAAAAAAAGAAAATGAAAAAAAAAATAAAAAGAAAAATTAGTTTGTTTAAAATCAAGAAGATGTTCATCAAACAAAGATAACCTATAACCATGGGCAATATTTTATCGATCGAATAAATCGTTTTCTTTTTTGGGAAGAGTTTTGCTTTCGTCAAAATTGTATCAATTTTAATACGACAGTAATAATGCCAAATCTTTAATATGCAATCGAAAATAATACAAAGTAAATAATACCTTTTTGTTGCATAATTTATATCATAAATATTTACTATGCAATAAAAAGATTAAGTATCATTTCTGTCGCGTATAAATTAATCAATTAAAGTTTGAAATCTTCTTCCACAATAACTTAATAGTAATTAAAATAACGTTTCTTTTTTTCGACATCAACTTAAATAAAATACGACAATAAAAAACGATTCTATTGAATTCTTGAAGACATATATCTAATAAAAAAAACCAATACCAAATAAAAAAAAAAAGAAGGAAAAAAAATCATTGCCAATAGCGCGTCGAATGTTACAAGCGTGTGAAATTTTCGATGTAATAGTAAAAAAGAAAAAAAAAAAAAGAAAAAGAAAAAGAAAAAGAAAAATCAAATAGAAGGCTCATGAAGAGAGTAGAATAGTCAACTTCCATCATTGGAGGACCAGAAGTCATATTTACTACGATATTCTTCGGGCTGACAGCAAGACGAGTCAACACCCACCATAAGAGGACACTTTTAGTCGTGGCAAAGAGTGACAGAAAGAGAGATAAGGATAAAGAGAGAGAAAGATAGATAGATAAATAGATGGATAGATAGATAGATAGAGAGAGAGAGAGAGAGAGAGAGAGAGAGAGAGAGAGAGATAACTCGCATCCACCCAGCGGCGTTCCGCTTTTGACCTTTTACTTTTCTGGATCGACTATGGTGTGTGTGTCGGGTCTTCTTGACAAAAGATTTATGAACCCCTCGGCAATGGCAGCGTGCTACTTATCCTACCCTGGAGTACACACTTCAAGTACACAAAAAATTCACGGTGTGGTATGTACACGCGAGCGATCTTCAAAGAGAGCGAGAGAGAGAGATAGAGAGAGAGAGAGAGAGAGAGAGAGAGAGAGAGAGAGAGAGAGAGAGAGAGACAGAGATTTTAGAAGGAACTACCAAACCCTTCTCTTCTATCTTTCACTCTTCTCCACCCTTTCTATTTCGTTCGTCTTTATCGGAATTTCAAAAGTGCAGTCCCTGAGATTACAACCCTCGAGCTTTCGAACGGATCGAATCAAATTTTTTTCTTTTCTTATCTTTTCTTTTTCCTCAATTTTTAATATCCTATTTACTATCACTATATAAATATTTGTAACTATATTTCAGTCGATTTATAGGAGAAACTCTCTGGGAACTCTCGAAATGATAAAAAAAAAATTAATTGAACAGATAATATTGTGATCTTTATACTGCAAGAAATTAATAATCTTAATATTGATAGAATATTTACAATCATGGTACATCATTGTACTATTACATTTTATGATTATAACTTTACGATATAGTTACATTTTAGGATTATAATTAGACATGTATATCATTGTATAGTTTCATTTTAATATTTAAATTGCATGTAATTTTCAAAACAACTTTTATTGCTGAATTAGCTTCTTCAATTTTTTTATATTAAACAAAATAAATATTAAACAAAAGAAAAGAAAGGATTGAAATAGAAAAATATCGTTATGTTGACCTAGAAAAAAAAAGAAAAGATTGATGATAGGAAAAATATCGATCAATGTCGAAAAAATTAATTGGTTAAAAAGAACTTTTGGAACGAAATTTGCACAACTTCTAATCTTTCTAAATAATTTGGCCAATTTGATCAACGTTGATTAATTGTTTGGTAATTTGTAATTTAGTCTTATTTCGAAAAATCGTTAGATCTTGTTTCTAACAATTTCAGAATTTCCTTTTATCTTCCAGATATGCAGAGTTCAAAGCAAAAAAGTTTATAATGGATAAGTACACAACACATTATCAGGACGAGAGAATTGTGGAAATTTACTTCAGAAGCAATTGCTCAATTATTTCAACTCGGGGACAATTTCGGCGTGATTTTAATTCTACAAATGCTCCGTCTGCGCCCTGCATTCAGCCGTTAATTGCTAGGTTTAGAGAATCAAGAGTAACTTTGAATGAGTTCAAACGCAACATCACCGAAGAAATAAACAATCTATCACCTAAAGTTTTAAGTGAAATAATGACAAATCCTGTAAAAGAGCACAAGTTTGTGAATGGTTGGAAAACGGTCATTTAATTCATGCAATTTTCTATACATTATCAGGAAAAAAAATATTTGACGACTAGTCGAAATTATAAGATAGTTTAATGAGAGAAATTCGAAGGACTTTGAATCAGCTACAAAACGCATGTAATAATTTTCTTTTCCGTTTATTTTTTTAATTCGTGACCATTTCGAGTTGTGAGAGCCAACAACAGAGCCTTGTTTTTTTTAATTTTTCTTTTTTTCTTTTAAATGAGTACCAATCGCATATTTATACAGCAGCGGTCATTGCGATAAAAATTATATCAAGTAAACAATTACTGCTACGTACAGATCACAATACAATTACAAGATATTCACACGGAAGATATATGAACGAATATTTCGCGCGCGCGCGCGCGTGTGTGTGTGTGTAATATTGGTAACATCGTGTGTATTTGTACGCACAAATACACGATCTTATCAATATTATTTCATGTTCTGTAAACTTACCAACTAAGTCACGTTCAAATAATATTCATTATTATCGTTTAAAGACAAATTAATAATTATCGTTAAGGCAAATAACGATATTGGTTATTTCATATGGAAATCTTCTCGATATCCATTCTAATAACTTCCTATTTATCTTTCAATATTAAATAATTGTTATCGAAAGATCGTAGTATCTACTTCGTTGGCACGTCAATGACGATATCGAGCCGTTGTGCGTGCGATGAACGAAACTAAATTGCCTCGAATTACGACTCGACGAACCATCGTCGTGCTCGAAAGCACGCAGCTACCGTTAACCGTTTATGCGGACTCGAAACACGGGGACGATTTTATTGAAGTGTAAATTCCACTGTGCACGTATATTCAAGGTAGGATGCATAGAATAAAGGAGGATGGTTAGTGGGAGGAGGCGGAGGCCGTTGAGCGGTGGTAAGGGGGAGGGCGAGGGAGAAGAGGGAGGAGTATAGCGAACGCACAACCGCTATGGAATATTGATTCTGTTTGAAAAAGAGAGGAGGAGAAAGAAGGAGCGAGAGAAAACCAATGACTTGGAGATTGTCAAAATCCATTTGCAATCCATTTGCAATCTATTTGGATAACAAAAATATCATTGAATTTTTAATATTCTAATAAAATAAGATGAAAACATATTTATAGTTAATATAATTTGAAATAATTATATACACATATGTATTTTATTTATGGATTATTTGGTTTAAAATAATTATATCTTAAGGTATAGCTATAAATGGAACTAAAGATAAGACGGGGGCGATTTTATTTATGTGCATATTCAAGGTAGGGTGCATTGAATAACGAAGAATACCTAATCCTAAAATATATAAAATTTAATGGTATTCAATGTAAAATTAATCAATATAAAATAATACTTTAAATTAACATTCTTAACATTCATTTTGTTTCATACACACACGCACACATTAACGAAAAATGAACCTCCAAAATTGATATTCCATAAAAATCGAAAGACATGTCCTTGTCAGTCGCCATCTTTGTTTCTCTACCTATCTATGAATTTATTTTTCTATTCGTTAAATATATAATTTTCCATTTCATATTTGGATGATCAAAAATATTACTAAACTTCCGCCATAGGTAACTCAAACGAGATTTGTATTTAATAATTATATATTAAAAAAATAATAATAATAATAAAAATAAAAAAGATTCACTCACAAAAAAATGTTGTTTGAAAAATCGAACAGATATATTTCCGTCAGTTGCCATTTTAGTTTCACGTTATAATACGTAGATATTTACTAGTGATTATTATGCATGCACGCGAAAGTCACCTATCATCCGTCAATAATTAGACCGTTTATTTTGAAAATGGTGTGTCCTTTAAAAAAAAATGAGATATGACGTAATTTATGCTTAATTTAATGTGAACTTTGTATTTATAACTAGTTAGTATTTAATATCTTAAAAAATGCGAATGCTTAATTCAATTTAAAATTGGCCGGTAAAAGAAATTGCGTAACCACTGATTATGAACATTTAATTTTCTCCAAACAAAAGAAAATGGACTTGCACCACTTTCAAAATAAACGGTCCAATTCACGAATATTATCCATCCAAAATAGCAATACACATAAAATTTTCATTCTTACGTTTCGCGTCAATACATCACCGACCAACTTCACACTTCATGCCAATTCGTCCAAGCACATAATTACATATAATTATAATCTATTAAACCATATCGCTTAACTATTTCTCCTTTTATTATTTATTAATCTTAAACATTAATAATGTTAATAAATGCAAAGG